>VXAY01007012.1:638245-713536 GCA_013399855.1 Oxyruncus cristatus | reverse complement strand
GTTGGATCAAGGGTTGGACTTGATGATCTCCGAGGTCCTTTCCAACCCGTCTGATTCTATGATTCTATGATTCTATGATCTAACCCATGTGCACTGAGGAAAACGAGTTTAGGGGTCTAGTGCCCTTGTGCCAGGTGCTGCAAGGGGAAATACTTCTCCCAACGTGTTTGCCTGGGTAGATGCAAGGATTAAAGAAGAGGATGGCAAGAAGTAACAATACAGAACTGCTGAAAAAAAAAATCCATTTTTTGCCAGTTGGGAATGATTTGTAGCAGTCAGAGTCAAGTTTTAAATGAGGATTTAAAAGAGGATAACTTGACGGGGCAAGATTCCTCCGTTTCCCTCAAGTAAGCATGGATGAAATTGAGCTGAGAGGTGGAGACTGAATTGCCACTGCATTTGAGCTGAGAAACCACACTGGTGGATGAGCTGCCAGCTCAGCTGGGATGTATGGAGAGAAACAATCACCTCCAGGGCTACCAAATATCACCCCCCCAAACCTGGAGCAGAACAATCCTGGTCGACAGCTGAGGACAGGTGGGGTGACCATGACTGCCAGGGAGTGATCACAGTTCACGTCTGTGGTTCATGGGGGAAGAGAAGCTGAAGATGAGCTCACACTACCCAAACAACTGATGTGCAAACAGTGTCTGCTCAAGCCTACAAGGTCAGAGACAAGCCAGCTCCCAGTCACCACGCTGGGCTTTGTTGTCACCTCCACGCCAACATCTGGACATGCAACACAACTGCTGCTTTTCTGTTTCAGGCTTGCTAAGGGCCCCGCAAAACAGCCAAGAAGATTTGGGGTTGTTTTTTCCCCAGCAAGAGCAGCAAGAGCAGAACTCCCTCAGCTACACTCCAGTTTGTCTGTGAATTGTCACCTTTGTACCTGGCCCTTGCAGTCAGCTCTGACAGGCCTCACGTTGCTCGAACACAAAGCATGGGAAGTTACACACTGCCATGGGAGAGCTGAGAGCCTTCGGCCCTTTCTTGAGTCAAAGATCTGCCTCAGAGACATCTGGGATGATGTCAGACCATCTGGGCACCTTTTAGGAGGAATCTGAGTCCTGGTGACATTTCTCTCACAGTCTCTTGTTTGTTTGGGGAGCAGGGTGAGGGTGAAGCCTGGATACCCTGAAAGCTGTGCAGCTCAAAGGGAGACAATATGTGGTTGTTAGAGGCTGTGGCACTGACAGACATTGGCCCCGCTAGGAAGGAAGGGGAGAATTCAAACACCTCATTAAAATGCATATCCCAGGCCCACACATTCACACTTTCCATTGCCTGGGAGCACTTGTGAATGCTTCATCCATCCGCCCTCGCAACAGCTGGGCAGCGAGACATCAGCACCAGTGGCACGGCCCTTTCCAGCTTCAGCCAGCACCAGGGAGCCACGAGGGCTTGAGATCAGCCAGCCTAAAGAGCATGGCCAGCAGAGAGGAAAGCATTCCCAAGCACAGCCTTTGGAAAACAGCACAAGAGATGCATCAGCAGGGCCTGCAGGTAGCAGGCCTGGGACCTCCTGCATCCATATGCTGAAGCACCCCACAAATACAAGACAAAATTGCAGCAGCCTTTACTTTGTGCTTCCAGATCCTCTGTGGTAGACCATATTTGACAAGAAAGGAGCTAAGGCACAAGATACAAGCTCAAAGGGAATTAGGAAGCTTTGTCCAGTTACTTGTCTGAGGGTGCATCAGTGTAGAGAAGAACTCAGAAACAGATCTCCCACAGCAAGAAGAAGAGTACAAGTGAATATGTTGCTTGGCAAAACACTGCACAGGGAGAAAAAAATAGAAGAGCTCCTTCCTCCCCTTCAAGATCCTTTGTGTTTTGGTTCATATCTTTCCCTTTCCAGACATGCACAGGCATTTGATAGAGGTCCAGACCTGTTTTACCTTCAGAGGGGGCAGTTTGCCTTTTATTCCTCTGCAGGGAAGGTTGTGCAGTTCAGGGAACTGCAACTACCCCTCTCCCTGTCAATGTATCTTTGTGCTTTCTCCCTGGAAGACACAAATAGCGTAACCAAGGAAAACTCCTTCGCAGTTTTGGACAACAAGCATTTTGTTTTACACTGAAACTGGCCTGTGACGGGAGAGAGTTTAAAAGTAGAGCTCTGGACAATAAAGATCTGTCTCCAGTCCATGGCCCAGTCTCTCATGCTGAACATCACAGATCCCTTGCTAATAACCTGAACATTGCCGATTCCCAATGTGGTCTTGGAAAAAGTTACTTTGTAGTTTCCCAGTCTGGAAAAGGAAATACTCCATCATTTAGAACAATGTTTGTTTCTACTGACTTTTCTGAAAAAGATTTTTCACTTAACATTGAGTAAAACAGCTCCACATTTGTCCAGAACACTTGAGCGCTGAATTTCTGCTCAGTGGAAAATAAAAGTGTCTTTAAGGGTGTGATCAGCTGGGGAAACTCACTTTTCTAGCACCCAACAGCAGGGTGAGGGTAATACATGAAAACCTGATCTGATGATCAAAAGTTGACCTGACTTCTCAGGAACTGGAGTTCCATGAGCCCAGAGGGCGGAGCAGATACTCAGTCTTGGCAATCTCACTGCAGCACTGAGGGTATAAATAAATGCCTACACAAAAATTTAATGAGGTATGTTCTAATCAGCAGAAAGCATCATTACTTCAAGTCCCTATCAGCAGTGCAGTATGGATTACAGTTGGAGCAGTCAACATTGCTGTACACTAAATAAGTCAAAGGGAAAACCCTCAGGGCTGTCCCAGAGTGCTATACTGAAATAACCCCACTGGAAACAATGGGGCTGCCTGGGCAGACAGCCAGCCTGACACAGCAGTGTCTGAAGGCCACATTCTTGTCTTGTGCTGTGCTTTTAAGTGGAATCAGATCCCATATTACGCCAGTTGGACACTCAAACCCCCACCCCATCAGCATGACAAAAAATTTCCATGGAGCTGGCAGCAAGAAGGTCAGCACCAAGGGAAAAATGCCCCGTGCCCTCAATGCAAGAGTTTGACATCTCTCCCTCTGCCCATCCTCAGAAGATAAAGTTAGTCCCAGGGCTTGGAAACTGTTCCAGCAACTGTGGAGTTTCATTCTCTGTCACACAAATCAGCCCCAACACAGGGTTGGGAAGAGCTGACATGCCCAAGAGCTGCCCACAGCACGGCCCCTCAGTTTCAGCAATCACTGGCTGTTGTGTTACCCAGCAGCAAATGAGATGAGACAGAGGGCACTGTGCTCTTTACCTTGATTACCCTCCATTCCTCATCACGTACACCCACTCTCACTGAGTGGGTGTCTCAGCAGCCAAAAGCCTGCCAGGTTGGAAGCTTTCTAGCCCCTACTTTTACAAGAGAATCCTAGTTGATGGGACAAGGGAGAATGGCTTTAAACTGAAAGAGGGCAGGGCTAGATTGGACATAAAGGAATAAATTCCTCCCTGTGAGGGTGATGAGGTTGCCCAGACAAGCTGTGGCTGCCCCATCCCTGGAAGTGCTCAAGGCCAGGTGGATGGGGCCTGGAGCAACCTGCTCTTGGGGAAGGTGTCCCTGCTTATGGCAGGGTTTGGAACTAGGTGGTCTTTAAGGTCCCTTCCAATCAAAGCATTCTAGGATTCTAAGATCTCTGGTGAGTGAGGGATGGTGATGATGGTATGTTGGTCAGGGAAAAGACCCAGCACTTTTGCTCAGGGTTAGCATTAAGCAATGCAAGAGTACTAAGCTGTTCTGTTAAAAAAAAGGAAATTTGCCAGTGGGTCTGCCACAGGACTCTCACAGTCCTCCAACGCCTGCTCCCCTTCCAATTTTCCCCATTTCCAAACACCCTGAACATCTCCACTCCCTTCTGCACATCTCTGCCTCCAACACTTCCCCTGCCCTCTTCCATCCTAAGCCACTGCCTCAGGCACGAGAAGAATCCAGTTCTTTGTCCAAAACCCTGCAGAGAAGAGAGCAGATGTTTTGGAGAAGATGACGTCACTACACCAGGGGTAACTATCCAAGCAAAAGCTCTCTCCTCATGACACAGTATCATCTCCCTCACTCCTAAGGGACCTCAAATTACGTCATGTGGACCTCAGAGTCAGAGGTTCCTGTGAACACTGTTTGATGACTTCGTACAGCAATATATCACGGAGGACCTCACTCCAGCAGCTTTCTACACAAGGTCCCACAAGCTCTTCTGAGCTTCAGCTGCTCTCCACAGTCAGAAACAGACTGTCCCAGTTGAGCAATGTGTAGGACACACCCTGCCTTGGGGTGAAGGGGTATTTGCTTGGAAATAGCAGTGTTGCTGCAAGCAGTGCTAATCTAATAGCATAAGTCTTGGCAAAGATCTGGTGTCTTTTAGACTTGGGGGATCTTTGTACAGCTGTAAGTCCAGACACGGGCTTGCCAGCTAAGGAGACAAGACTCTGCAAAGAGACAAGCACAGACAAAGAAAATAACCTACCTAAATTCAAATAGCAGATCCACGATGAAAACACAAATAGAAGCCAGGTCTGGCTTCCAGGTGTTGAGCCAGCAACTGGAAAAAAACCCCCACTAATTCCAGCTTGGAGAGGACTACTAAAGAAAGATCTTCCACTTTACAGACTTTTATGCATTTGCCAGAGCCTTGAGGATACCAACAGGCTTTAATGGCTCTGCCCAGCCCCACCTGGGGCCTCCACTCACACTCCTGCCCATTTAAGCTCCAGCCTGAGCCTTCAGTCTCTCTGAGTCTCAGACCAAGAGCTGTGCTGTAGCTGTCTCTAGCTATTACAGCTCTGCCTGGCCATAGACCTCAATGACTGTAATCTGACTTCCCAGCTTGATTTAGCCCCTTACTTTTCATTATGGACTCATCTGGTGGTCACTGGGCTGTGTGTGACACCTCCACAGCACCTGTTTTCAGTTCACCCTTTGATGAACTCAGCAAAGGCCCGACTGAAACCTTTGGGAGAGCTCTCAGTGGCTTCATGGGTTTTCAGTTCAAGCCTCAGCAACATTTCCACTCCAACTTCCTCACTTGCATTTTGCATCCTATTTACTCTGAACCCAGTTAAAGGACTTGCTATTTATAGGGGGGATGGAGTCTTTCTGGGAAATTCTGTCTGTGCTTCTGCTGCCTCAGCCTGGAGCAGATCAGCTGGGGGGTGTTGCTGTTGGTCCTGAGACCAGAAGCAGGTGCTCCCTGTCCTGAATACCTGAGGGCATCTTGCTCTGAAGGTTACTGGTTTCTCTGCATGACCCTGCCATTATTTAATAGTTTTAGGGTTAAGCAGATTATTTTGCTGCATGACAAATACTTGCATTTCTCTGGGATTTCGGGCAATTAAAGTCTATATGGACCTGATCTCTTATCTACTGTAGTAGTTCTTACATTGCATCTCCAGAGAGGACTGATATAATGCTGCTGTTGTGTATTCCTGAGTAGGAAGCAGCTGCATGGAGTTGTTGGTGCTGGAAGCCCTCTTGGCATTCTCTCAGGTCATTGCTCTCCAGCAGAAATGGAAAAGCTGACAAAACTTTCCTCCTCACAGTAGCTTTAAACTCTCTAAAGGCTGTAATTAGAATTAGCATTTTTTTTCTAAAGTTCCCTGGTGATTTAAGGTAGTTCTCCCGGGCAGCAGCCATTATTTGGGCTAATAGTCAACAGCCAGCTTTGCAGCAACCAGTACAAGTCAGTGGAGTGAGTTTGGATGGAAAACATCAAGTGTTCATGTGCTTGTCTGCTCCCTCACCACCCTGAAACTGCTCAGGGGGGGTCAGTGTGCCGAGACACAGAGGTTTAGGTGATATGTTTTTATAAGACACCTGGGCACTCAGAATGGCTCAGGCACTGTGGGTGACTCAAAGCACAGTGTCCCTTGGATGGACTCAAGCAAATGAACTGAAGCACCAGCAAATCCCCAGCAGGTCCCAGTTTCAGCTGAGTTCCTCCCCGAGCAATTAACCTCAGAGAAAATTACAGTCTGGCACAGCACCACTGACAAGTTGCCAGGCTTGAGGTGTAGCCAACTGCTTAACTGAGTGTGTGGCATTTATTGCCTGTGGGAAAGGTAAAGTGAAATGAATCTGTGGTTGAAACCACTACGTGTTACTGTATGCCTGCAAAATACCTGCAAATCCATCCTCTTGTGGACACTGTCATAGCTTGGAACATGTTAGTTATATAATGCTGCATTGCAGGTGAAAAAGGTCCTTTTTCACCATGTTTAGTAAAGCTGGGCATAATCATGGTAATCACAAGGTGGTGAACCTATAACTGGCCCCCCTTTCTCCTGGTTATACCGATGTAAAAATGCTATGTCCCCTTCTACCTGGCCACATGTACCGTAAAATCAGCAGGGCAGACTGCTCAAAGGGCAAATAATTTTGCTTCCCAGTAAACCCTGCAAATATAATCTGTTCCCCAGGCTCCCCTGGCTGTTGAAAGCAACTATTCCACACAGAGCTTGCTGTCTCCTTGCAAATGAAGGAACAAAACTCACGGGGATAAAACCAGTATTTTCCTTGACAGCGGGACAGCTGTAATGGTGTACAAAGCCTTGAACATGTGAAGAATGTTTTTATCATCATGCTCAGGAGTTTTCTCTTCCTGAACTTTATTCCCTGCCAGTGCTAGAAGGTGACTGTCACAAGGGCCCAGATTCTCAGTGGGGTTTGACTGCTGCAACATCTCTGAGTCTGCTGGACATCACCAGAGTTCAGAGGCTGTGAAACTGAGGAGGAAGATCTTCCCCTCAAAGCTAATATATCAGTGATGTGAGGGGGATGCCTTAAGGGTCTTAATCATAGAACCATAGAATCCTTAAGGTCAGAAACAACCTCTAAGGTCACCAGGTACAAACGTTAATCCAGCACTGCCAAGTTCACCACTAAACCATGTCCCCAAGTGCCACATCCACGTGCTTTTTGAACACTTCCAATGATTTGATTCAAGCTGATCAACCAGTCTCACTGTGTGTGTTTGCAGCTGGTTCTGGACGTCTGATGCTTCAAACACTGAGATATCTTAGGGAGAAAGGGATGGCACAAACAGGCAAAGTTCATGTTGGAAAAGGAAAAATCTTGAGAGAGAAAAAGAGAAATGACTCACAATTAGATTGTGGGAACTGCAGGATGCACGAAATCCTGGCCACACTTGAGTCACTTTGCCATTTATTTAGTGAAGGCAGGTGACTGAAGAGAACAAAATCTCAAGTTACTACAGAAGGGGGTGCCCAGCAGACATTTCTTGTCCTTGCTTATACAGCCCTAAAAACTGTCCTTTGCCATAGTCACTGCAGCTGACCTGAAGGAGCAGTTGTTACAATTGCTGACTGTATTTTCAGCTGATCTTGCATGTGACTCAGTAGAGAGAAATGAGGAAAGACAGTCCCATGGGAATTCCTAGGTCTCCACACGCCACCATAGATCACCACAGCTGTGAGAGTCCAAGAGAAAAGACAAAAAGGAGGCATTTCCTCTGCTCAGATGTATCCTGCCACCAGGGAATATTTCTGTAATTTAATAAACATCTTAATAACAACAAAAAATAGGGTAAAAAGAACACTGAGCAGACACAGGCCATGGCTGCAACTGACTGTGCTTTCTTAGAGTACCAAAAGAGCTTTATTTTTCAGCCAGCCCTAGATTTTTGTCTTTCCTTGGTTAATCTGTGTGGGGTTTTTATGATTTGGGTCGTAACTCCACAAAGTTCTATTTTTTGGAGCAGCTGGAATCAGAGGAAGGTAAGTGCTTCCTGCGCCCTAATGTTCCACTGGCTCTCCATGAAAAGTGTATACTCAGGTAACAGGCAAGAAGTTGGGTACATCCTCAACAAAGGCTCTGGATAGACACTTCTGGCTCAAGAGGAACCTCTTTGTAGCTAACCCACCTGAGATTCATGCATGCTTAGCAGTAGGATCTGGCTAGGCTACCAAGTAGACCTTCAAGGGTTAATGGCCATGTTGTTTCTAGTAGGTGTAATGAAAGGAAACACTAATATGCTGAGGAGAAGAATAAAAGCTTTCACAGAGCAAGGATAATCTGCTGGCCCAAGGCACTAGGGGGGTTGCTCAGGAAAGCACCAAAGCCCTTTGGAGTCTTAATCTCCGTGGTTCAGCTCTGGATCACTGACTGCTTTCAGCATGAAGGACTTGGTGCATTTGTGCAAGTGTCTGGTTATAACAAAAAACCAAGAGACAGGCTCTGTCCACGGGACTTTGTACAGATTCAAAGGCATCTTCATTCAAGACCTCGTTCAGCAGCAGACTAGGTGTGTTTAACAACTCTCTGCTACTCCAGTCACTGCAGAAGATAATTAGGATCCACAGAATCCATATTCCATTTTAGCTCACAGTGGAGATAGTTTGATTTAGTAGGGAGCACATTTTCTAAATTAAGATTTGTGATCACCAATGAAAACAGATTGTAAAGTTTTTAGCAGAGACAGAAAGGCATATGTACCCTCAACATCCTGTTCAAACGCAGAGAAGTGTCAGAGGCTGACCATGGTCTGTGTTTGTCAAAGACATTTGTGCTAGTGTTGGTGGCCAAAAAAACCCAACAAACAAAGTTCACAAATAACCACACTTTCCAGAAATATCAGCATGTTCCAGGCAGGCAACCAAGGAACCTCCCATACCTGGAGGTGTTCAAGACAGTCTGGATGGGGCTCTGAACAACCCGGTCTAGTGGAAGGTGTCCCTGCCCATGGCAGGGGATTGGAACTGGATGATCTTTAAGGTCCCTTCCAACCCAAACCATTCTGTGATTCTGTGATTATATGAACCTTAACAGACAATTAGAGCTCCTTAACTGGTCTAGATACAAGTACACAAACCATTGATCTTCAGTCATTTGTAGAGTTACAACATCACACCGTCCAAACAAGCTGCAACTGCCCCAAATCAGTGTCATCCTGCCTGTAAAGTGTCACTTCCCACTGTCGTCGATTGGGTGATACAAGAAGGAAGAGGATAAAAATGTGACCGTCCAACAGGGAGAAGACCACTAACTTCTCCTTATCTCGTGCCTGTGGGACAAGTCTTCAGATTGAAGGAAATAATATTAACCCCACCAGGACTTTTCTCCTTTTCTGCACGGATACTTCAGATGGAAACTGGCGTAACCTCTGAAGGTGAGTGCAGCCCTGAGAGACATCTGTCCATTCAGAATGGAACTGAAGTATTAATTCATCTCTGCTTCTGTTTTACACTGATAATACTGTGATGAGAGACAGATAGTGCATTCCCCTAGGCGTGCCCTTCCAAGCCAACTACCTGGCTCCTGAAACTGGAGATCCTTTTCACCTATCCAGCTCAAAGAACTGAAGAAACAAAAACATTGAGGCACCAGCCTGAACCCTCCACGTCAAAGGTCAATTTTAAGCATTGGTGATGTGCCCTTCAGTTTGGTATGTTGGCCCAGGTTCAGATCTGTGCCCTGGAAAAGTACCAGAGATCTGTGCTGAAAGACTCAGATTCTCAAATAGGACAAGTTGACTTTTCTTTCAGCAGAATCCATTGAGTAGTACATTGCTAAGGGTTTTGCCGAGGTGATCTGAAGACAGAAATGTCTACTCTCTGCTGTTAGACTGGACACAATAGTCTACTAAATGCACTTTGCTGGGAATTCTCACTAACCTGCATCTCCTCCATCTGCTCAGAACAGAAGATTGCCCAGATAGCATCCTATCTCAGTTTTGTCAGCACTGACCTTTAAGAGTGATTAAATCTTCTGCACTTCTTGTTCCCATCCCATTCCCTCTACCATGATCATTTCTCGTTGAAGGTAAATCATCTCCCCTCGAGGTGTCTTTTCAGAGCCACCTCTCACCTCAGACACAGCAAACATTTTGCAGAAGGAAAACGGTGGGACAGAGTCTGAACCAAGCTTTGCAACCTCACAGCCTACCAGTCCATCATAAACACGAGGGCCTCACCTGCTTCAGCTTCGTTCCCACCATGGAAGCACTGCTGTCGAGCACAAACACAACGTTCTTGGGCAAAGGGGGGAGATCCGTGGGGGCGAAGTAATGCACGAAATACCCATTAAGAATCTGTGGAAGAGCAAGGAAGTCAGGAATCAAAGTCAGATCACGATGCGACGTTCCACACACATCATTATGGGATATTTGGCTGGGCACACCTGATCCTGCTTTGGAGGATCTGAGTGCTCCTTGCTATGCCTCTTAATTCTGGTCCCCCGGTTATCCAGGCTGCTGGAGCACTCCACTTTTCTTTCCGTGGTGGACACTGGGGTTTCCTTCCAAACACAATAAGGATGTAACATATGTATGTAGAGATCAGAACCACAACATGCACTCGGGGAACTGGCCTTGTATCCAGATATGTACAGCCAGTATATGGAGAAACTGAGAAGCAGATACAAAAAAGAAACTCAATTAAATAGACGCTTGGGGTTTTTTAAGTCCATCTTGTGGCTGCCAAGTGACTGGTTTTATTTTGGATAGTTCTTACAAGATGGAGAAGTAGCCTGCACTTGGAAAACATTTTCTAGGAATTTGCAGCATGCAAGACAATTGGACCATCTCCATTATAGTTAAAAAAACAGAAAAGATGAGTCCTGTATACAGTACCTGAACATCCCCAACACTCAGCTCCCTGTTGACATCGTATCTAATTATGAAGTCTCCCAAAATTCCGTTTCGGGCTATCCTGGTTTGCTCGACAACACTGGGATTGAAAGTAACTTTAGCTAAAGTTTTGGTATGTCCAACTACAGTAGAGGGAGGAGGAGACACATCACCTGTTGAGATAAAATTACAATATTACAGGTTTTCCCATTGTCTTACAGATGTCAAAGCACAGCACACATGGAATTGCCATGGAGTCAGGTCAGCCAGCACAGTTACATACTGAGATTAAAGATTCAGCTCACCAGTGATAAAAGGAGAGTTTAATAATCTCTCTTCTCCAATTCTAAACTGAAAACAGCACTGCAGTGCTATCAGGGGTATAAATGCTTAGGCAAAATTCCTCTGCTCAGTTCTGTTTGGGGGTCACTGAACCCGAGGGCCAGGCATTTTCTGTGTGGCTGTTCATGGCTTTCCGTAAATGACGAACGCACAACTTCAGACGTGTACGTGCTGTTCATGCCAGACAACTCCAGACATCCAGCATGCAGGTCCTACACCTGAGATCCTGCCAGTCAGGGCAAGTATGATTCCTTCGACCTGTTTAAACACTTCCTCCAGGATTAGGTTAGTCGCACTGCAGATTTCTCCCGATTGATTATGAAGAGTTCTTGAGGTGGCATGTTCAGACGTACTGCTGGGATGTGAGGTGGGACTGATCTGACCG
Source organism: Oxyruncus cristatus (assembly GCA_013399855.1). Lineage (NCBI taxonomy): Eukaryota > Metazoa > Chordata > Aves > Passeriformes > Cotingidae > Oxyruncus > Oxyruncus cristatus. The sequence goes on along the minus strand of VXAY01007012.1, from coordinate 702,261 downwards.
ATCCCTTATGTGTAATGTCTACATTTTAACAGGTCATCTTAGCTGCCTTTATGTTCAACAAAAGTTCTCATTACGGTTGCTGCGATTTCTGAGATTGAGATAAAATCCAGCACTTGCCAGTGCAGTCACCCAAACTGCATCCCTGAGATGTAACTCACCCTAATCTCCAAAAACCCTTCCTGAGTCAATGGAAAGGGATGTGCCTTGCAGAGGGCACCTCAGATGAAGACAATAATTTAGATCCGAGTCACCCTGCAGGAACCTCTCCTTGCCTTGTTAGAGGTGTTCCTTTTCTAAAGCTGAGGGATGTGGAGATTCTTTGTTGTCTCTCTGAGTGGGCAAAATCTCACCTTGCTCTCTTTTGGTGTGCCAACTGTTCATTCCCACTGAACTCCACTGGAACCCTTATATGAGACTGGCCAAAAGTCAGATTTGGCCCTGAGCTTCCTCAGATTTTTAGGTCTTTCCCCCTTAACCCAACTAGCAATTGAAAACACCCAAATAGATTCTCAGTTGGTGTTATTCTTGGGTGCTTCAGCTCTCACAGTGATTCTTCCAACACTCCTCTGAGGCACAAAAGTCCTATTATGCCTGCTCATGTGCTGGTTAGAATTGGTGGGAATGAGCTGCTTAATTGTGAGGGGAGGTCTCAAATCTTTGCCGAAGGGGGCCTAAGAAATCTTTGGTAAGGCAGGGAAAATAGGGGATGGGTGAGATTCAGTTACAGTTTAGGTGTTCACAATGCAAATACCTACATCTAAGCTTACTTTCCAAACTCCCACTATGCAAGTAAAGATCAGGTCAAGAGTGTCAGAGATTAGGGTATGATACACCTGGCCAGGCACATACATCTGCTTTAGGATAATTTTAATTATGTGCTATACCTCATTAACAGTACTGATCCCAATGACAAGGTACAGGCAGCTCCTCTCCAGGGGTTTCTATAATTCTGTTTATGTAATGGGAAGTGCCCTTTGTAAAGGGCTTTGAGCAGCATTAGAGAAAGGCAATGTGACATCTGTACGCAACACTGAACACAACCTCGCATCCAGATCCCACAGTGATTTACAAAACAGAATCACACAGAAATGTGTGATTATGACCATTTAACAAGCAGAAAAAGGAGGCATGGAGTGGTTACCTAACTCCCCAGGCTTCCCACAGGTCAAAGGCCATGGAAATGCCAAGACTAGGGTTAAATCTGTGACTTTTACTCAAAAGTTCTATGTACAGTCTAGGCTCCTCTGTACAATCTAGGCAAAGGAATGAGAGCAAGATTCATAAATCCATATCCCTCTAGGATGTTACTTCCATTATGACTTGGCTTTACTTTTATGGCTGTCCTGTGAGGGCATTTAAATAGACAAGGCACAAGACTGTACCAGTGAGATAGGAAAGGGTTTTATCATAGACCCAACTTTTACACAAATAAATTATAGTTGGAGCACCTGGAACACGAAACAAACTCCTCAGCAAAAGACTTGACCAAGGAGACTGAATGACAGATATTACTCAATTTCAGTAAAGTTAAGAATTGCCTCTGCACCATGACTTCTCAAACTATACCAATTCCAATCCATCCACCCTGACAGAGACAGAGAGAGATACTCATCCAATACATTGAAATCACTTAAGGACACTAGTGTTGGATCTTAAAGGGGGCTTATAAAATGGTTACCCAGAGCTTTGACATTTTTTCTAGAATCTGTGTCCAGTTCAGGTATCTCCCGGCAAAGAAAAGTCATAAATCAATAACTCTGTAAGATTTTACATCTGTCTTGATTTGGTTTTACTTTTATAGCTGCCCTTTGATCTCATAAATCAAGAGATACAATATGTTTTTAATACACAGTGCATCAGATCTGCTCACATTTGCCTCCCAGGATTTTCCATCTGTCTCCTATCGCTTCCAAAATCCCATTTAACTGCCGGTGTGTGAGAAATGCCCAGAACTCATAGAAATGGCTTAACAGTCCATTTATATTTTCTGATCTGAGGGTTTCACAGTATTTCTCCTCAGCTGCTGAAAGGAAAACTTTGTTGTGGGTTAGGCTGCTCGGCTGCATCACGGCCGGGTCAGTGAGAGTCAGTCCCATGCTGGAAACAGAAGCTCCCTTCTTATTCCTGCTGCAAATACACATCTGTGGCCTTTGGACAGCTCTTCTGTGTTTCTCTGCCATAAGTGCAATGATGGGTGAGGACAATTTGCTGTGCCACAACAGCATGAGGTCCAGTCCTATCGTTTCTACGGACCAGCAGAAATTAGATGAGTTTGGTAGCAACTCCATGGCTCAGTTTCCCCTCTGTTAATTGGGCATAATCACATTCATCCAGTAATCATAATCATAATCACATGTATCCAGTTTTGTAAAGCAATGTGGAATCCGGATGGATCGTGTGGATCACATTGCATCCCTCTATTACTCCCTGAAACACTCCGTGGAGGTGATAAATAGCATCCCCTGTAATGCAGGCAGTGCTTTAGGAATCTTTGGAGAGGAATTTTCCAAAGCTGCCTCATTTAGCCATTGTAAGTGACAAGAATTGCTGAGGAATCTCTCCCATCTTCGTCATATCCACTCATCTTCACCTCCAGGACAAAGATTAAAAAACAAAAAATGGTATGCTAGAAAAAGTCCCAAATATATGTATACATACATATATGCATACAAATATATATACATACACACGCCCACACATACATATATATATTTATAGGTTTTTTTCCCCAGTAGTAAGAGAAATCAGATCTGGAAGGCAAGTTATCTAATTCATCCCATGTTCCCAGATTGAATCACTTCCTACTTAGTTTTATGACATGGTCAGGAAACACTCCAGACCTCCAGTTATGGAAACTCAGTGCCTGCCCTTGCCAGTCCATTCCAGAAGTTCACTTTTTTCACTGTTAGACATTTCCAGTGTCTAACTTACATTTTTCCTTCTGGATTATAAACCTTGACTTCTTACTGACATAGAAAGCCCAGTAACGTTTTCCTCCTTGCAGCAGCCTTTTACATGTTCGAATGTAAATGTTTCTTATGTCTTCCCCCAGGTTTCTTTTTTAGGCAGCACTTGATGGCTGGATCACAAATACTCTCCTCTGTTTATTGGCCTTGTTCTTTTCAAACCAGTGACAGAGAGAGGAAAATTATGAGATATTTCAGAGTCCAGAGCATGGATGAGCTCCAAAGACTTGTCCTGGTCCGTGCTCACATTGAAGTAGTTAGCAGGGCCTTCAGAAAAACTTTCCACCAAATTCAGCTAAAGAAGTAAACAGAGCAGGAAAAAAACATTTTTCATATGAAACTCTCATCCTCACAGGATGAACAGTTAAACCTAAATTATTTTGGAGACTGACAGGACCAGGATTAGAACTCAAATGCGAAGTTCATTCTCTGCTAACACATAGAAATTTCTAGGCAGCTGTGATAAGAAATAAAAACCTTTGACTTCGGAAAGAAACAGTGATTCTTGAGCAGCCTCATGTCTCCTGCCCAAGTCCATGACTAATTCTCCCACTGCTACATTGGAGGAAACGGATGAGGACAGCATCCCTGAGAATGCTGAGTGGGACATCACTCAGCAAATGGCTCTGTTCTGAGGTCACCAGAGAAGGTCAGGACCATTGGCCTCAATGTCTGCTGTTTGGGGGGTTGTGTGTGACAGAAGGCAGCACCTGCAACATGCCAAAAGATCATTTTCCAAAACTCACGTGCCTCATACCTTCCTTTGGGAAAAATACAAACCCCAGATGGAGCCATGTGCACATGAGTCTCTGTCAAAGGAAATATCCTAGAAAGGCCTGTCATCACTTTGTTTTCTCTCCATATTCAGAGAGGACTTATGCAGGACTTTCCAAGAACCTCTGCTAAGAGCAGAGCACAGCTTTACTTTTCATACATCCCTGGAATTCTGTGGAGCCAAGTCCAGTCGTTGTATCTTTTGCCCCTACAACCAAAACCAGGCAGAATTGCGCTATTTTTTTCCACTAATGCTTCCTGCCTGGTACATTGTCTCCATGGGTAACATGTGGAAAGCACCACAAATGTAAGAAGATTGGTCTATGAAATAAAGGCAGGTCAGCCATTCCTCGACTTTTGGTCATCCAAACTATTGTTACTCCTTTTTCATTAGTTTTTCTAACAACACTTATTGCCACAACAGGTTGGCATTTCAGTTATGAACATCCATCACTGCTGGTGCTCATCATTTGATAAGTCAAAGGCCAAACTTATATGATTTTTAACTTAATTTGCCTATCCTACACTGGATCCTCAGGACCTGTACTCAGAAACAAGAATAATAACCAGCATTTCTTACCCAGGTCAGTCAGAGTCAAACGTACCTAAATGACTTGTGAATTCATTTCCATCCTGGATGGTGGCTTCAGGTTGGTTTGAACATATTACTGAAAATGCCATTTAACTGATGGCTGGTGGCACAATACATTTTTCACCAATACTCTCAAGGCAATTTATTAATACTCATCAAAATCTCCTATTTTATCCTTAACTGTGAGATAAGAGAGACATGTTTGTGGACACAGGAAATTGAGGAAGAGAGTTTTTGTGACATATTCAAACTCAAACCAGTCAGGCAGAACCATTTTCCAATGCTCAGGCCTCCATTCCTTATTTGGTCCTTTTTTTTTAAAGTCACAACCTCTAAATTTGGGCACCACAGGTAACACAGCATGGCAGCATCTGTTGTGGCATCCTCTGCTGGCCATCTACTTATTAGATTGCTTCCATGCTATCCAGTCAAGGGACATGGAAGAGTTTTAAGCCAAATCCAAGAAGAGACCAGATGGTGTCTTCTTCCTCATTTACTCATGGTTTGCAGCCTGTCTGCCAAGCAGCCACTCTTTAAATGCAAGACCTGCAGTTCACCTTTGCACAGTTTTTCTTTGACTTCAGAACCCACAGCCTTCCCTGGAGGTCTCACTGGATGAGCAGATCTCATACTCTTGGGTCTTTGGGTGCAAGAAGGCTTTGCAGGGAGGATCTAATGACTAGGGTGGTTTGCTTCTTTGGATCCAGCTTGAGAGATGACAGCTGGCTGGAATACAGTGGATTTCCAAGTAAAATGCTCCTTGCCTTGACCTTGCCCTCCCTAGGTGTGTTCTTGTGGTTTCCATTTGTGTTTAGAAAGAAAGGAAGTTCCTATTGTCTGAACCAAGTGCTATTGAGCTTGTTGGCCAGAAGACCTCACAAGCAATAAATCCCTCCTATCCAAAACAATCTATGCTTCTCTGTGTCCTGTATGAGACCCTTCTGACATCCTCTGCCATTTTTGTTTTGGTCTGGCTCCTGGTAATGTCCTCTTCTCCTCCTCATGTATTGTAAAATCATAAAGAAGCTCAGCCAACCTACCAAATCTATTAACCCTGTTCACTCTGAGTGGCACCCCCTGAGTACTGGTGAAGACTTGAGCTGGCAGACACACAACCCACTCCTTACTGCCCACAGTGGGTCCCAAAATAATGCTTTTAGCATTTCAATGGCTTCCATAGCAGTGATTTCACCAACAACCCAGGGTGATTCCTGACAGAAAGGTCCTGTAATTGAAATCTGAGCACGGATAAAGCACAGGGAATCTGAGCTTCAGCTGCATTACCCACCCTGCAATGGGACATCTATTTTACACACATTTTACTGGCTAGGGAGGACCCTGGAGCTTGGGCCCATTTTTGTATGAGCTGTTTGAAATCTGAAGCACCGCGCCAAGAAGGATCAGCGCTCCCGGACTGTCGTTTGGACAGCGAGTTACGCGAGTTTTCCCTGTATGTCATTTCCATACAGGAATTTCCATACAGCGCTGGACCAACAGTGTGTCTGCTCTGCTTAGCTCTGTCTCTAACCTTGATCAATGCCAGATGTTTTGCAGGAAAGCACATTCCACAATGCAGTCTGATATTCCCCGATAGGTGAAAAAGGCTCCCTGTCCCTCCTGATGGGGAGCAGAGCACATTCATCACACAGCGCGTGGATGTACGACACAGAGGCTAATTGAGGCTTGACCTGAAGTTAGTTCAAGTCGCCTTGATGTCAATGTGATTTGGGTTAAGTCAGTAGGTTCCCACTGAGCAACCAATTTAACTCCAGTTGACATGCTTTAGAATCTTCACCGGGCAGACACGAACAGCTCCTCTGATTTTGCTGGTGCTACGTCACTTGGAGTAACTGAGGATCAAGTCCCACAAGACTCTACATCCTGCTTCCAGGTCAGACTCACCCTCTTTTTTTGGTGTTTTTTTGTCAAAGTGTATCAATCACTGTTTCCTCTGTCCCTCACTGTTGGTTTACACCAGAAAACTTACCTTTACACTGTCTGAACAGTGAGCAAGGACGGTTGGGGGTAAGAGCAGATACTCAGATCACACTGAGTGCTTTGGCAAAACATGGATTTTCCTCTTGGAACGTCCCATGTTCTAAAGTGCAGGATTTCCTATCTGCCTTGGCATGGATGGATGGAAAAAACAATTCACTTAAAATAAACAGTTCCCAGGAGACATGGAGCCAGAGAAGAGACTGCCCCAATGCTGAGCACAAGGCCTGAAGGCCCAGTTCAAAGCTCTTAGAAGACAATAGCATAAAAAAAAAAAAAATCCTATTGAGATGAATGGGACCAGCCCTGTATTCATTAAGCTTCAAAGTTCTCCCATGCTTGTGCACAGATACCACACAGACACAGTCATCCTCAGAAAACAGATCCAGCACTGCCAGGCCACTTCTTGAGAAGTGATTAAGGCCCCACCAGTAACAAAACCGTGGGCTGTAAAATCTCTTCTTACCTTCAGCTTTCCCATTGCCTTTCTGCTTGCTGTTTCGGAGGGGAGGCACTTCCAGTGAAACTATTCCTGAGTTCTCCAGGATGTTCACCTCCACTCGCAACCTCCCCACCAGCTGCTGGGGCCGGATGCTCACCGTGTACTCGTATTTTCCCAGTCTTCTTTGCAGAAGTTCTTCATAGTGCAGTACAAACCTGGCCTGCATCTTGCGAGGAATGAAGACAGAAGCTTTGAATGTCTCATAGCCATTCTCCCTGGAAGGAAAATCCAAAGACACCTTCACAGCCCATACACGTGACACATTACCTCCTCCAGTGACTGATGAACCTGGATTTTGTTGGTTCAATAAAAGCATTTCCTCTCAGTGAACATGAGAAACCACAAAGAAAGAAAACACTGTAATGCTTCACAAAGACTTGGGCACGTAGGAGGTTTCCACAGATGGGAAGGTCTTAAAAGACAAGATGACTTCTTATGGGGAGGAGAATGACTGACGAGTATAACAGGCAGAAAGGCCAGAGGAAAGATTGTCTCTTTCAGAGAATATCTGAGTGGAAAGGGACGCACAAGGATCATCAAGTCCAGCTCTTATGTGCATCCACTTCCCAGACAGGGATCAAACCCACAACCCTGACATTATTATCACCACGCTCTAACCAACTGAGCTTTGCAAGACCCATATTTCATAGAGTTATAGAATATTTTGAGTTGGAAGGGAACTTTAAAGGTCACCTAGTCCAACCCTCCTGCAATGAGCAGGAACATCTTCAAGCAGATCAGGTTGCTCAGAGCCCCATCCAACCTGACTTTGACTGTTTCCAGGGATGGGGCATCCACCACCTTTCTGGGAAACCTGTTTTATTTAGTGTTAGTAATGCATGTAATTCTTGACTTTGCCACTGCTGGTATACTGCCCTTAAGATAGCAAAGTACAAGTGAATCCTTCTTCCCTAATATCGTGGTTTATAGCTACAAACTCAATGGGGAGAAATAGGACCCTTAAGAAAATTCCACCACTGGACACTTCTCTAAAAGAGCTCTTCCAACTGACCAGAGTGTGCCAACAGTCTCCCAGCACAAAACTGACAGTCATCTTTCTCTTCTTTAGTGGTGGAACCATGACAGGTAGTAATTGCTTATACAAGAGGATGCAACAGAGTGAGACAAGAGAAATACAGTGTTTTCTCTTCTCTCTATCAGGTTCTGCCAGTCTGCATCTGGATAGTGAGACAGCATCCTATGACAAAGGTTTAGGATAGATTTTTCCTACCACAGGTTTGTCTAGCCACTCTTTGAATCCACATTAAATTTAGCATCTACAATTTCCAGTTGCAAGAAACATAATTTATGGGAGGAATACTTTAACTTGTCTGGTTTGAACCTGTCATCAACTCAATCAAATTCCTCTAGTTTTTCTATGGAAGAGAGAAAATAAAGATTCCTTAATTTTTTTTCTACATGTTACTCATCAGCTCAGATCTCTCTCTCCCTCCCTACAGTTCACCATTTTTCTGGTCTGAAAATCATGGCCTGTTTCTGAATATGTGTTGATGTTGGAACAGTGCCACTATCCCAGATAACTGGGAATAGTGGAGGATTTTCCAAAGCAGCAAAATCCAAAAATGGTGCATCTCTTTGAGAGACATTTGGGGGAATTTGGGCACCTGGGAAAACAGCCCATAGTGCTGCTGATGTGTGTTCAGGTGAACACACCTGAATCAGGTGATGTTCAGCTGAACACAACTTTGGATCACCACAGAGATGGGATTTTCTGCCAGTGCTTGGCTGAGAGGACTAAACAGGGTTAGAAAAGGCCACATGCAGTTTTACATGACTTGGAGTGTGGGAATGGCACCAGAGCTGCCTCTCCCTGTAAATCCATGGATGGGTATTGCAAAGCAGCCAAGACAGAGATGGCAGGAGAGCACATCACTTTTCAGAAGACAGCCAAATGCACAACGCTTACCTTCCATCTGTGGGGCTGGGAGGTTTCTTGTTCCTTGTTCTGTCATCGCTGCTGTTTTTCTTTTCTTTGCCTGTGACCTCCCCATAGTAAGTCTTGTTGCCGATGCTCCTGGAGGGACCAGAGGTGTCAGCATGATCACTCTGCACCCATGTACAGTGACAGCTGTACAGATTGCTGTAGACGATTTCACAGACTCTGCACAGTGAACAGTCTAAGTGTGCTGCTGGTGGAACTCTCCTGGAATCACTCGAGCCACTGAGTCAGAAGCCGACTTAGAAGTTTCCAGGCTGGTAATACCAGCACAGTACATTTTTAGCCCAGGAGTTTACCTCTCTAAAGTGCCAGTCCAGTAGGTAATCTCTGAAGCATAAGGATGCAGCAGAAAGCAAAACAATTCCTAAGAATCCCAACAAGCAATTTTTTATCTGTTCTGGGATCCAACATCTGTGTGAATGCACACGGAGATATTCAGGATGGCTGCTCTCAAGAAGCTGCCTCCCTGACTAAATGCATCCCCCTTGGAGTGACTTACACTCCACAAGGAATGCACTCCACAAGGAAACAACCCTTAACATATATTTTGGGTGGCCAATAGCAAAAGTCTGTTACTCCTCCTACTCAGTCCAAAAGCCTCTCTAAAGGAATGAGTCTCCCATCTGCTATTGAAGCTGTGGCTTCAACATCTACCCATAGAGAGGATCTGAGCATGACTAAGCCAAACACATTTTTGATACCAAGAGCTTAATTTATTCCTTATTGAGTCTTTTCAGTATGAACTTGGTTGCCCTCTACATGACCTATGCACAGAGAATGACTGGCACCTCCAGCAGCCAATGAACCTATTTGCTGGCTGGAGCGGACTCCTGCTCCACTGACATTGTGGAATAACAAGAACAACATGGAACAAGAAGCTTCTTAGACACCACAGTCAGTCAGGCAAGATAAATATCATGGGCCAGTGTTGATGAAACTTTAGCTTGAAAGGTTTCTGTGGTCCTGGAGAGATTTTTCTGGTTCAGATCGCAGAGAGAGGAGGAGAAGGAAGTTGTTAAAAGACACTCAGATAGGAAATAGAATAGTTTCCTTCCCCATTTACACTGAGGACTTGAATTTAGTAACCTGTCATCCAAGGGACTTACTCTGTGCTTTGGGGCCATAACCAATCTCAGGTGGAGCATAAAGTGTGTGGGTTTCTGTTTTCCCCAAAGAAATGCAAAAAGGTCTTGATACAGTCCTGCTGAAGACTTGCTAGTTTTGGAAATCCCAGAGGACCACCTGTGGGATGGGAGAACCGTTGCCCACCCAGCTGCCAGCATTACTTACTTACATGGTAAAGTTGGAGATGAAGGCTGCAGCTGGGATCTGCATCTCAAACACAGCTTCCCGTGCCTCGGATCCGCTGTTCACCATCGTGCAGGACACCGTGGTGAAGGCATAGCGGGAAATGATTGTGGATCTCACGTTGAACTCAGACATCCGAGGCCTGGTTTCCTGTGGGGATCAAAAGGTTAACACTGGCAGCTAGATGACACACCCCTTCAGTGTTTCAATGGGTTTAATGCTTAATGTGCTCAAGAAAATTCCCTTCCCATGAGTATTAGACACCTCTACGAAAACCAGTTGACAACAGGCAAAGTGGGCTTGCCCTCAGCATTTTAGATGAACTTTAAAATGTAAATCAGGGACATGGCACTGCCTTTGTTCGTGCACAGAGGCCACAGCCATTTTCCAATGCTTGGGAAGGGTCTGAGAGCTCTGATTATGCCAGCCTGTATGTTGTGAAACACACTGATAAAATCCATCTGTGTCCTAAACTGCAGCCTTCAACTCTGACTGTGTGAGAGGAAGAGGATTAGTCCCTTATGGCCTGGGAAGAGAAGACCAAAATACATCCCCATGGGGTCCAGAACTGTGTCACAGAACCTGCCCTCTGTACTGTGCACAAGAACAGATGGAAGGCTTCCTGAAAGGCTGAGATCACTGTGTGTGAAGCAGGACCTCCAAATTCATATGGTCAAATCCATAAGTTATGTAAACAGAAAAACTGCTGTCAGTGGAGTCAACCGAGTCCCCCTCTGCTGAGAATCCATGCTGGAAGTCTCAGCCAGTAGATGGAAGAGACTTAATATAAAACACTGACACTGTGACATCTCAAGCAAAGTATTTTAAGCTTTTTAGCCCACACTGGATTCCTTCCAGCAGAGAAGCAGCAGAGACAGCAATGAATGACACACGATGTAGCAATGGACGCTAAAAGCCAACTTCTGCTACTTGGGAATGTGTTTTCATGCACAAGTCTAGGGTTGGAGAATTTCTCCTGTCTAATGTGTTTTTTTGACAGCAATATCTCCATGGAGCTAAAATGTTTTCTTCCTGGAAGACTTCAGTGTATTTAACTATAAGCAGCCCTTGCAAAAACAAAACCTGGTACATTAAACAGTCAAAGATCAAACCTCCAAAAGCAGAAGGGAGCTAAGGGGTAAAATACACTGCAAATACAGCAGAACTTCACTGAGCCAAATACAGAGAGACTCTTCCTACTGAGGTTGATAAAAAGTCATAAGTCACGTAAGACTTGTGAGGACAAGAACATGCACTTCAGCTGCATGGCCAGGCCTTTCTTCAGAACAAAAATAATTTCGGCAAATGACTTGAGAAAGGGAACAAGTGTTTGTATGAGCATGAAACAAGCACATTTCTGCAGTAGCTGATGGCATCACAAGTGACTGAGCATCCAACTAACCAAGCTGCCGAGCTAGTGAATTCCAGGCAAATGGAATAATGAGGATCCACTGGAAACAAACACAAAACTGCCAGCAGACTTGGCATAAAGTCCCTCCTGCCTACACTTTCAAGGCTCGGAAGGGCTGAAAAACATGTCTCAGGTGAACCCAATCATGATGAGTATCTTTAACAGCTGGAGAATGTGTGATGAGCTCTGTGTCCATGATCAGATGCTCACATGGAGCACATCGACAAGAGATTAGAACTTCCAGGGTGGGATTTGTCTCACTGATTTGAGGCAGCTCAGTGTGATGCATCTAGACAAGAAAACCCCTGCTCAGATCTAATGTCCCACCCTCAGGCCATTAGTGGCTTTTACTCAATTGCTGTTAATTAGAACTAGATCCTGCTGTTCTTAGGACATTCCCTGATACACAGGCATGGCTTTCCACTCTCATTATCCTGAAGCTGGAGAGGATGGGGAGTTTTGACTGGAAGTAGGCTTGTAGGAATGTTTTCACGTACAATGAGGTGATGTTTCAGTCAGTCTTCCACACCCCTAATTGCCTGTGGCAGAACAAGGGATATGAGCATTTAATAACCGAAGAAACAGAAAGAATCTGAAAATGCAGCAAATTCTTTGGTTTCAGACCTTCTGCATCCACTCCCATGTGCTGCAGTTCATCACACGCTGTGGGTTCAGACATGGATGACAGCTCAGCAGCAAAAGAAGATCAAGACCTTTGCCTTTCACTTGAGACACAAGGGGTTCTGCAGAGACATGTCTGACACCGTGAATGCACTTAAACTGCAGAAAGTCTTTTGACTGTGACAGAGAACGTGAACTTGCTCTTGTTATGACAACAGCATGAGAATGGTTCTGTTGGGTGACAATAAAAGCAGTTCTAACCCTGTAGCCTGTCACTGGCAGGGGCCAACAGTACATGCTTAGAGAAGAGTGTAAAATCAGCTCAACCTGCTCTGATTCTACTCAGAAATATTCTCTTTGTTTTCAGTAATTTGTGGCCAAAGGAACTCCTGAGTCAAGGGTGGTATTTTTGTGCTTTATAAACCTCTGTGGATTTTTTCCCTATTATTATACACAGCTACTTTTTCAATCCATGTAAAATTCTAGCGTCTGCAACATCTTCTAGCAAGGAGTTCCACAGCTTAAGAATATTTCATATGAAAACCCACATAATTTAGGGTTTTTTTTTTCTAAATCTACTCCTTGCTGGCTTCAGCTGATCTCTGTCACAGAATCACAGAATGGTTAGTGTTGGAAGGGACCTCAAAGACCATCTTGTTCCCATCCCCCTGCCATGGGCAGGGGCACCTTCCACTACAGCAGGCTGCTCAAAGCCCCATCCAGCCCGGCCTTGAACACTTCCAGGGATGGGACATATGTCTCTATCCTGCTGAACAACTCCAGTTCTGACACCCTCACAGACTGAGGAGTGGCAAAAACAAATGAAATGAACACCCTTCCCTTTCCCTGGTGGACAGGAGTTGCTGTTGGAGGGATCAAATACTGAATAAGGGCATCACACACAACTGAGGATGAGAGAACTGGTTCACCTTCCCATCCCTGGAAGGGATCTGCTATTCCTTGTATGTAGAGAACATAAACAATCGGGGCAGAGGCAGGTTCCAAACAGGTTGCTCAGTCAGGCTTGGCGGGCAGCCCAAGTTCCACTCTGTGATTCCTGTGCATTCTCTGGAGTTCTTGCAGAATCCATCAGTGCCTGATGCTCTGACTTATAGCTGTGCAAATGCCTGTTTGTTTTGTGCCCTTTTTATCAAGGCCTTCAGAAGATGAGAGGCAGTGCAAAGGGAAAAAAAAGGCAAAACAAACCATTTGTTTAATATTATTATTACTGTGATTTATTGTCCCTATTAAAAACAAAGTGAGGGAATGCCAAGGCAGCAGATTCACTGCTATGAGGCAGGTTGGCTGGATGCTTTATGGAGGTGTCCTGGTTATTATGACGAACTGGGAGCTGAAATGTTTTTGCCAGACAAATTATTTTATGCTTGTTTACATCAAATGTTTGGAAAGACAGAGAAGAGCTGAAGATAAATGAAATCCATTGCATAATTTTGCCTTTATCAGTTGCTTTCATCAAAACAAACTGACCGTGCCTCAGATTAGAAGTAATACACTGGTAATAAGTCTGAGAGGTGTTCTCCTCTAGGCTGATTTTAATCTCTCAAAGATCAAAGGGACCAGAAGCTATTAAGGTGATGGTTGTTCAGTGTGAGATGAGTTTCACCAGTTCTCAACTGGGAGGTCCCCAGAAAAGCCAGAAAAATAACTGGCTGTGAACAGCAATTCCACTGACTTCCTCACTGCATCTAAATCTTAGACTCCCATGCTGAAATAAGGATATTGGCTTCCTCGTTTTCTTCCTTTCCTCAGTAGATTTTGACAAACAACAGAGATCTCCAAATTTCAAAGCAAACTCTGCCTTTCTCTTCAAATTCAGTGAGGTTTCACCAGGCTTATGTTCACTGTGTGGTTAAGGTTTGTAACATCAGGTGTTCTGTCCCCAAATCTGGGGGTGAGAAGATGGATTGGGAAGCACCAGAAGAACCTGTACCTGTTGCATTGATCAAAATGAAGTTTTGTTTTGTTTTTTTTGCTACTTAGAACTTCCTTCTACCGATTCTACCGTCACCCACTGACATCCTGGGCACAGGGGTGCACACACAGACATAGACAGGGGAAGTGCAATTCCCATGAGGTGAAATAAAAACAGGGTGTGATACGTACCAGCCTCTGGAGGAATTTGGCCTGTCTTGGGACGCGGCGAGCGACCTGCAAAGAGTTAAGGGAGTTAATGGAGCCTTCTCAACTTAGAGCAGACGTGGCACTTGCCTGAACCCAGACACGGGTGTGTGGGACTGATCACCCACGGCCAGGTTCAAATGTTCCTCTGGTTAAAGTTAAAACCTCAATCTCTTCTACATTAACAGACCCACTGATCAAAGCTCAGCAGTGGAATGCAGCTCTCTCAGGCAAGGAGGTACCGGGGTGTTTTGAAAATGGTACTTGGCAAGAGACCCTCAACGTGATGACAGGAATCTCAGCCTTCGGCCCTGCCCCTGGATGCTGTGTGTTAGCTCTGGAAGTGTATTCCCTTATGGCTTCCCATGGAGTCACACAAAGGCTCTGTGTCTTTGCCCCATTGGGTGGTATATGGCACACTTCCATCCCTGGAAGTATTGAAGGCCAAGCTGGATGGGGCTCTGAGCAACCTGCTCTAGTGGAAGACGTCCCTGCCCACGGCAAGGGTTTGGAACTAGATGATCTCTAAGGTTGCTTTCAACCCAAATCATCTTATGATTCTATGATTAATTTAAATTATTGTTACAGCTTCAGCTGTATTGGTAATACCTCAAGAGCAGATCTGTTGCCTTAACACTCTCCACAGGTGCTGTGGATTTGTTGTGCAGTGACAGAGAAGCACTGTTTACGTGCAGAAAGGGAATAAAGATATTTACACTGAGATACAGACCTTATTATGAAATGAAGTACTTCACTTACGACAGTACAGTTGTACTCACTGCATCGCCCTTCACAACTCCTCTGACTTCCCTGCACATGGTGTCTCAGCTCAGCAACATCTCCAAATCAAATCTCTCCCCAAAGGAGAGAGTACAAGTCTCTTGTCAATGAGGGAAGCCAAGTGCCTTCTTAAAATGTCGGTGGAACTCCAGAGAGCAGAGGAATGCAATATCTTTTTACCTGATTTGCCCTTTCTGTTGATTTACACTGAAATAACATCAGCCCTTGCCAAAGAGATGATTTTATGTCTGTTTATATCATGCCTTGAAAAGCTCAGGAAAGCCCAATGGGGAAATTAAAGTATCATCCACTAGAATCCTTATTATTTCCTGCTGCATTATTTAAGCCAACATCTTGTAAAATCAGAACCAAGGGAAAACAGCTCCCTCGGGAAATTGTCAATGGAGAGGAGAGGAGAAGAGAGTTATCTGCACTTTAAATTTGGGGTGAAACTTTCTGTCTGGGTCTGTTATATCAGGGAAGTAAAGCCTCTCAGGAGCCTGCTGTGACAGGCTGCAGAGTCTCCATCACTGTAGGTTCTTCAGAACAAGCCAGATAAATATCTGTGGAGTTGGTCCTGCTTGGAGCAGGGGCAGGGATGAAGAGTCAGTAACCCTCAGTACTCTTTTACTAAAGGTTTACCTTTTGAAACAAATCCACCTGTTGTTCTGCATGGCACGGTCACAGTGATATTTAATGACTAATTGGTGAAACTGGAGCCTTGGTTGCTGGTTTTATCTTTCCCCCCCCATACACCCGGTTTGTTTGCTGGTTTGTTTGCACAAGAAGGCTTTGCATGACTTGGCCCCTTCAAGAGGCACCTTCTAAAGTCTTGGGGATAAACAATGGACATCAACGAGGAGCTAAGGAGCCCCAGATAGCAGTACTGTGTTTGGATAGGACTTCATGACCACTACCAGAGCACTGCTGCAGGGTTTATGATCAGTCCATCAGACTGTGCCAATCAGGCAGCTTCACTAATCATCTAATTGGAACAGTTTCCAAATTACCATCAACCTTTAGCTTTACAGCCTTACAAAACATTCACTAAAGCCCAGTAATTGCTCGTAGCCACCCCATAACTTGTTGCCATCTGCTAGTCCTAGCATGGCATATATAATACAAACTGTGCAGTGGATTTGTTTATAAGGCAGTCTCTTGACCCAGGGGAGTACCTGTCTGTTCTTAACCTGGCTCAGGTGTTCAGTGAGGACAGACAGATGTCTTCTTCTAGACCTGGCTGTCCCAGGAGACTAGGTCACCACCTCTATTTATACACCACTGCTGTTCTGGTGGGAGTTACTGCTGCCCCTGCTCTGCCAGCAGCACAGCTCCTGTGAAAAAAAGGAGCCTCAAGCAACATCAACGAGGTTATTTCAACACTGTGAGCCATTTGCTTGAGCTTTGCAATTGATTTCCCCCATAAAGCAGGTGAGTGAGTGTTCCCAGGTCCCACTCCACTGGCAGGACAGTGGTGGAGATATTCTCTCCCACTTGGACGGGTGGGTCTGTAAGAAAACACTGGTTTGTGGCTGAATTCCCCAAAAAAGAATATGTGTTCATAGTAATCAGGATTTACAACAAAGTTGTTGAGGTCCTTGTAGTGGAGAGAGGAGGACATTTCTGGGGAGAGATCCTTCCCATTCCAGGTGGGATGAGCAACTGAATGACAAACTCTGAGACAGGCACAGGTATATATGGAAAATCTCACTTTTCCCTACTGTATGGCAGAAGATGCCAAACACAGGGAAATAGTGACACTTCAGACACACTGGAGTATCCCACCTGACCTCCAGGAAGGCACAGGCATTCCACAGGTTCTGCCTTGTATCTGTCAGGCCCCCACGGGTCTCCCAGATACTACAGAGCCTCTCTCAGATCTGATCAAATTTGGGTAACAGATTGATGCCTTGAGTGACCCACAGTCATGAGTGGTATCTGTTACAGACCTGAAGGATGTGAGCACAGACCTGAAGCTCAGCCTTTTGTAGAATCATAGAATGGTTTGGGTTGGAAGGGACCTTAAAGGTCATCCAGTTCCAAGCCACCTGCTATGGGTAGGGACACCTTCCACTAGGAATGGATCACAGCCTCCCAAACCACCACCCGAGCTCTCTTGCTAACTTGCAAAAAGTTTGTTGCCCTCTCAGCACCATTTCCTCAGAAAATCTAACCCACACAATAACACAACAGCTCGCACTTGCAGAATAGTGGATTTGTTTTCATTGTCAAGAAGCATTTTAGAAGCTGAAATTCGTATGATTCGTTTCATCCAGCGCGAGTTAAAGATCCAGTACAGTAAAACCATAGGCAGAAAAACTTTCCTTCGAGCTTGAAATACTCCGAATTACTCAGACTGGCGTTTGGCCAGGACACTGCGTTAACTCCCTTGTCCCTGTGAAATGCCTCGTTAGCACAGCCGTGGGGATATCGGAGTGAACCCACCCCCTGGCTGTGGCATCCAGCACGGGAGGGTGATGCCCTGGCTTAGCACCTCCAGCACCTCCGACAACCTCCATGCTCGTTAAGAGCAGCCTCCCACGGAGCTGAGCCGCAGGGACAGGTGGAATAAACGTGTTTTTACCGGACTGCCCTGCACGTCGATGCTGGTGGTTAAGAAGGGACAAGCCAAGCCCCGGCCACCTGCTACTCCCGAACAACCACCGCCTTAAAACCTACCTGCTCCACGATGCTGTAGTCTGCCAGCAGCTGCTCCTCCAGGTACCTGGCCATCAGCTCCGAGTCGGGCTGCCCCGCCGAGGTGGGGAAGCCCCAGCAGAGCCACAGCCAGAGGATCATGTTGGAGGGGAGCGCCGGGGGGCTCCTGCCCCGCAGGTGAGAGGACAAGCCCCGCTGCTGCCGCTGCTGCGCTGCCGGAGCGGCTGCGGGGAGGCTGACAGGACACACAACGACCCACCCCCTTCTCCTCCTTCCCAGCTCGGGACCGGCCCCTTTTCCACTCTGGGCGCTGCAGGGAGTCCTTTCAGCGTTTCTATCCCTCAGCCAGGGGGTCCCGTGGGCAGGAGCCACCGCCGTGCCCCTCTCCATGGTGCTCTCACCCATCCTGCCCCACGCAGCAGAAAGGGGAGATGCTGGGGGTCCCTGAGGTGCTGCCACTTGTCATTTTGGCACCAGCAGCAGCTCGTGGTGGCCCTCAGCAAGGGGAAGGCTGAGGGGACATTTCCTACACCTGGCGGGGTGCTGAGGAAGGGACAAAGTGGTGCCCAGTGCCTCCAACCCTCTCCCTTAGGGAGTACAACCCCAGGATGTGCTTCAAGGCTGGGGCTTTCCCAAGGGGTGGCAAAACCCTCTATGAAGGAAAAGCTTCTCCTATTCCTCATCTGGTGAGCCCTGGTTGGTTCGGGAAAGCTGCCCCCAGGGCAGGGCAGGGCAGAGCCCTCTCCACACCCTCACCTTGGCACCCCACTGGGTATCCAGGTGCCTCCCCTTGGGAAAGATGGCCAAGAGCCCTATGCTCACCCCTCTTTCTTTCCTATCCGGACTCCATTTCTCAGCTGAGCAAAGCTGGGGTGCTTTTTCAGGTCCTGCTCTTCTTCTCTCCATTTCGCAGAGCCCTCTTGTCCCAGACCAGCCCTGGGGTGAAGGTGGAACCTGCAGGGCAGGCTGGGTTCCACCTGGCAGCTGCCTGGGACATTCCTGCCAGCTGGCACTGGCTGGGTACCCTGTCATCCCCAGGCATTTAGAAACTTGTATCTGCAGCACTCACCTCTCCCCAAAGTCGCTACTCTGTTTATCTTTATGTTAGCAGTAACTTCTCAAATCCAGCAGAACCAAATTTCCTCTTTTTTGGTTTGCTTGCCTTTCTTTTTTTTTTTTTTTTTGTCAGGTGCAAAGTGCTGCATGCACAAACCTGGCATGATTTAACCACTGCATTTTCTTTTTCCTTTCCAGCTCTGAGTCATCAGGGACTGAAGCTGTTGGGGTTCACCTCCCAACCGTGGCAGTGAGTGGCTCACGTCTCTCTGGCCTTGTTGTCCTCCAAATCTAGCATGTGTTTTGGAGGAGCAGTAATGTGCTTGCTCCCCATTCAGAAGGGATGAGAGAAGCTGGAGATGGAGCAAAGGGAATGGCAGCATGGTCAACACCTTTGGAACTCCCTGTTAGCAAACTGATGGCTCAGACTTAGGCTGAGCCTAAGTGACACCATATTCACACACTGGCCCCTTCTGGCATTGCCAGTACGAGGGAAGGAGTCAAGGGCCTGGCCGGTCCCTTTCCCACTGGGACCAGTCCACCACTGGCATGTTCAGAGGCCTCTGGAGTAGCCACATCCCCAGTGGGAGCTACAAATCTGGTGTGCACTGCAGGGAATGATGAAGGACTGATGTGGCTGGAGAAGAGAAGATGGTGGGAGAAAGCCAGAGAGAGGCTGTGGCAGGATACTTCAGGCCTCCAGAGACACCCCAAATGTTGCTCTATTGACCTGATCCCTACCAGGAGACAGTTGAGGCACTATCTTCATCTCCTCACCATTTCAAAGTGAAATGGAAGAGGTCTCAACTACCCTCTTGGGAATCAATGAAGACTCAAAGCAATGGTTCAGGCCTTGTTTAAGGACATGCAAAAGATGGCTTGAAGTATTTTTCATCTGGTTCCAGTTTGCTTCAGCTCCTGCATGTCTTGTCTGGCTCAGACACAGAAGAGCACTGGAACAGCATGGGAAGTAGGGCTGCAGCCTCCTGTGCCCTCACTGGTGACATCAGGGTGGGCTGCTCCTCAGCCTGCCCTGTCCATGTTTCACTGCCCTGGGGACACAGATGAATACGAGTCTTGCAGTGTATGCTTAGAAATGCTGGAAACAGGCACTTACACCATGATTTTCCTGCTGTTCTGAAAAATCTAGAGGAAACCAAGTCACCCCTGTGAAAGCAAGTCAAAACTAGCCTGGTAACCCTAAAAGTAACAAAAGTTTCTGGTCAGGAAGGGGGGGATGTTAGCCAGTCTGAGATAACCATTGCACAATCCAGAGGCATTTGGAATAACATCCAAATTTCACCAGCTGATGCTCTTTGCCTCCTGACCAGCATTCAGCCACTCTGCTTCTCCCCCTGCACAGGTGAGGAGTTGAGGGCCAGAGTGAACCAAACCAGTGAGACCGTGTGAAGGCGCTGCAACAGAGCTGATCCTGAGCACACCTGGGGAAAGCAGGATATTCAAGCCAGAACAGGATCCTCGAGCAGGTACGGGATAACCAACGGGCAGGAGAGAGCGAACTGGCAAAAGCACTGCCCTTCCTGAAGGGATTAGGAGCAGCCAGCACTGCTTACGTTCCCCTCAGCAAGGGCACGTGAGGACACAGCACGTAGCTAAGCAAGACTGAGGTGTGTTTTAACGTGAGTTTTGGTGAGTGAACATTCAGCCTGGGGTCTTGATTGTTCACATTATCCCCTCTTCTGCTCCCTTGGAATACAGTCTCCTGATTTCAGGGGCAAACGTGGCAGGCACTGAGCTGGGAATGCCCCTGGAGTCCAGGGTAAGCAGTTACTCAGGTGTGTTCACATCAGACGTGTTTGAGGCTGACTTTTGCCGACTTAGCAGGATGAGCAGCTATTCTTTGGATGGGAGGGCTCAGCAAATTAAATTGCCTGGCAGGCGTGGAGCCAGCACAAGCCACACCAGGGAGAGGCATGATCCAACAGCTGGGCTTCCAAACACATTTCCCCTGGAACAGGTCATGTTAAATCAAGGAATTTCTCTGTGTTGACACACAAACACAGATGATGCTGACCTCATGCAGGGACAGCTACGTTAAATGCCCAACTAGAAATGTCTGAGCCATGAGCTAAATCTCCCCAAAGCACTAACAAACTGTACAATTTAGTGGCATTCAAAGCCAGTAATTTGATCAAGAAATTGGCAGGAATCCCAAAGGGTTACACAGGTACCCTCTTAGATAAATGTCCACAGGTGAAATTAATTACCATGAAGTTCAGGGAATTGCATTCCATATTTTCCTTCAGGTCTGAATCTAAACAATCTCTGCTGAAACATCTGGATGGGATCTAATGGTCCCCAGTTCTGACACTACTGAGTGGCGTCTGCTCTCCTGAAAGAATCACAGAATGTTTGGGGTTGGAAGAGTAAAGATTATCTAGTTCCAACCCCCCTACCATAAGCAGGGATGTCACCCAATAGATGAGGGTGCTCAGGACCCCATCCAACCTGGACTTGCACACTTTCAGGGGTGGGATATCACAGCTTCTCTGAGCAATCTGTGCCAATGCCTCACCACCCTCTGCACAAAGAATTTCTTCCTAATATCTAATCTAAATCTCTCCTCTTTTAGTTTAAAACTGTTCCCCCTTGTCCTGTCACTTTCTGCCCATGTAAAAAGTCAGTCTCCCTCTTTTTTGTAAGCTCCCTGTAAGTACTGAGAGGCTGCAATAAGCTGTCCCCAGAGCCTTCTCTTCTCCAGGTGAACACCCCCAGCTCTCCCAGCCTCTCTCCATAGCAGAGGGGCTCCGGCATCTTTGTGGCCTCCTCCGGACTTGTTCCAGCAGGGCCACATTTTCCTTGTGCTGAGGACTTTAAACTTGGATGCAGTACTCCAGGTAGGGTCCCACGAGGGCAAAGAGTATAAAGGTGTTTTCTGGGGTCCCAGTGGCTGCTGATCTCCTGTTGCCATTAACTGTGTGCACCTTGGCTCAGCAGAGCATTCCGGACCTTCCAAATCTGGTATTATCCTGGTGAAAAAATCCCAAAGTGTCTGACAAAGGTGCCTTGGTGATGGGGATGTCTGACTCTGTCTGGGGGACTGCAGTGAAACCCACCTCAAAGAGGTCACCAGAGCAGACAGGCAGGTTGCTCAGTACCTGGTATATCTCTGATGAAAGGCAATACAAGGAGAAGAAAGTTGAAACTCCAAAAAACCCTTTTCTGTATGTCCATATATCATTTCCCACACTGACTGGCGTGTGGTGGGATGAATGCCAGGGCAGTATCACCCTGGCTAAGTGTGTTGCCTTGCAGGTACTGCCTCTTCTTACCTGGATCACTGGAAACTTCCAGATATGAAATTTAAGATGGGAAAGGAAAGCTGGCTGTCTCATCAGATACAGCAATGGTGACGTTTCTCCTCGGGTGCAAGGCGAGTTAACACAGTTTAATTATTATGAAGGACAGAAATGCCCAGCAGTAACTCCAGGTGGTTCAGGGAGGACAGTGCATGAAAACTCCCAGAGGAATCGCAGTCATGAGAGGACAGTTCATGAAACAACCCAACAGACACATGGCATAAACCATTCTACTGAGCTTCTGTCCTCCCCACGGAATTGTGAGGAGGTTCACTGAAACTGATGGTAAAGGCTCTCAGCATCCTCAGTTCTTGTATTTTCTGTACCTTCTCGAGAAATGTCAGCTTTTTGGACACTTTTGAACAGTATATTTGAGCAGTTCGTGCCATCTAGTGGTCACACTGGTTTCCCAATCTTGATATTTTCACGGAAAAAAAATAAAGCCACATGAAGTGGTTGCGAGAGGACTGAAATAAAGGGTTACAAAAACAGTTTTTAAAACAAACTTTGTTCTAAAGAGACTTTTTCATCTCTTCAAAGCAGCAGTGCTTTGCTGCCCTGTCCAGGGGCCCAGATAATTCCAGAACAGCTTCAGGTTTCTGATGAGAAATGACTGGTCACTCTAAACTAAGGACACATGTGTGAAGAGAACTCAGCTTTATACACAAAATTCAAACCATACTAGATACCATCAACACAGCAAAGACTGGGTGCTCCCTCCTGCTGCTCCTGCAGCCCTGGAGAAGCCCTGTTGTAGCCTGAGCTCCCATGGCACTCCTGGAGGGTTTTCCTGAGCTAATTTTGAGGTGATAATTTAAATACTGCTGGATTGTATCACAAATAGTGTGGCCAGCAGGACCAGGGGAGTGATCATCTCCCTGTGCTTGGCAGTGGTGAGGCCACAGCTTGAATCTTGTGTCAGGTTTTGGGCCCCTCATGACAAGAAAGTCATCGAGGTGCTGGAGAATGTCCAGAGAAGGGAATGGGGCTAGGAAAGGGTCTGGAGCACAAGTCTGATGAGGAGCAGCTGAGGGGGCTGGGGGGGTTCAGCCTGGAGAAAAGGAGGCTCAGGGAGGACCTTCTCACTCTCCACAGCTCCCTGACAGGAGAGTGGAGACAGGTGGAGGTCAATCTCTTCTCCCAGGTAAATGTGGCAGGATGAGAGGAAATGGCTCCAAAGGCAGTTTAGGCTGAATAATTCGGAAAATTTCTTCACCAAAAGTGGTGTCAAGCACTGTAACAGGCTGTCCAGGGAAGTAGTGGAGTCAACCTGCTGGAAGGTAATTAAAAAACATGTAGATGTGGCAGCTGAGGACACAGTTTAGTGGTGGCCCTGGCAGTGCTGGGCTGATGGTTGGACTCTATGATCTTTTACAACCTAATTGATACTGTAATTCCAAGATGAATGTCCTTCAAAAGCTGTGGGCTACTTTGAATACAGGCTCCAGGCTCCTAAGCTTCCTGGCAAAACTGGAGCTACGTCATCTCCAAGTTCAAGCTCCAGGATTGCCCAAATAAATTGTGGGAGAGGGCAAATAAGGACTAATCATTCAATACCTCTTCCAGCATAACGTCTGTGAAACAGTATATGGAGCTATCATAAATATAAAATAATAAAATTTTGTCTGCTGTTTTGTCCCTGGGTTCACACAGTAATTCAGTCTTTTCCTTTGAAGTTGCTCGGATGTCTGCAAATATCCTTTTCCCCTTGAAGAATGGAAGAGATAGCCACGTCCTCTTGACAGAAGCCCTCTTCCTCCCTTCTTTCCCCCCTTTGCTTTGCTGTCTTGTTTTGTCCTGTCTCTTGAAGTACCCAAAGAGCGAGAGAGGCCAAATAAACAGTTTCAAAGGCGTCCAGGGGCCTTGGCACACCCAGGGTACAAAATGCATCTGAAAATATCATCAGATGTTTTCACATGCTAATTTTGAAAAACTAGAACTAGTCCATCAGCAGCTACGACGCTTTCCCAGCAGAATGGAAAAAAAGGGTGTTTGTGTGGGTCGGGATCCAACCCAAAGGTCCCTGCCAACCCCTGTGGGTTGGCTGGGTGGGAGGGCCCCTGGAGAAGCCTCCATCATGCTGAGAACCAGTCTGCACCGCGCTTACTACAAACAAACAAGCCAAGAGAGACTGCTCGCTGTGGTCTTTTGAAGTTTTGGATGCCCTAAGGTCTGTGCCTAGCAGGAAGTTAGTCAAACATCACGGGAAGCTACAAAAGCAAGGAGTGAGCCTATCCAGGCCGGAGCTGTTATCGAGGGCAGGGGCCAGTGAAGACACTATTTGGATAACCCTTGCTCAGGCACCACAGCTCGGACTTGCGTTGCAAGGCAAATATTTACCTATGGCCTAAACAAAGTCAGAACTTTGTTCAAAATACTGCATAACTTGAGCTGTTTCCTTGAACTTGTCTCAGAGAAGGGAAGGACTTGTGTCTGGTACCTGTGCGGGCCGTTCTTGGGAGACAAGCTGGAGGAAAATGAAGGATCTGATCTTCTTCCTGGTTTTGTCCCTCGTTTCTGGAGCAGGAAGCTTTGATCTTGTTATCGACGAAATCCCAGATGTGAGTATTCAAAGGCAGGGCCTACGTCTCCCTTCCTTGCTGAAGTCCAAATGGAAGCTGCAGTGGGAGCAGAACTGGGTCACTGCTTCACCTCTCTGCTTGTGCCTCATGAATTCTCCTCTACTTTTACCTGTAATTGGGATTGCTCTGATAATTGGTTTTCACCAGTCATTCATAGTGTTGCTTTTATGATATTACTAAAGTGGGGATAGTATGAGCATAACTCCAACTTTCTTTTCAAGGGGTTTTCATATTTTTACTCCAATGTTACCTTTTCTGGTGGTTTTAACCTTTAAACGTTCAGGTGGGCTTCTATAATCAGATCTTCAGCATATTTTATATCCTTTTTCCATGGAATAAGCAGAAATAAAACACCTAGACATCTTTGTGGATGTATGGACCACTATGAACTTCAGCGAAGGTTCATACGGAATTGAGTTTTTGGTAGCAGTAATTCAAATATGGAGACACTATTGACTGTACATTCCTCAGCAGAGGGGTGAGATAATTTATAGAAGAGCTTAATTGGGTTAATACAATGATGAACAGAACTAGTTATTAGCTTTGACTCTGAAACTGAGTCCAAATCTAAACCTCTGGACTCAGTTGAACTTAGATTTGGGTGTCTATACCAATTTCCACATTGAAGTGTTACATTATTTCTGTGAAGTCAGCAGGGATGATGTGAAGCTTTCTTTTCCTTTGCAGGACTAATAAAAATCCCTAGTGAGTTGGGATATATTATCTTTCTTCCTTCTTACAGCACTTTTCATGACACAGCAACTTTTTTTTTTTTCAGAGTTTTTAGCTCTGAGAAAAAATATTCCAGACCTGTGATCCTTTCTAACCATAGATGCCACATCAGTTTAACATCAGTGTGCTCAGATAATTTAGGTTAATTTTGTGCAAACATTTGTGTGTATATTATTATGTAAGTTGGGAAGGAATTCATGTACTTGAACTTCTTTATCGCCATAAATTAAACTCATAACAAAATTTAATTAAGAGTATTGGTGTGGTGTAAGACCGACACTTCTGATTGAATCAGTGCAGCTTTTCATTTGGAAAATACTTGATGGTCTTTTGCTGTCAACAGGATAAAATTAGTTCTTAGGTGTATTAGTGTAAAACCAGAGACAGTTTCTACTGGTTTGAGCGGAAATTCTCAGAAGTCCTCTGAACTTGCTGATTTAAGCTAGATCCGTGTCTGAAATGCTGTAGTTACCACGGCTAGACCCATCCTAATGATAATCTTGCTCTTTATGGTCATTTCCTGTTAAACATTACTCCTTGTTTTAGAAGGAAAGGCCATAAAATGATGGTAAAGGTCATGACCTCATAAGAATTTATAGAGCTGGTTGGCCTCTGAGGGAAACTGAATGTGAGAGGTTGAAGGATTTTGTCTGAGACGGTTTGTGCATCTGCTCCTCACTTGCACCAAGGGGAGGTAAATTCTCTTTGGAACTCTACTAAAGAGCTAATCAATAGTAAATCAAGTGATAAATCAAACAGCAAGGCTGCAGCAACAACTCTTTCTTTCTTCCTCTTTCTCCTTTAGGAAGTGGAAAACTTGATTGACCTAGAAATAGATGGATTTCCTTCAAGCTCCAAGACAAGAAATGGCAGGTACCAGGTACAGTACCCAGAAATGCTTCCAAAAAAAGGAAAGGAAGAATACCTGGGAAATCTTTCAAGGAGGCTTGTTCTGTGTCAAGGGTTGTGAGTGTGCAAGTAGGTGGGACCAGCAGGTCCTTATAGGCATTGAGACTTCCATATCTCTTGTCAGGATACGAACTGCTACTGTTCTTTAAGCACAACTAGGCTTTGTTTCATATCTGCTCCTAAGGAACATAGTTCAGATGACAAACAATGGAGATTCTTTTCCAACCTCATGTGTGGTGAAAATCCCATTGATACTGGTGAGGCTTTTCCATGAGAAAACAGAGAAGGACTTCAGACACAGGCAGTGTGGACTGAAACCTTTCAGTCCTGCAGGTAGTAAGTTCATTCCTATTTAACTCTGGTAAAAAATGTGACACTGTGCTCCAGTGTGACCTGGGTGATGTGATGGGGGAGTCTGAGACCAGGAAAGAAAATTTGTTTCCAGCCCACTGATGGGTTGCAGATCGTTATAGTCGGTTGGCTTGGGAAACAGAAACGTTTGAAACAGCATTGCAGGACTTTTCCTGCGTTTTACACAGTAGCAATTAATGATAATAATCATTAAATCAGTTGTTTGAAGGTATTACATTTATTAGACTGCATGAAAGAAATGATGATCAGAATTGACCTTGTCTTCCACCGAGCTCTGGTGCTACCTTTCTTGAGCTTGTTCAATATAGGGAAAACAAAAGACCCTCTCAAGTGAAGTTGCATTTCCCAGAATCTTTGAAGTTACACACAGGTAAACCTCATTCTTCTTTATCCTGAGGCTTTTCCAAAGGAGCCCCACACAGTGTGTAAATAGGACTTATTGACAACTGAAGACCCTCATTACAGAGGCAGACAATGACAGATTTTAACATGAGCATGAGTGTGTTGGCCCTGCCTTTACATTAGTTGAGTCACAATAAAATATAATCAATGTGATTAAACTGAACTATGCAAAATATCTGGAGATATCAGCTCTTGACTGACAGCAGGCACACAGTAATTTCCTGTTTATCACTAGAAGAAGGTTGTCTTCCAAATTTTTGTTTCAGAATTATGTTTTTCTACAGTGAGGTAGACCCAGTGAAGTCACTAGCCCATGGGCAACAGGACAACAGAGCTCCCCTGCAGACCCAACTGATTATCTCTAAACAGACAGAATTAGTTTTTAGGTCCAGATCAAGTATTCTGGTGAAAAACATTTGTTCCTGAGTAATTCCAAAAATGCTGTGTCTCACGTATGTGGGTGGTTCTCGTGACCACAGCAGCAGTGTCCCATGGGCTGGAATGCAGGTGCCCTTGTGAACCTCTATATGGTGGTGCACAGGTCTTATCTCTGTTTAGAGACAGATAATGGAGCTTGTGTCTAGACTGTGAGGCAGGATGTTCTTCCCCAGTGTTGGTCCTGATACCTGGCTGTTGAGAGCCGGGTGAAATCACACCTATTTCCTCAGTGCTCTGCCTGCCTGGTTTCCCCTCCAAGAGAACCAGCACAGGAAGGAAAAATGGAGAGAGAGGCTGGAATCACAGAGTGGGTTGGGTTGGAAGGGGCCTTAAAAACCATCTAATTCCAACTCCCTTGACACGGGCAGGGACACCTTCCACTAGACCAGGTTGCTCAGAGTCCCATCCAGCCTGATCTTCCAGATCTCATCTTCCTTTTAGTTTCTCAGGTTAATTTCTGTCGAATGCAGTAGAATATTTCTGTATCTGCTTTCTTTATTTTACCAAGTAGCTGCAACATTCACGCACAGTGATTTGAACAAAGATCAGTGTGAGGGGCTAAATACCCATAAGCCTGCACAGGTGTCAGGAGAGACAGCTCCCAGTACCTGACAACAGGGCCTGGTATCTGTCAGACCAGGTTCTTCAAACAGTTCCTGAGGCACTTGTTGTCTCCATCCTAATTAGCAATTTGACACACACTAGATATGGCACAAGATCCTCTTTCAGTGCAGTGCCATCATCAGCAGGTTTGGATGTGGTTAAAAGGATCAGCCATGAATCCTCATGCCAGAAACAGCACAAATCTCATGTACCACAGAGGCCCCTGTTCTCAGTAACCACACCAGCACCCAGACCTGATGTACTGGTATCCTCAAGGCCAGGTTGGACGGGGCTTGGAGCAACCTGGTCTAGTGAAAGGTGTCCCTGCCCACATGAGGGGGCTTGGAATGAGGTGGTTTTTAAGGTCCCTTCCAACCCACAGTATTCTGTGACTCTGTGTTTCTATGATTCTAGGATTCAGGTACCTGAATATACAGGTACGGCCCTGTCCTGATGTGTTGGAGTGGCTGCCCTCCGCAGCCTCTGAGATCCTAAGGGGTATGGTTGGCCCACCCCATGTCTGACCTCTAACAACAGCTGTGGGAGTCACGATGTGTGCAAGTGATAAGCTCCTGCCTCCATCAGCGTCTCCCTCTTCTCTTCCACCCACCAAAATCAATCAGGAAGGAAACCTGGACATCTTGAAAGCTTTAAGCACCATTCCTAAAGTGGGTGAGGAACCCTAAGCTGAGAACTAGAAAGGTACCCCAACAAAACAAATCTTCTCTGTGCTAAGGCCTTAGCCTTCACCTTTTCAAAATTAAATTTGTTTCACTAAAGGTTGGTTTAATCGTAATTTGTATTCCAGCTGGTGATGCTCCCTATGCCAAGAGTATGTGTGGGGACATACATACCATGAACAGTCACTCTTTGTGGTCTGGTTCTTTATCAGATGTGAAGGTCCATCACACTGTACAGGGAAGTTTATGGGATGTTAGGATGGACTGAGCAAGGATCAGAGCCATAAAATTCCGGATTCTGAAATCCCAATCTGAATGGTTCAGGTAGAGCCTGTATAGCTGGAAAAAAAAACCCACCTGCATTTGATCTCAGGCAGGTGGAAGTCATGTGGTGTCTGTGGGCTTTAAAGGATCCTTAAAATCACCTTTTTAAAATGATCTTGCTATGACATCATCATCTCTTATACAGCAGAAGAATTCCCCAGAACCAGTACATTAATTAGCATCAGGTGAACTTAATAACTGTGGGTTAAGCTTTATGTGCACCATGTGACTAATGCCATTTCCACGAGCATCTTCTGTGGTTTTGTGTCCTCTTGGATTCGGGTGCTACTGAAATCTTAGATGAGATCTGCATATTTTGGTATGTTTTTATAATTCAGCCATAGATACCTGAACTAAGTTTTTGGTGTAATCTGTGGAGCTGAATGGCTCAGCTCAGTTGCCTGCAGGTATGGATCTAGGTGCCCAAGACACCTTGCTGGCTGTCAGATATCATGGAAAACCTACAGGAGCCTCGTGATCTGTCGGATCTCAAGATGACAGCCAGGGTGGTGTCCTTGGGCACTGCCAGCAGCGCTGGGTGCCCACTCCTCTAATCCCTACAGCCAGCGTGGTTTGGGGTAGGACTCATTCAACCAAATCAGGGTGTTTATTTTTGGGTAAGGGAGATCACACCATCGACCTTGAAAAGCTGAGCTTGCCTAGTTGTGATGATTACACCAAAGCAGACCTCTACATCAAACCTAGAACTCGGTGAGCCAAATCCCACCCCAGGATTGTTGGTGTGAGTTTTTTTTAGGGAATGAAATAGAATTACTCGAATGGCCGCAAGATGTCACCACCTCTTCACAGAAGTTTCCAAATGGAACTATTCACAGGGCAGGGGGGAAGAACACAACCATTAATGGGCAATTTCAGATCTTCTAAGCAGTGCATAGATAACTAACTTTCATATGCACAACAATATAAATGTAGTATCAATTGCACAATAATTTTTAATACATACACATTGCATATAATACATAAGTAAATATTCTATAAGTGAAAATGAGCTAAAACGGTCTGGAGTTTGAGGTGTTTCCACTTTTCAAAAAAAACAACAAAAAAAAAAAAAGAGAGAGAATTTTTCTGCTAAAAGCTCATGTGTGTGAGGATGACTTTCTGCCAGCACGTTCTGCTTTCAGGAAGAATGTTTTTGTTAAATGTTTTCTATAAAAAAAAAAAAATAAAATAAAACACAGAGTAAGAGACATGTCCTGGTTTTGGGAGCCTCTGAGTCACAGCTGTGAGACTGCATGTTCAAATATCTCATGTATAAATGCATCAAATAAGACAAAAGGAATATTGACACTAAGTCTGAGATCTCAAACCAATTCTCATTCGGAGAAGGGCAATGACACTGGAGAAGAGTCTGGAGCACAGGTCTGATGAGGAGCACCTGAGGCAGTTGGGGGTGTTCAGTCTGGAGAAAAGGAGGCTCAAGGGGGACCTTCTCACTCTCTACAATTCCCTGACAGGAGCTTGTAGCCAGATGAGGGTCAGTCCCTTCTCCCAGCTAATAAGTGACAGGACAAGAGGAAACGGCCTCAAGTTGCACCAGGGGAGGATTAGATTGGATATTAGGGAAAATTTCTTCACTGAAAGGGTTGTCAAGCACTGGAACAGGTTTGCCATGGAAGTGGCGGAATCACTAACCCTGGAAACATTCAAAAAATCATGCAGATGTGGTGCTCAGAGACATGGTTTATTTGTGGACCTGGGAGTGTTCGGTTAATGGTGGGACTTGCTGATCTCAGAGGTCTTTTTCAGCCTTAATGATTCTGTGATCCTCTATGATTCCACAATTCGTAATCTTAGAAAACAGCTTTTAGACACTCTGATCCCTGTTTTGAAACAGCCAGTCTGTGTTCTCAGCTTTGCTAAAATACCTCTTCCACATTTTCCTTTTCCAGCGAAGCACATCTGACTGGGGGTACGTTGGAGATCTGGTGAGTATTTTTCTTCCTCTGTGGAAAATAATACTGAAAAAAGGGATTTTCTAGTTAACCATTTTTTGGAAATCAATCCTTCTGTTTGTTCAGTTCCTTGTTTTTACTACCAGGTGGGTATTAACCTATTTTCTTTAAACAGAGCACTGTTTGCACAATGCTGTTGATACATCTGCTCTTGGAGGGAGAAG
This sequence comes from Oxyruncus cristatus, assembly GCA_013399855.1. Classification (NCBI taxonomy): domain Eukaryota; kingdom Metazoa; phylum Chordata; class Aves; order Passeriformes; family Cotingidae; genus Oxyruncus; species Oxyruncus cristatus. The sequence continues at coordinate 671,000 of VXAY01007012.1, read as the reverse complement.
GTTATGGTAAATATGAAGAAACAAGCATCAAAAGTGATTAGAAAATGTCTTAATAGTCCAGTTTAATACCGTTGTCCCACTGCTGTGGTTTAATCATTTACAACAATAGGTCAGTAACTAATGCTTCAGGTCTCCTTTATTTAGGACTTTTGTTGAGAATGTGAGCTCTCTCATTCTCAGTGTATGATGTTGAGGATTACTGCGTAGCTTTCCATGCTGCACTGCATCAATAGAGTGATTCCAAGGACTGGTTGCATGGTGAAAAGCAAGGAAACCATTCCCTCTTTCAGCTGAAATGTTATAATGAACTATATTCACATGAGTATCCCGCCACAATTGCCAGGTAAAATATGGAGATGTCTGAAACTTGAACTCATGTCCCACCTAGCTGCCATATTTGACAGTAGTTAAAAAATAGGTACTGAGACTATAATAAAAAAGGTCGATATTGCCCTCAAGGGCATTTTTTCTATGGGTGTCCTAAATTTATAGAGTAATTTTGTCAATTACAGGGGGAGGACGATGACAAGATAGGCCTGTACAGCTACAAAGTTCAATCCACCATAACATCTCGGCTGGCCAACACGATGATCCAAGCCAGAATGGTGAATAATGCAAAACGGCCCCAGCCTATAGTGTTTGATGTGCAAGTCCCCAAAGGAGCTTTCATTGACAACTTTACTATGTAAGTAGTGGGCAGGTATCAGCCTTGTGCTCTGGCAGTGTTCAGTGGGGTGGGAAGGAAGTATTTGCAAAAGCACAACACCTCATTATTTTACTGGTTCATTGTAATTTTTGCAGGCCTTCTCAAAGAAAAAAAGGCTCATGTCACCAGTCTGTCTGTCTGTCCAACTCTTCCTCCCCAATAATTATTGGGCCATTGGCCAATATCAATAAAATTGGACAAAAAGTCTCAAATGGAATAGGCTCCCACATGTCTTGTGCAAGGTGACACCAGATCAAAGGAGAGATACCCAAATTATAGCCTTCACTGAAGAGAAACTATCCTGGTTCACTATCAATTCAGAGAGGCAGCAGCTGGTCAGGAGACATGTCCTGATCCATGTTCCATCCCAGCCATGGCACCAGTAACTTCCTGCCCTGCCCCAAGCATGGGGAAAGTGTGAAGGAGGTGGAGGAGAACAGATCCTGCTCAGAGCACGATAGTGCTGGCTACTTGAAATAAAAAGCAGGTAGGGAAAAAGATAGAGATCTAGTGAAAATCAGATTTCATTACTTCGGGGTTAAATAAGAATCTTCTTATTTCATTTCCCACCAGCATAGATTTCACTGATGTGAAGTGAAGAAACAGTCAATTGTAAAGTCTTTTTTTTTCAAACTGACTGTGCTTCTCTCTTGTAGGGATATCAATGGGATAACATTCACCAGCCATATTCGAGAAAAATCTGAAGCCAGAAGAATGTACTCCCAAGCAAAAGCCAAAGGCAAAGCTGCTGGAATAGTCAGGTGTAGTAAAGACTTTGTAATATGTACAAAGTACAAAACTGGACTTGTTCACAGGAGAACTGAGGTGACCCTTCCCAGGAGAAGACAGATGAGGGGGAATACTGGGAAGGAAAATTCTTGCTTAGAGCAGCTCCGATATTTAATTGTCATGGACTTAAACTGTGTTTCTGCTTCCATCTTGCTAAAATATACTATGCTAAGAGACCACTGCAGCTCCCTGATATGGGCCACAGTTAGAATCAGACTCAGTAAATGCATCAATCTAAACCAAAATGCAGAGAAGCTTTCTTTCTCCTTGTACTTTCTCAAAATAACCCCAAAGCCGGGGTTTTTTTCAGGAGCAATGCCTTGGATATGGAAAACTTCCAAACCGAAGTGAATGTGCCCCCAGGAATGAGGATCCAGTTCCAGCTTCACTATCATGAAATGATTCGAAGGAGACTGAGCTCCTACGAGCACGTCATCTCTGTGAAGCCAGGACGCCTGGCCAAGCACATGGAGGTAAAGCAGAGCTGGTGTGTGGAGGCAGAACCTCGCAGGTGAATCCTTGCTGAGAAAGCAGCCGTGGCTCCTACGAGCCCCCATAGCAGGACGCTTCACCTGTAGGTCAGGGAGACGTCCCTACCCATGGTAGAGGGGTTGGAACTAAATGGTCTTTAGGGTCCCTTCCAACCCAAACCATTCTATGATTCTGTGACTCTAAGAGAAATCATCTTCTGGTCGTGGAGGGACAGTCTTTCAGAGATCATCAGCTCTCATAGGACACCGTCTCATGAAGTTGGGATTATTGTGAAAAGCACAGTTCCAAATAAATATCAATATTGTTTGTTTTCCTTCAGTCAAGGCAAGTTCACACAAGCACATACATATGTCAAAGCTTGTTTGCAAGTGGTTCTGATGTGAGTCAGTCACAAGTCAGGAGATGCCCAGCTGTGCTAGTATGAGAGGAGGCAGGACACATTTGCTCCTCACTAGACCAGGTTGCCCAAAGCCCCATTCAATCTGGCCTTGAACACTCCCAGGGATGGGGCATCCAAAACCTCTCTGGGCAACCTGTTCCAGTATCTCACCGCCCTCACAGTAAAGAATTTCTTTTGTATAACTAACCTAAATTTCCCCTCTGTCAGTTTGAACCCATTCCTCCTTGTGCTGTCACTACAGTTCCTGAAGGGGGGTCCCTCTGGCTGTGTCCACCTTGTAGCCACTTCAGATACTGGAAGGTTGCTGTGAGGTCTCCACACAACCTTCTCTTCTCCAGGCTAAACAGCCCCAATTTTTTGCAGCCTGCCTTCATAGGGCAGGTGCTCCAGTCTCATTATCAACTTCATGGCCCTCCTCTGGACTTGCTCCAACAGTTCCATGTCCTTCTTGCATTGGGGGCACCCGAACTCTGTGCAGAATAGTTACTTATTCTTACAAAGTCTTAATCATACACTCATCTGGAGGTCTCCTCTGTCCTCCATCAACAGACACAAGATGCAGGGCTTGTTGGACATTTCCACCTGATCATTCTTATGTTCCTGTTTCGTAAGTGTCTTCTCCAGCTTTCCATGGCTTCAGCACAGGCTGTATAGGGAAGTTTGCTGCTCACATTTCCTTGGTGCAGGCTGTGATCTGCTTCAAGCTGTCCAAAGGCCTGAGTTAGTCCTGCTGAAAAGGATGTGCTCTGCCTCCTGGTTGTCTTACCAACTATTCAGAAACACAACCAGGAAAAATGCCTTATCTCAGGCTGACAGGATAAAATATCTGTTTTCCAAGGTGATTACCTTGGTCAACAGAACAAAAGCAAAAATACTCTCTGTACTGTCAATAGTATGACTAAAGGGGGAGAGAACACAAGACAGAGAGTTCCTCTGGCTTCCTTAACCAAAACAGCACTGAGGCTCAGTAACTTCATGCTTCCTTTGTGCTTTTGTTCCCAAATTCCTTCTGTTCTTTGGACACTTTTGTTTTGGCTTCCCCCACAATGAATGGGGTTGGCCCTCCTGGAGCATCCTCAAGGGGAACCCACCCTCTCGCTGGAGTTTGTCTGTGGACAGTTCCCAGCGTCCTGGTACCACACTGGCACTGCTCCATGCTAAATGTCCTCCCTTCCTGCCCTTAGGTGGACGTCCGCATTATTGAGCCGCAGGGACTTCGCTATGTGCACGCTCCCAATTCACTTGGAGATCATTTTGATGGAATCACCACCATCTCCAAGGGAGAGAAAAAGGTAACCAGTCACAGACTGGAAATAGCATGGAAGCTTCACTTTTTACACTTGGCCCTTTGCAGTCCTGGCTTTTTTTTTTTTTCCACACCTGCTGCGAGCATATAAAAATATGGCAAAAGTCTGTCTTTACTGCCATTGCTTCTTGGTATACAGGCTCAAATTTATGTCTCTTTCACCCACATTCCCGGTTTAGCAAATTATTTCAGAGGTACTATCAGGCTATATTATGTCTTATCTTCTCAGGAAATTTCAAATTATCCAGTTAAAACAGAGAAAAAAAGCCATAAAGTCTGTGTGACTAAACAGGTGACTAATTAAAATGTTTCCTAGTGCTCAATTTACACACAGAAGAGCTCTAGGGGTTTTTTTGTTTGGGTTTTTTTTTTTTTTTTTTGGTGGGGTGCAATCTATTAAAAATAGTTAAAATCTATTAAAAATATTGATAAAATTATGGATAGTTTCAACCAGGAGAATGTTAAATAAGTCGATGCCTTACTTACTAGAAATGGTTTGCACAGCTCTAATTGAAATATTTGGTGCTGTAGACGGGTCATGTTATTTGTGTCACAGTTGCTACTGCTGGATCAACATGTCCAGGCAAACCTTGGTGCTGTTTTCCTTTGGAATCCATTTTCCTCTTAAACTGAGAGTACAAACAGTGAAAACAGAAAAGCGTTCAGTGAGATTCAGGTGTTTCATGAAGAGGTGGACTCCTTGTTTCTTCCATCATCCACCTTTCCCACACCACCTGATTGACTGATGATGTCCTCTCCTTTCAAGGCTCATGTTTCCTTCAAGCCAACGATGGCCCAACAACGAAAATGCCCCACGTGCTCATCCACAGCAGTGGATGGAAACTTCGTGGTGCAATACGATGTGAACAGAGAAACCACGGGTGGAGAACTGGAAGTAAGTGTTGCTGCTCCACTGGGGAGAGAGATCTGGCAGTACAAGAGCTGCTGTCCTTAAGCAAACTGTGCTAAACTTCATCCTTCAGGAGAATAAGCACGAGAACAAGCTCTGTATCCAATTGAAAGAACAGAGAGATTTTAAGTGGGCAGAATGGATTTACTTAATTTATGACTAAGACATGGGCTCGCATATAGTCGGGAGCAGACTCCTGTCATGTCCAAAATCCAGTGTCTTTATACCTAACAGCACTCTGGTGATTTAATGTTGAATCAGAGTCATTGGATGTTGTACCAATACATCACAAGAAGACAACTAGAACATCACTATTTTTATATTAACATGAAACTGAGTTATGAGGTTGAATTATGACAGGCAGAACAGTCTTTTTTTAAAATGTGTTTCATTCCTCCCTGTGCTAGTGCCTGGCAGTTGTCTGAGAATCAGACTTTAATTTGTGAAAAGTAAAGACAGTGGAGTATAAATGGTATAAGGCTGCAGAGATCTGCAGAGCTGAAAGTTAGAACTGGCCAATAGAGAAGAATAGTGGAAAAAATTATTGGCTCATTAAGAAAATAAGAATTTTCTGCTCTCCTGCTGTCTTGAGTTTTCTGAAATTTCCTACAGCTCACTTCACTGTGATATTTTAATTTTGTTTTGCAGATTTTTAATGGATATTTCATTCACTTCTTTGCTCCAGAAAATCTTGATCCACTGCCCAAAAACATTTTATTTGTGATAGATGTCAGTGGCTCCATGTGGGGACTGAAAATGAAACAAGTAGGTGTTTGACCTCTGTTGCAAAATGAGCCTCCTGCCAACTTTTCCCATGTGCTTTACCATGCAGTTCTGTAACACACTGGCACACAAAAAACCAGCTTAATTCATTACTCTTTACTCCACTGAAAATCTCACTGAATTTGGAGAATATTTGGTGAATCAGAGACTCCACAATTTTACTCTTTAGTTGTAATACACCTTCCATGTTGCAAGGAAGAGGTGGTACCATTACAATATGGACTTTACCTCTAAATTAAAATTCTAATTGACATCACAAAACATTTTGCAAAGGTTCTGACCCTTTTTTCTCTAATTTTCCCTGTTGAATCTTGTGAAAGTCTCAGTGAGGGTACTATATCCCTGCTTACAAAATGTGGACAAATTGTTGACAGCCCTCTGAAGAGCAGTAAGAATTGTTTAGACAGCATGACCCGTAGAGGGGGAAAGAAATATTAAAAATAGAACCTTTAATCTGCAAAAGGAAACACTTGGAGAGACATAATCAGCCTCCAAATATGCAAACAGTTGTTCTGAAAGGGAAAATCTTCGACTGACATTGGGTTTTACCCAGGGTAGAATAAGATGGAATGAGATGGATTTACAGAAGGAGAGATTTAAGTTATATATTAGGAAAAACTCTGTAGTTCTGAGGGGGGAGTTCAGAAGATTGCATATCATGTGTCACCACAGGGTTTTAAGGACTGACTAGACAAACATTAGCCAGAGATGATCCAGGTATATTTGAATTTGCTTCAGAGCACAGTAGTAAGTCTTGGTAGATTGCTTCCTGGGGGAAATCAGTGCTGCAAAACTGGGAGACAGGCTACCTGTCACTTGTTTAAATCACACATCTTCAAAAAGATGTTACCCAGCCTGAAACAACTGCACTGCAGACAGAGCTCAAACTCCTGAGCTGATCTGAGCGGTTGCTCTCTCTTGAACCACCAATGCTGCTCCCTCTCACTTCACTCCATGTTAGCAGGAGTTTAGCAATGGTGGGTTGAGTCAAATGAGTTTAGTCTTCCTAATTGCATTTTTCCTGTGTTTCTCTGGTGAAACTTTATGCAAGAAGTGTAAAAAAAAGGGAGAGATTTGAACAGAAAATTCTATTTGGGATTTCAGTGCCCACGAGACTATTCCTCAGAGGCAACTGTTTGCCCGCAGTCACAAGTTAAGAAGATGCTTTGGGCAACAGGAAATACAAACTCACCTTCTCTCAAATTTCTCCTCAGACCATCGAGGCCATGAAGGCAATTCTGAGTGAGCTCCGTGCTGCTGATCAGTTCTCCCTCATCGACTTCAACCACAACGTCCGATGCTGGAGAGACAACCTGGTCTCAGCCACCCCAGCGCAGGTTGAGGATGCCAAGAAGTACATCCAGACAATCCATCCCAACGGGGGTATGAGGTTTTGGTTGCAAGGTGCTCGTGGAAGTTAGAGATCACAGGAATGGGTACCTCAGACAGCCTTCAGATTGGCAGAGTATTCCTAACAAAATGTCTGATTCCCAAGGTAGGAAAAGCATGCCTTGGGGATAAAGGAGAGCAAGAATTACATTTTATTGTGCTAGGGGATGGGATGGCATTTCCTTCTACTGATAAAGGTAGGGCAGAAGAACACAGACCATAGAACAGCTGCCTTTAGTCATTAGGTCCTACCTCCAGCTTCGCAGATCCCGAAGTTCCTTGGAAGGTCAAGTCCATCTCATGCCTTTGTAAAGCACATCATAAGTAGCCCAGCTCCTGGTTCCCCACTGGCTCTAACTTGTAAGCTAGACCCTGACTGATGGAGATCCATGAGGCAGCAAAGAAACAAAGGGTGATTGATGTGTTAAAAACCACAGAAGCACCTGAGAATGGTCATGTGTGAATTAGGGCTTCTCCCCCCACAATAGTGGGATCAATAGCCCAGCTGAGTGCAACACAGCTGGGTAACAAACAGGAGTAGCTGGAAATTTTCACTGGCAACATGGAGCTATAGACTTGTCCGAAATCATCTGTGTGCTGGTAACAGAAAACCATGCTGTCTGACTTTGTTACCCCATAAAAATCAAGAGGTAAGCTTAGGCACCTGCTCCCATCCAGAAAAGCCAGTTTCATTCAACGCAGCATTTTATTGTCTTGTCTCTGGATTCACTGATTTTTCCTTTCTTGAGAAAGAAAATACCTATTTTCCGACTGCTCAACCGTCAGATTCCTGTTCCTCTCATACTGATTTCTTCCTCTGCCCCTTCCGTGCCACAAATCAAAGCTTTAGATAAACTCAGCAAACATACAGCTCTTCTTGTCCAAGGAATGTGCTGGTGGCCAGAAGAGAAAGTTTCCTCATGCTCTCATTCAATCACCCGCCTGCAAACCCACTAACTCTCCCCACAGCAAATGCTTTCCAACACCTCAGGCAGGCCTGCGGGAATTAGTGAGGGGGAATGGGAGGGCCCACATGAAGATGACAGCCTGGGGTGATAAAGGAAAGCAGAGTGCAGGCAGGTGTACCATAAGCACCACAGAGGAGGGGTTTTGCTGCCTTGATCTCAGGTCTTGTCCATGTTGATTCCGCTGTAATCTCAGAGCTGATCTGGACTCGACGAGAATCAAACTCGCTTTCTTCTCTGTGTCTTTGACAGGCACAAATATCAACGAAGCTCTTCTACGAGCCACTTTTATCCTGAATGAAGCCCAAAATTTAGGCATGTTGGACCCTAACTCAGTCTCCATGATTGTTCTGGTGTCTGATGGAGACCCAACAGTAGGTAAGGATCCTGCTTTGGGTGGGAAGAAAGGTTGGTGGGATTAGCCTGCAAAAATGCATCAGGTACCAAAAAAAGAGTCCAAACAAATTGTCTTTAGTGAGAACCATTTGTTAATCTCCAGGAGAAGCTCAAATGTTGCTACAGGCACTGCAAAATGGAAATTTGTCATTGATCTAGTTGTCTAGATTTCCCTAATATTAAGAAACAACCAGAGACACTGGAAGAGCACGAATGTGCTCACCTTGGAAGAGACTCCTCTGTTGCTCAGGTAAATGTGCCCCTCTCTGTGTCTCCAAGGTGAGCTGAAGCTGACAACGATCCAGAAGAACGTGAAGCAGAGCATAAAGGATGAATTCTCTCTCTTCTGCCTCGGGATTGGGTTTGATGTGGATTACGATTTCCTGCAGAGAATCGCAACCGACAACCGTGGCATGGCCCAGAGGATTTTTGGAAATCAGGAGACTTCAGCCCAGATGAAGGTTTGTTTCTGACCCACCTCCTCTGAAACTCCCCTGTCCTGTTCACAGCTGTGGAGCTGAGTAACTCCACTGTAAAGAGGGTCACAAAGAGCATCATTCCTCCTGGAGAGTCCTGCAAGATGTCAACTGTATCTTAGCTTAGGTTCTCAGGTGTTTTACTATCTACAGTACCTCCTTCACTTCCCTGTGTAGGATTAATATTCTATAAAACAACTCTAACTATAAAAAAAGATTTTCTGAATTAAAATTAAGGCCTGGATTTTAATTTTGGCCATTCCAGCACTAACAAAAGGCCTGAATAAACACAAAAAGACAATCCAGGCCTTGCCAGTGTAAGAAAAAGTTCCATTCAAGGAGGCTCTGGCTCCGAGTCTGTGAGCAACAACTGCTGCTGACCAAACTCTTGACATCCTTATACTGTTTCTATCCAGTGATTTAACCATGTACACAGGCTTCTCATACTTCCTTCCCACACAGATGTGCCAGGACACACTGCCTGGTGTTCTGCCAAACAGAGCAGCCCTGAGAACGCAGCCCCCGTGTGTGTACCCCCATGCACAGCACTGCATGGGTACCTGTTTTCCCTCTCTGGTCCCATATTCTAAGCCCAGCTGTGCAAAGATCCCAGTTCACATCAGCCAGGCACAACAGGGTCAGAAAGGGGTACAGTTGTGTACAGCACAGAAGTGAGTAAAAATGAGATATACGCCTATATCTTGACAAGAATTCGATGGGAAGCAGCTGTGTGTCTTACCCAGGAGCTGACCAACCTTAGAGTGGATTCAGGCACATACACACTTGTGCTTAAGCCTTTTAGGTCTAGGAAAAGCACAACCCAGGAACTTCTGATCATCCTTTGACTTTCACAAGACTTGGACCAGATATTCTTGCCGTACCCCCTTACAAGTGTATTAAGGTCTAAGTATGAAGAAGTCTGCAATCTCTGAAACAAGGAAAGCCCCTCTTGTTCATTAGGGCTCCAGGTTTTGTCACCTGCTGTCCTTTCAGTAAGAGTGGCACGTGTGGGAGGGTCACTTCAGGTACAACAAACTCATTTCTCTGTCTTCTTCCATCTCAGAATTTCTACAACCAAGTCTCCACCCCACTCCTGAAGAAGATTCAGTTCAACTACCCCCAGGAGTCAGTGTCAGACGTCACCCAGAGCAGCTTCCACAACTACTTTGGTGGCTCAGAGATTGTAGTGGCTGGGAAGGTAGACACGGAAAACCTGCAGCACTTGGAGAGCATCGTCACAGCCACTGCAGTGAGTGAAGGTGTCCCTGGGATACCTGCTCTGAAAATTCGGGGTGGCTCACTCACTCGTGTGTACAGGGTCCCTGCTGAAGGTTATTGCCAGTGGAGTGGGTTTTTCCACTTAGGTTTTGAGTGGGAGTGTGAGAAAACTCATGGTGGGGTTTGTCCAACAGTGTTTCACAAAAACTTCAGTGACATCCAGGAATAGTCAGGACCTGCAGCCTGCCAGAGGAACTTCCTTCTGATTTATGCACCAACAAGATTCAGTCCAGACTAAGACTATGGATTTTCCTTCATGCTTTGTGAGGATGTAGGGATGATCCCCTAAGGCAGCTCCTTTCATGCCTGAACCTCCCACTATTGGGGAGTTCAAGCTGGTGGATCTACAAATGTTTGAAGTCCTGCCCTTTAATGCTCTGTCTTGTGGCACGTCTGATGAGACTTCCCCCACGTTTTCAGGGCTGCTCTTCCAGGTGGACTGGGATGGGGTGGGAGTTCTACTCTATCCAGATTCTTCTTTCTGAGGAGGAGATGAAATATCTACACTCATACTGAGTGTAGGAGTTGTCATTTGTTAGTTTCTGGGTGGAAAAAAAAAATAATCAAACATCTTCAATATTCTTTCCTTCCAAAACACAGTGTAGTCCAAGGGTCTGTGGGAGAAAGTAGTTTGGTTCCTGTTCCTCAGTGGAATTGGATGTGAAACAGCCTGAGGGGAGGATTACAAAGCTCTGTTAAGAACCTCTTCTTTTAACATGTGGTAGTACATTCTTTGGATACTGTTAACAGCTTCTTAAACTACTTTAATCCACTGTCACAAGAGTGCCTTCAACAGAAGACCCTCTTCCTACAACTCCCCTCCCTGTGGCAGCCAGTGTTGCTGGGATTTTCTAGAATTGTCCATGGGCAGAGCCAAAGTGGGTCCTTAGCCCCAGCCATGCTAAGAAAGGAGCTCAAAAGCACCTCGTTCTCCTGGCTCACCTACCCTTGCCTTTATGTCTCATTGGATACGTAGGCAAATGCAGAGCTGGTCATGGAAACCCTGAGAGACGTTGAGGAGCTGGATGGATTCATGAAGAAAGACAAATACGCCGATCCCGAGTTCACCAGGAAGCTCTGGGCCTATCTGACCGTCAACCAGATGATGGCAGAGAGGTGAGGAGAGGTGTGGTCAAACAGACCTGGCTGTGGGGCTGAGGGGTTGATTACAGAGCCTGAGGGAAAGCCATGGAGCAGTTCAGCATCAATCCCCTCTGAAGCAGAAACAGGTCTCCTGCTGAGACCAGCAGTTGGACTGGGATTCTGTGAGTCCAAGCCAAAGCCCACAGAAGCCAAAAACAGTCTCCTTACGGAGAGTTCATTCACACAGGCCCTCAGCCTTTCCCTCTTGCAACACCTCCCAGTTTGGCTCTATGACCACTGCCCTGTGGAGCTGCTAACCATGCCTTCTGCTTCTTTTTCCACGCAGAAATGCAGCCCCCACTGCAGCTTTGAAGAGGAACATCACCAAATCCATCCTACAGATGTCTCTGGACCATCATATCGTCACGCCCTTCACAGCCATGCTGATAGAGAACGCCGAAAAGGATGAGATAATGCTGGCAGACCAGCCCAAGGACCCCAGGAAGGGCTGCTGCTCAGGTCAGTGTCTCACTCTGCCCATTGCTGTGTTACTCACTTTGGCTTTGTTCTCCTCACTTTGGAGGAACAGCTGTGTTCATTGTTCACACCAGGTGTTTCCACTCAAAGGATAACCTGTATTTTCAGTGAAAGCTGACCAAATCTGCAGCCACTTTGAGAGCATCTTGCTACACAGGTGCCCTTTGGAGCCATCGGCTTCAGTGAGGACTGACTGTGCAGTGATGATTTTTCCAATAAGTCCACAATTTCACAGGCTGAACATCTTCTCACTGGGACAGATACCTCTAGTTCCCTGCCCAGAAGCTGTAGAATTGACTTAACTGTATTTTATCACCACTTTTAAACTTTGGAAGCTTCCTAAATTGTTATTAATCAACCATGAGCCGACATGGAATCTGAGTTGCTGTAACAACTGAGTTCCTCATTAATTAAACTTCTGGATTTAAACACATTATTTCAATACATGTTCCAAGGACCTTGTTATTTACAGCAGCCTTACATCCAGCCAAATGACATGGAGTTGGCTTGTTCTGGTGTTATACACAAGAGTCAATCTCAAAGCAGTAGCTGTTGACATCCCTGGGTGTCCGGTGCATCCAGAGTCATCCCTGCACAGCCACGTGCTTCCAATGAAACTTAACATCAGCTGTTTCACACCTTCATCAGTCAGGGATTTGGAAAAGCACAACTGTGACTGTCAGGAAAACACCACCAGTGTCACAGAACCACTGGGAGTTGAAGATTAACCCCTTGAGCAACTGATGCTGTTGATTTAAAACCTGCTCATGAATGGGAGAATTCGCAGTGGGTTGTGAAGGAAGGAAATAACCTACATTGCACCAACAGACAGCATCATCCATCTGGATGATTTCACAGTGGATGGGATTGTCACTGAAATTCCAAGCACACATACTGAATGCTCAGCTCTCGTGCTTCTGGATAACCATAAAAATGCTCTGGCTCAGTTAGATGGGGTTCTTACATCTGTCAATTGTTATATTTGGATTCATTTGTTGTTCTTGTCTACAGCTGAGACCCAAAGAGAAATTAAATGTTACTTACACTGCCTACTCCAGCTGACGACCACCAAAGAGTCCAGCCCAGAAATAGCATGTATTGCATTCATGTGTAATCAACTCATTATACACAGCACCAGCTGACTAATTCAGACCATAATTATCTTGATTTAGGTGATACAGAGGATTGAAGTGATTTTAGTAGGAGATCTTGTGTCTCTGTGTTTAATGGAATAGTAAAATTTAGCAGCACTGAAACGAGGGGAGAAGCATCCATGGATTTCAGGGACAGTGGGACAAGACTCATGAACCTTAGCAGAGGGCAGAGCTTGTAAAAATAATATCAAAGTCAATCTGTGCTAAGGATTGTGCAACAAATGGGCTGTACCCAAAAAACTGGCATGTGTAAGGCATGGAATGGGTAACCTGAAATAGAATTTTCTGTCTGCCCCTATACAGCTCCCACCACAGCTGCACTGTGTATCTTCACAGACAGGGACTGTTTTACTGTGAAATCTCTCACTTTTTGAAGGATGGACTGGTGTTATCAAGCCAGACTTATTGCAAAACTGGACTGTGCATGGGGCAGCTTCTCCATGTATAATAGTCTGTGAAATCAGTATGACCTGGGAACTCAGAAGTTTTTTGTCCAGGTTTTAGTTCCTGTCCTATCTGGGTTGACTTCGCATGTAACTTGATAGTAGAAACAGCACTGTCCGTGTAAAAGCAGCCTCTGGCCTGAATTAGGGATACAAGGAAGAAGATGCTGACAGAGATTTAGAAGATTCAGCTGTGCAGTTTTCTGTCCTTCTGTTGTCCCCCAGCTCTTGTTTCCCCTTATTCCTCTTCATAGAAGTAAATATCAGCCAAGATGTTAAAAGAAACTGAGTTTCATGGATCATTTAAGATCAAGTTGCTTTATGAACTAAGTGGGAGAGACAGGACACTTTCTCCTGCCTCCATCGTGGCAAAGGGAGATAGAGTTCTAGTAGAAGGGAAGTAGAAGGGGTGTTATGTTAAATCCTTACACTTCTTTGCAACCTTTATTCATGTGCAACATCCCAGGGCATGCAGACAGAGTCCTACCTTTCCTCAGGCACCTTGAGCTCGGGACCCAAGCCAGCAAAGCTTTTACCACGTGCTAAATTTTTAAAGGTCAGCTTTTTATTTGGCAAAACACTTAGGCCCTTACACTGGGACTTTGCTAAAGTCAGGGCTGCTCACATGAATAAGAGTTAAAAAGTCAGGCTCCATTTTTCACCAATAGCTTATGGTTGGTTCAGCTGCCCTGTTAGGTCATAATCCACTGGTGGAGATACTGGAGTAAATCCATCCTGGCTTCATTGCACAAATCTGTCTTGTAAATGGTGTGGAAACCTGATAAAGACATCAGGCTCTGATCTACTGCAGTGTTCTAAAAATTACACTATTAATATGTCAGCACTTACAGAACCCTAATTATGGCTGTCATCTAACAGGTACTCTAGGATTAACTCCAAATGCACCTAATAACAACAAAGGTATCCCAGCCTGGGCCAATGTCACAGCTGTGCCAGTCAGCTACATGCCTGAGCAAAGGAGTCCTCCTGTGTCCTCTCTGAGCATCCACAGAGGTAAATATATGATATTTCTCCTCAAAGAAACACCAGACAGCAACACCCATCACCTAACGACTCATCACCATCACTGCAAGTGTTCCAGGCCAGATTGGACAGGGATTTGAGCAACCTGGTCTACTGTAATGTATTCCTGCCCCTGGCAGAGTGGTCTTTCAGGTCTCTTCCAAACTCTTTCTTTCTAAAATCAAGCTTTTTCTCTATAAAATACAGAGTAATTTTGGCTTTGAATGGATGAACTTGTAAAAAATATGCTGTAAGTTGCAAGGATGAAACTATTTTGGATCCTAACAGGATCTAAAGCATCTCAGTGACCCCATGTGCTGCTGTGTGCTTCCCTGAGGCTGGGGCTGCTCCCTCAGCTTCACTTCAGCTTCTCTGCAGTAGCAAAGCCAGTGCACAGTTACTGCCATCATAAAATGACAGATGAAAGCTATTGTAAAGTTACTGCTGTTGTAAATGACAGATGAGTGTTCTGGGTTAGATAAAAATCTCCGTGTGCACTGATGACTGATGGATCCTGCTAATTCTTGGGCCTTTGCCACAGATTAGGGCCTACTTAAACGAGCCAGCTGTGAGAACCACTGCCTATAAACACGGTGGAACTGCAATAACTCTGTGTGCAATGTGTGTATTTATGTAGTGATCAAACAAAGAGCTCTCAAGCTCCTCAGCACAGCCCAAGGGTTAAACTGAGACTTTACACAGTGAAAAAATTGCTTGGAAAAGAAGGTGAGCAAGGCAATGTTACCTGCCCGACTTATATGAGCATTTTGCACTGGGAGTTCTTTTTGTTCCTTGAAATCTTGATCAGAACAGGCCTTGGCATCAAGTTGAGGAAGATCAAGCAGTTGGTGAGAATCAGGAAAAATGTTTGAGGGCTCTATTCGAGAGACTCTATATATTCAAAATATAAGTCATTCAAAATCTCCTTGGAGGGTACCTACTCCACTGCTTCCTGTGAAGACATGCCTGGCTAAGGTCTGGGATCTGTCTAGTCCACAGGAAGAGTCAAAACTCAAAGAGGAACACCAGTGAATCAAAGGAAATTGGCCTGTTTCACTGTGCCTCTGAGTGGTGACAGGGAGATGTAGGCAGGCAGGGTATATCTTTATCCAGCAACAAAATGATGGTGTGGACTTGTAGGATGTCTAAGAGCTTCTTAATTTGAGAGATGGACGTCCTGGGAGTGTGTCACTTCTGGAAACAGGCTGGGCATGGTGGGGTGGAGGGGGGGGTGGTTGGATATTAGTTTTGAACAGAGCTGTCACCCAAAACCTGCTTTTTACACCTTAGATCCTATCCTGGACCTAAGATGTGTGCCTGTCTGGTGTCTAACTGGGTCCTTGGTCCCACCTGGAGACTGGCTTCCATCTTGAAGAAATAAAATTCTGCTTCTAGAGCTCCTTGTTGAGCCCGTGGCACCTTGGTGTGCAGCTGACCAGTCAAACCAGTACTCACTGCACTTGGCAGCGCTCCTCAAGCCAGGAATGTCATGTCCTTCCCTTAAACAGGGGAAATATATGAGGAGGAAGTGTCTGAGGGGCTTTTGTGAGGAGCATCTGAGACCTTCCTTGGCTACTTTAGGAGTGGAAAGGGCCTTTGTCCTACTGTGAGGAATCCCAAAAAGTGCTTCAAAATCCTCTGAGCAAAGTGTCTCAGCCTTTGTGTCCCCACCCCGGCCAGGTGCTGACCTGCTTCTCACACTTGTTTGTTCTCTGTGTTTCAGTTGACAATGACCCACATTTCATCATCCACCTGCCCAAGAGCCAAAGGAACATCTGCTTCAATATCAACTCAGAGCCCGGGAAGATCCTAAACTTGGTTTCTGATCCTGGGACCGGTAAGGGACTAAAACGTGTCTTATTTTACCGCACAGATTTCTTGTCTTGGGTCTGAAAGAGGTTCGGAGGGAGCAGGGGAGTCTACAGGGGAGAATGTGCTGACAGGAGCGTGGTCAGAGGCTGAGGTTATTTTCTTCCATAGCTGGAGTATTTTGTCCAGTTTGAGCTTTGCAGTGCAAGAAAGATGTTGACAAACTGGATCAAATTCAGTGGTGGCAACCAAGATGATTTTGGGGCTGGAGCAGAGGACATAGAGGGAGAGGCTGAGACAGCTGGGTTTGGTCAAGCTTATGAAATGCAGAGCCATGGAGAGTCTTGTTGCTGTTCTCAACCACTTAATCAGAAGGAGGAGTATGGCACATCTCCAAGATGCACAGCTAAAGGACAAGAGGCTACAGAAATGAGCTGCAACAGGTGAAATTCAGAGGAGAAATGAGGATGGCCAAACACTGGGAAAGGAGCCAAGATCATAGAATCATTTAGTTTGGAAACAACCATAAAGATCATTGAGTCTGGCCATTAACCCAGCACTGTCTTGTTCATCACTAAACCATGTTCCCAAGTGCCATGTGCATATGTTTTTTGAACATTTCCAGGGATGGTGGCTCCACCATTTCCATAGGAAACCTATTCCAATACCTGACCACTCTTTCAATGAAGAAATTTTTCCTAATATCCAATCTAGACCTCCTCTGGCACAACTTTAGCCAGTTTTCTCTTGTCCTATATGAAAAGCAATGAGCATTTTGGGCCAGGTGAAACTAGGCTGGATTTTGGTACCATTCCTACATTGCCCTTTCTGCTCCATGCTTTTCATAGACAATGAGGGACTGAAGGGCTTATGAACCAGCTCATACTCCCAGCAAGACCTAACAGCAATTCCCACCAGATTATTTTGCTAAGGAGTGAACAGTAGCATCAGGAGGCGGTTTAATAAACTATTCTCTTCTCTTGGATGGCAAAATGAGAAAAACATGGAGTCAGAGGAGTTCCTGTTTCTGTTGAACACATGGTGCTTCCTGTTGAGATCAGAACTCCAAGTCCTAGGCCAATGCTCCAAGATTCAAGCAACAATTCCTCCTCTTCTCTTCACAGGAGTTGTGGTCAATGGGCAGCTTGTTGGGGCCAAGAAAATGGAGAATAAGAAACTCAACACATACTTCGGCAAAATTGGTTTTTATTTCAAAAACAAAGGACTGAAAGTGGAGATCACCACAGAAACGATCACGCTGAAAGATGGATCTCATGCCATCACACTGACCTGGTCTGACATGGGGCACATCATTAGGAAACAGTAAGTTGAGCAGCAGTTTTTACCTGCTCCCACAAGCACCTAATGCTATTTGAGATACCTTCAGGGTTCCTACCATGACATGACTCACAACGTCCAGAAGACCTTCACCTGCAGATTAACAGTGTTGGACATGTTGGACACCCTACAACCGCTGTTTAGGTGATGGGATCACCTCCAAAATCTCCATTCATTGTAGCGAGAGCTTAAATTTGTAGGGCAAGATTTGGTTGCTTAAACACGGGCATGAAGTGTCTGTCCTATTAGGCACTGTCCTGCCAGACCTCTGGGCACCACTCCCAAGGCTCTGGGTTTCTGATGGATCCTCTGGCATATCTGCCACCTCTGTGTAGTTGTTCTGGATACCTGAGAGCATCTCAAGGGGCCTGAGAGCCTTTGTGTGAGCAGCTGAACTGAGCCTGCCCTTTGGTTCCTCTCTGCCAGGCTTCTCATTTCTGTGAAGAAGGAAAGCAACGTTACCATCACCGTGGGGCAGG
Organism: Oxyruncus cristatus; assembly: GCA_013399855.1. Classification (NCBI taxonomy): domain Eukaryota; kingdom Metazoa; phylum Chordata; class Aves; order Passeriformes; family Cotingidae; genus Oxyruncus; species Oxyruncus cristatus. Next base: position 653,244 of record VXAY01007012.1, on the reverse strand, counting down.
AGATGTCCTTCATGGTTCTGCTGCACCGTGTGTGGAAGAAACACCCAGTGAATGTTGACTTCCTGGGAATCTACATTCCCCCTGAAAACCAGTTCTCTTCTTCAGCCCACGGGCTGATAGGTAAGGGCTGGGGGTTGGGTAGTGGGAGCAGCAGGGCACTAGGAAGGGGTTTTTCTAGGTCTTTGAGTGAATTTCAAAATCCTGAGTTGGAAGGGACCCACAGGGATAACTGAGTCCAACTCTTGCACAGGACAAACCCGAGAATCACACCATGTGCCTGACAGCATTGTCCAAATGCAGGCTTGGTGCCATACCACTTCCTTGGGAAGCCTGTTCCAGTGCCCAGTAACCCTCTGCATGAAGAACCTTTTCCTAATATCCAAGCTGAACCTCTCCTGGCACAGCTTCATGCCGTTGATGTCTGTGTCCTGATGGGGAAGGTGTGAAAATTATTCAAGAAGAGAATGGGGAAAATTGCAATGTCCTGAAACGCCCAAGGACACTGCAGAACATCAGGGACCAGGAGATTATTCCTTGTCCCAGGTGGAGAGGGTGTTTTCAGAACAGACCTAACTAGACTTGGTGACACTGTGACAGGGCTTTCCCCAGCTGGCTACACTGCTAAAAAGACCTAACAAATAAAATAAAAAGACCTAAACAACCCCCTCAAACCTTATTTCTGAGGAGATTTCTGTGTAAACATCTGTAATTCAGCTCTCCCCTGAATAACAGCCCTTTCTGGCAGTGGCATAAAACAAAAGGCCTCAGTTCATAGGGAAAATCAGCCCTGTAAGTCGTGGACCCACTCAAGGCTTCTTTTAAGGTGTGGGAATCCTGAGGAGCAGAGGTTGTTTTCCCAAATATTCTTTGCAGCTCCAGTTTGCTTTCTCAGATCAAGTGTGTTGGCTCAGTAGCAGAGCTCTTTATTCTCCTGGTCTGGGTGATCCCATAGCACCGGAGACACAGTGCCCTGTGATCCATGAGGGCTTTGCCTGCTGGAACTAGTCCGATTTTCCAAAAAGGCCCAGCGGCAGCTGACATGGAGCCTCAAAGATCTCGAAGAATAAAGGTCCTAAAGCCTTAAAAGATCAGGATGCACAAAGAGTTTTAAACCTCTCTCTGATCAGGTCAGTTTGCCTCTGAACCAGAAGTGTCCATCCACCACCAAACACCTGGGCAACCCCCAGAGAAACCACAAGCCATCATGGAAGTGAAGGGCAACAAGTTCACTGTTACCAGGTAGGAATCAAGTGCTTTATTGCTCTCTAAATCTGACTGCTCTTTAATTATGTCAATGTCTGCAGGCTTATTGAGTCTCAAGGATATTGGGAGAAAAATCCCTGTTTTCTCTCTGCTAATAATCTTGGTTTAGCACTTGGTAAAACACTTGGAACAAATCGGGTTCTTTCATGTTTCATAGAATCATTAAGACTGGAAAAGCCCTCTAAGCTCATCAAATCCAACTGTTAACCCAACACAGGTCTACCACTAAAACCATGTCTCTAAGCACCACACCTACGTTTTTTTGAACACTTCTCTGTGCAGCCTATTCCAGTGACTGACAATCCTTTCAGTGAAGAAATTTTTCCTAAGAGCCGGTCTAAACCTCCCCTAGTGCAGTTTGAGACCATTTCCTCTTGTCCTATTGCTTATTACCTGGGAGAAGAGCCCCATCTCCACCTGGCTCCCACCTTCCTGTCAGGGAGTTGTAGAGATCAGGAGGGTCCCCCTGAGCCTCCTTTTCTCCAGGCTGAGCCCACCCACCTCTGTCAGCCACTCCTCACAGCATTTGTGCTCCAGACCCTTCCCCAGCTCTGTTTCCTTCTCCGGACATGCTCCAGCACCTCAATGTCTTTCTTGGAGTGAGGGGCCCAGAACCGAACACAAGATTGGAGCATCAACTATTCTGTCCTTAGAGCTGCCCAGCACCTGACTTTGGACAGTCTGTCTGTGTGTAAATGCCTGGAACCCCTGCAAGGCCCACCAGCTCAGAGAACTGTAAAATTGATTGCATTTTGTGGTTGTTTCCCCTTTTTGCTAGTGGAAGACACACACTTCACCACTTTGGCCGAGCAGTGCCATGACTGAGCAGGATTATCAATGTCTTCTTGTCTCCTTGCCATGTTGTGGCTCTCATTTTGGGTGTCCTCTCCCTCCCAGGGGTGTGCAGAAGGACTACAGGACGGACCGTGTGCTCGGGACCGACGTGCCGTGCTGGTTTGTGCACAACAGTGGGAAAGGGTTCATAGACGGCCACTACAGAGATTACCTCGTCCCCCACCTCTACAGCTTCATGAAGAGACCCTGAATGCTCCACCACAAAGCCAGTTTAGTACAAAAGAAGTCTTATCTGCTCCTTCGTGCCCAAACAACTCCTCTGAACAGCAGCTGTCAGCCTGTCATGCCACATCGACTGCAGGCGACTCCACTGTTTGCTTTGTCACTGCTCAGTGTTTCAAAGCCCTGCAACTCCCTTTTCTGCTAAGAAATTAAATCTGTAATAAAGTGGCACGCTGGGTTGTAGGAGGTGTCTTGCTCTTGGCGTTGTCTGATTTAATGGGTTGTAAACTCCACTAAAAATTTCAAGTGTTGTGTAAAATCCATTTCACAGCGGAGCTGTAACAGTGCTGTGGCTCCTGGAGTGTGGGTAACACATAAACAGGTTTAATAGTTATTTAATGCTTTAATTTAAGCAGGTTTAATACACCTTTGTGTTTTCAGACTGCTGGGAAAATACAAGTTCATACCATGCTACACCGGGTAAAAATAAGGAGGTGCTTGAAGGAAACTTAAAAGAAAAGGAACTTGGGCTCTGGAATGGGTATCATGAGGAGGCTTCTGGATTCAAGGGTGGGTTAAGCAGTGGTGAAGGATGCCCTTGAAAAAACCGATGCTGCCATATTGCAGGAAAATTATTTAGACTAGTTAGACAGCCTCCAGCCTGTTTTTTGTGAGAATTTCAACATCAAAATAGAGTTCATGCACAGATACAAATCCATGAAAGCAGGAGATGATCAGACTGTAGAAATAATACTAAAAGTTTTCCTTCCAGTGGGCTTGGCTCCCAAAGGATCCCTAACCCTTCAGGAGCATTCAGCAACGAATGAGATCCGTAGTGGAACAAATACGCCTGTCTGTGTAGACTGAGAGCTGGATTTAAAACTCTGCTTTCTGGTAACCTTAGAAAAAAACATTGGCCATATCCTTTTCAGCAGCCCTAATCCAGGAAAGGGACTCAAGCAGTCTCCTTGCCCTTCTGAACTTAGGTTTCCTTCACTCAGGCACTCTAAGCTGGTATGGGATCTTTGTTGCAGCTGTGTCAGGAGTGAGAGGATCAATATGGTTTTAAGGTGTTTCTGATTCAAAGTTACTCTCAGAACCGTCAGCAACTTCTTAGAAACCATTTATCGCTTCTTTGAACTCATCCATCAGCTGTGGCCTCCCCAACACCCCACAGCAGCCAATTCCCTGGTTTAGCAAGGCTCTAGGTGAGGAGAGGAAAAACCCCGAGTGTGTTTTTAAATCCCCAAATCAGTAATTCCACCGTTTCTTAGCCTGTATGGGAACACGAGCGGCGAGTAACCATTCTCTGGTCTTCAATTTGTAACTTGTCTAGTACATTCACTCTAATTTGTCAGGTTCCAGAATGCCAACTGTAATTTTTTTCAGTGATACAGAAGCTGCTCTGCCACTTGCCCCCACTACTGTGCCACACCCCCCCCTCTGCCTCAGTACCTGTTCTTTGAGAAAGGGCAGAGCTGTTCATACAGTCCAGGTTGTACAAAGAGCCCGAATTTACAGACAAGTGTTTTTCTGACTCCAGTTCTCATAACTCTCCATTCTTCATGCCCAGGAACCCTGAAAAGCCACCTGATGTCCTGTGCGAGGTTGTTTCAGGCTACTTCAGACAGCAGCTGTTTCATTAAACCTCTGCAGACTTCCAGTTTCCTGCAGGGTCTCCTGGAAACCACAAATCAACAAGACAGTGACCTTCTGAGGCAAGGAAAGGGAAGAGGTTCCAGAGCCACACAGCCCTCAGACCGAACCTTGAGGTGATGGGTTTTATTTTGCACAGGACAACCTGCATCTTTTTCTCACCCAAATAACGTGGTGCACCAACCAAGCATTCCACTGTGCTCCTTGGTGGATGTAAAACAAGAGGCTGCCTCATGCATTTGAAAGGCTGACAAGAAAGACACTGGCCTAAGAAAGGTTTATGTTTATTCCTGAAGTGCCTTAGAAATTAAACATTGTATAAAATGTGACAGTTTTAAAAAAATAAAACAAGTAATGTATCATTTAGCACAAGTAACGTCACTCATGTAGCAGAGCAACAAGGGAAGCATGAACAAAGGAAAACCAGGAGAGTGACCACCAACTCCTATCTGCACATGCTTTACCTGGCATCCTGGAAAACCCACAAGTAACATCCACGGAGTAACTCCACACAGAGTCCATATGGAGATAAATTGCATATTAATATTATCAGGAACCCTGACAAACATGCTGGAGGAGCGATGACTTGCATTCCAGTACCACCCGTGTACTAATCAAAAATAAACTGGTGACATCACTTAATAAACCAGACCATTCTTACAGCATCCAGGGAATAACCCCTTGGAGAACTGGTACCTTCCTGCTATTCCCCTAATCCCTTTCCTTGCTCCTACAGCCAGAGCTCCGTTTTGGCTGTGGATTGAGAAGGGTGTTGGTCAAACTCCACCGGCTCCAACACACTCTGCCTGCCCATATGTAATTCTCTCTTCTGGACCTGCTCACAGACTTCAGTAAATAAAATACTCCAGCTTGCAGCTCTCTCCTGTATTTCACAACAGGAAATTGAAGCAAATATTATAACTTCGATATAGAATCAGATGAAAAATCTCCACTGATAATATTTCCACAAACATTTCATGACACAAATCCATAGCTATTTTTAAATAGATCAGGTTTGCTTCTGTTAATTTCTATATACATTATAAATACACACACAGTTAAAACCCTGACATGGTAGAGTCTTGTGTCTGCCTGAACAACGTCAGAAAGATGGTTTTGGGAACCAAAATCTTCTCTGATCCATGATTAGCACCTCAGGCGAGTTTGGAAACATCTTCATACTGGATATCTTCGACACGGCGTCCTTTTAAAGGTCCCTGGAGAACGACAGAGTAGAAGAAATAAGGTCACAATATAAAATTGTTTGTTTCTTGAATTCCCAATGGGGAGTTTATGGTAAGAGAGCTAAAGGGGATCTGTTCATGACACAATATTCCCTGCTCCATTATTTTCAACCTGACCAAAGAATGTGACAGGGCCTCAACATTGTCCCAGAAACCTTTTCACTTTCAGGACAGTTTTTGTGTCAGTTAAAGCCCTTGCAATTTTGGGGCAAACAAAATCAGTTGTTTTGAATTAATCTACTGCTGTGAATCTTTAAGTAGTAAAAGATTTAATGTTGAATACAAACTTATATATAAAACACCTAAAAAAACCTAGTCCCCCTACAATCAGTGAGCAAATCCTCATAGACTTCACTGGTTTCCAGGAGTAGTTTCACCCATGTTTAATTTACATTTCAGAGTTCGTGAAGGAAGGGGAAACATCAACACCTACAAGCATCAGAGATACAGAAAAATAGCCTTTGCTTCCCAAGATCAACATTAACATGATCCTTAGCTCCAACCAAAGCTCCTTCTGTCACCAGGGCCTCTTCCCAAACAAATAAATTCTCCAGAATCCAATCTGGGCTGAGTTTCTTCAGCCCTTCTGTGAATGGGATCTACCTCCTGCAAGGTATGTTTAAGAAGTTTGACTTTAAGCCTCTCTGCTTTATCAGTGAGTTTAAAAGTTGGGTTTGCAGATGGGAACAAAGAAGGAGCCACACAGACATGATCCCACGGCCTGATTTTAGCTCAGAGAAAAGTGATATTTTAAAAAAACCGCAAACAAACAAGTCGGAAACAAAAAAACCCAAAATAATTGCTAACCATGAACAAGACAACAACTCAGCACATAAAGCCCCATGTTCAGCCTGGAAAAGGAAGGAGAAAATTCACCTCCTCCTTGCATAGTTCACATTTTTTTACCTTCCCACAAAATAGTACAAGAGCCGTGTTCAAAATAAACATACAAAATATTTTCCAAGTCTCTTTCAAGTTCAAAACTTGCTAAACTCAGCATCCTGGCATCTTTTTAAAGGCAAACAGCAGAGAATTAGTCTGTGATGGGGAATATGTGGCTGTTTTCCCACTGGTTGCGAGTAGGTGTGGGGTGACCACAGCACTTCGCACACCATAAATCCCACTTGTAAGACAGGATTAAGGATAACATGGTTCTTTGTGAAAGCTCTCCATGCACAGATGGAAAGATCTATGCAAATGAGAGCTTGCAGTGTTTGATACTTACCGAGTCAATGGTTATTGTCACTGAGAACCTCTTTTCATTGATGGATTCCAAGATGCCTTCATTTCCCCTGTACCCACCGTTTAATACCATCACTTTCTTGCCTGAAATAAAAACAGGAAAAGAGTTACACAGTTTCTTTTATGGAGTTGTGTCCAACTCCACTGACAGCTGAGAGAGAGGTTTCAACCAGCAGCCCCAGGAAGCAGCACGAGATTGGAAGTGACCTTTAAAGGCTGTCTACTCCAACCCTCTGCAATGATCAGGGACATCTTCAACAAGACCAGGTTGCTCAGAGCCCACTGCAACCTGGCCTTTGAATGTCTCCAGGGATGGGGCATCCACAGCTTCCCTGGGCAACAGGTTCCAGGGTTTCGCCACCCTCATCTTAAGAAATTTCATCCTTATACCTAGTCCAAATCTACTCTCTTTTAGTTTAAAGCCATCACCATTTGGCCATTGTCCTGTTGCTACAGGCCCTGCTAAAAAGTTTGTTCCCATCTTTCTTATAATCTGCCTTAAAGTACTGGAAGGGTCTCTAAGGTCTTCCCAGAGCCTTCTCTCTTCCAGGTTGAACAACCCCAACTCTCTCAGCCTGTCTTCTCAGGAGAGGTTATGGTACTTTCAAGGGGATGAATTATAATTAAGCTGAGAACTGAAGCAAACAGCCGTACCTGGTGCTGGTATTACAGTTTCTAGATGAGTCTGATCAAGCTTCAGTTTGTCTCCAGAGTCAATCACCTTCACAACCGCTGTGTATTTGTCAATCACTTCCTGTTGTGAAAGGCAGAGGCCAGTCAGAGAAATAAAACATTTTTCTCTAAATTTACGTTGTAAAGTTAACAAATTTGGCACCCTGAGTCTGCACTTCTACACTGTCAACAGCAGCAGGGCCTTCTGAGCTGTGCCAAAAGCCTCCAGCTTCCACAAACTGCTAACTGGCCCCACCCTGAAGTCAAGGCCAGATTAAAAGGGCTCCTCTTGAGCATCAATGTCTGGTCTAATTGGTCACTGATTCTCTAAGTCCTGTCTGAAAGTTTTATCAACCTTTGGGTCATCTCCCTTAGCTATTCTCTTAAAGATGAAGAGTAAAATAGAGGCTTCTTCTCCCCATGGGAGGATAAGCTGGCTGAAAACCACACTGGGATCCTACCTTTTAATGAGGCAAAATGTTACTGATCATCCCCATGGTTGGAATAAACCATGTTCCACTTCTCTTATCCAGAGCTCAGCAGAAGCCAAGCCAATGGGACACACAAATCCTCCCACAGGTCCATCCAAAAAGCTGTAATTTTCAGCTCTGTGCACTCTTGTCAGTCATTCAAAACACATCTGGGTGTCATTTTTGGGGCTCTTACCAGAGACTGTTGAGCCTTGGACTATCTAAAATACACATCATTTCACTGGCAGTGGCTAAAACAAAAGCAAGACTTCCAGCCTGGAGATTTTGCATGCAAATGAGATCCTGCAGCTTAAATATCAGTGCAGAACTGACTAGTTTCAGCCTAAAATCCAACTGCACTGCTTCTGGTCATATCACACTGACACAGTGACTATTCACCAGGAAGGATGTGTTAATAGGGACAAACCACGTGGGACAAAACAGCAGTTAAGAAAGACTCTATAGCAAAATCACATTAAACCAATTCAGAGGTTTCCTCCCTCCCCAGAATAAATCCCAATACAGGTAAGGTGACATCTCAGCCCCTAACAGCGTTGACTTCAGGCTGAACAACCTGCACAATGAAACAAAATTTCAGAAGTCACCCTATAAAAGAAAAAGCGAAACAATCTTACCTTAACAACTGCCTTCTTCTTATGGTACTTCTCTCCAAGCTTTTTCGTTACAATTTTTACAATGATTTCCTGAGACATTTGAAAGGAGGGAAAAAATAAAATAAAACGCCACAATACACAAACAACTCCACAATCTAAATTAATTGTAAGTTCAGATTGCTCTGAGTCCAACCCCAGACTGAGTAGCACAGTGTAGGAAGCAGGGTTAGTAACGATGTGGCTTTTAGGAATCTGTCTTTATTCTCAAATTATTGCTTCAAAGTAGCATCTCTCAAGAATTTTGGGGTTTTTTTTAAGATTACAGTTATGTTTGAATTCAGGACATAAAGTGACAGATCACAATGGGTCAAGAGCTGGAAAGGGAAAATAAGAGTGATTTTAGTTTGCCATCTGCTTTTGGATCTCTACAATCAACAAAATCAACAGTGGCTTTAGAGATGCAGAATTGACTGTATTTGCTATAATAATAATTTTTAAGACACTTACAGGCTGTAACCAGTAGTCTCTTCGAGCTGTTCTTTTCTTCTCCTCTTCAAGCTACAGAATAACAGCAAAAAATCACCATTTACTTCCTCCTTCCACTGCAGCTTTCCCATGCCTTTCAAAAGCTGAACCGATCTTCCAGCCCCACATCAAGTGGGGAATAAAAAAAATCCCCAAACCTTAAAGTTAGTGTGTACTTGTTGCATAAAAATAAATCTCATGACATCCAGGAATCCATGATAGAATGATGGTGATTAGTTTTTTTTTTTTTTGGTCAAGTGTTTCTAGATATTTTCTTCTCTTACAAAATCTGTATTCTTTTACTTCCAAGACCTCAATCATCTGGGGAACAGGCACAGTTGAGCAGTAGAAACCAATTCTTATGGGGAAATGAAATTATTCAGACGTGAAAGTCTGAATTCCACATGCACTGAAGGGCTGAGGTCACTTCAAAGGGACGCTCTGGTAGAGTGGACACTGCCATAGTCACGGGGACACACAGACACAAATCCTGCATGGTTATTACCTCCATGATCTCATCCAGTGCAGATTTCTTCTTCTTCTCTTTGGGCTGACTAGAGCTGTGAGCTGGTTCTTTCCTTTTAACTGTCCCCTCCACCACCTTCAGTGCATTCTGTCCAAGGACACTGCTGGAAGAGTAAGATGGTGTTTTCACAGCAGATCTCATAACCTTCCCTCTACCAAGACACACTTGAAGAACTGGCTTTGCAAAAAGGCCTAATCTGCCTAATTTCAGTTGTGCCAGTCACCTTCCAGACCCTGCATGATCAGTTCCTCTAGAACTGATCTCCTTGGGGTGCAAACTCCATGTCCACTCAGGTTTACTGCTGGCAGTCCAGTGGAATGGACACAATGATCAGTTCACCACTGTACAAGTTGATTGAGAAGTTGAGTTCAATGGAGAAGACAAAAGCCAGTCTGTAAATAAGATTTTCAAATTTGAAAGGACAAATGTGTGGCTTTAGAGAAGCCACCTGGATAGAAGAACTCCGAGACATGGCGGATGCCTAGAACTCCTTCAGACAGGGATACTGAACCCATCTGGCAATGGCAGAAAACACGTGGGAATCTGTAGAAAAGGGCTCCAGCCCCAGCAAACAAATGTTACCTTCACCACCATATTCAAAATAGGCAAACAGCCTAAAAGTTAGGAAAGAAAAGAACAACCAGCACAAGAAGTTACGTATCAGGGAACATCCAGGTAAAGTGAGAACTGCCGACAGGCAGCTTGAGTTCAGCCATTTTTATAAAAGACATTTGAAAGCAGTAAAAAAAAATTAGGTGTTATGCTGAAAGAGGAAGGCAGCTGTTGTGATGTGACAGTAATGCAATATTAATATGGCCTTAGGACAAAATTGCATGTTCTGCCTGTGGTGAGGATGTTGGATATACTACCAAAGGAAAGATACCCAGCGGGAGTGTAGATACAGAAATTGCAGTAGAAACAACTTTGAGAGAAAAATTGTATTTCAGAGCAAATGTGGATAATCATAGTAGAGTTTGAGAAGAAACAGCTCATTAAATTACAAATCAAATAGCAAGTACTTAAAATAACATCTCATAAAGGGTAACATACAATTAAAACTTAACAACTGCAGTGCCTATATTTAAGAAGACAAACATATCTAGCTAGGAGGTTACTAAGGGATTCCTGGGTGTAAATAGTAAAGCAGATCTTATTTAACATATTTATTAAGGACTCTGGGACAGAGAGTCAAGAGACCAACAACATTTTGGTGTGTTTGGGTGTGTCAACCATATGGAGGACTGAAGGGAGAATTTGGCACCAAAAGGGATTGGTTTATTTTGAAAACCGTGTTTTAAACCCCACAACATTCAACAGCACATTATGTAAGCTTTGGAAAAGTTTACTCTTATTGCCTTCTCTCCGCTGGGAGCTGTTAGGAACAACAAAAGCAGAAAGGGGTCTGGCTACAACCACAGGTGACAGTTACTAGTGTGGAGCAGCCATGAAAGAGTCAAATGCAATGGAAGCACCAGTGCCTGGAATAAGCCACGGTGATGTTCCTTTGGCTGCATGCACAAATTCAGTCAGATCCCCTGTTCAAGATCAGCTGAAACTGGACCAAGGACAAGGAAAGGATATTCAGGGGGTGAGGGGAATGGGGAGAGGAGCAGTGTGCAGGTCTGGTTGTACAGCACAGTGAGGGCTGAGAGGCCAAAACTTTTCTCTACAAATACACTGAGAAAGCAAACACCAGAGAGAAAAAGAACTATTCATTTTAAAGGCACATATCAACATGACAGCACCTGGTATAAACTGACCATGACATTTACTTGGGAACTTACAAACAAGGTCCAAACTACCAGAGCAAACAGCTTCTGAAAGACCCTCCCCTGGGACTGCAGGGCTGGGGAGACCCCAGCTGTGTACAGTGGAGGCTGCTCAGTGTGCAGACACTGGGACACTTGCAGTGCTGCAGACAGGAGTCAGTGACCTTGACAGTGGCTTCTGCTCGTTCTTAAAATAGAATTACTTCTAATCTTACTTGTCCAATAGGTGAGTTAAGCAGGGATTTGAGGGTGTAAGTTCCTGAGGGAACAAAGAAAGCCCAGGGCTCCCAGTTTGCTCAAGGGCAGTGGGCATCAGGAGCTATACCCACAGTGGCAGTGGAAACTCCCAGCTTCTTGTCAGCCACAGGACAAGGGGGAAAATGCCTCCCCTCTCACTCCCCTCCTCAGAAAGGCTCTAACCCCATCTCTGTACTCGAATACCTGTTCTCTAAACTCCAAGCCTCATGTTCTCCAAACTCCACCACACACCACCTACAATCTCCTGGTCCCATTTCTGCACCACAGTCAGGAAATACAAGTGCCAGGTTTCCACAGCTTGTGCTGTGAGCACGGAAGGTGGGAAGCAGGAAAAGTCCTCCTGCACACTGTGCAGGGGAACTGGAGATCAGGCTGAACTCCACTGTTTCCCAGGAACAGCCAACAGCTGCAGAACACACCTGTACACTGACACAGGGAAGCAGCTTCCATACATGACTCTGAAGTGATGCCTGAATCACCACTTTGCCATGAAGTGCTTATCCTAATTTTGCTTCTACGCTGCCATTACAAAATTTACAGACAAGTATCTCTCATATGCTGTGAATAAATTAGACTACTTGATACATGATTTCACATTCAGCCAAATTTTAGCTCATTGAAACTATTCAAGGGAGTGTCTGCATTAAGTTTCAGACTCACCTTAATCACAACTCAGTGCTTAGCGATAATTTACTTGTTTTCCTCAAAGCCTGAAATCTCTATCTATTATGGCAAAGAACTGCTTTACTGTCTCATTTTCTGCCTGGCATATATCCCATCAGATACCTTATCTAAGAGCTGAGTGTGATGAGAGCAAAGCTTTCCTTTTACCTGTAACACATTTAATTACAATATTGCCTCACACGAAAAGATGTATGATCATCTAACAGTTTCACAGACTGCTGTAAGTCAGTATTATTTGCATTATTGATCCCTTTTGTCCTGCACTGCTTGTGGTTATATGATGATCATTAAATTCAAGAGCTTTAGAAGGATTTATTTCAGGTAGATTCAGCTGCTTAAACGATGACCAGAGGAAGTATTGTCTCCAATTAGACAAGGCAATCAAACCTTTTAGGAATCAAAATTAACAGGTCATGAATATCCATCCATAAAAGGCAGCTGGGACTAGATGGGACTACTTCAAGTGCTTTGGTTGGATCCCTTTTCCATCCTCCCTTGGAGGACCCTGTACCTGCCTATTACTTTATGGGCATCTGCCATGAACCACATGAATTCAAGAAGGCTCCTCACAGCACACATTTAAGATACATCCATTCACCCACTTTAAATACAGAGGGAACCATGAAGTCATTTGCTATACACTTCTGAATAACAAGGCAGGATGACAGATGAGAATCCAAATATTTCAGGACGAGACACATCTCCCTGCTCATACAAATATCATTGTCATGGAAGTGCTTTGCAACAAGAAGAGTTCCCTTAAATTCTTTTCTCACCTTGTTTTAGAAGATGCTGCGATTGAAGTACTTGCTCCTTTGTTTAAATTAAATGTAACTAAAAAATAAAAAGACATTACTCTATTTCTATCTTTAAAAATAATGGCATTGAAGGATGTTACAATTTTTAATGTCTGCAAATAGAAAAGATCATAAATCTGAAAATGTTTACTAATCTGTATTTTGGTTCAGCTTTTAAAATAAATTAAAATTTATACAAAAGAATACTCTGGATTTCCAAGTTCCAGTTCTCTTTATAACTGATCTCAAAGCACTTTATGAGGCACTAAATAGGCCTCAAGTGCTCATCTCATTTGAATCACAAAATCAGCTTTAGTAGGTTCTAGAAAGTTACATCTACCAAAATCTGATTACCTTTTTCTTCTTCATTTTCTCTGTTCAGTTCAGTATAGACAGGCATTTCCTGCCAAGGAAACACAAAACACATTTCAAGATTCAAACAGAAAACTGAGCCCACATATAATTTCTGGTGATCATTGATTAGCTCAGTTTTAAAGATTACTGCAAGATTATCACAAGTAACTGTAATATTCAACCTGGCTTGATTCATAAAAGATTATAAACTGAAAACTATTTCATTACAGGCTCCCGTGCAAAATTCTCTAATTAACACCCCATACAGAGATGCTGCCTAAACTTGCTCAACTCCAGCATGAAAGGAAAGTGGCCTTGCTGCAGCAGTTTTCTCTGTCTGAACCAACATGATCTGCCTGGTTTCTGGACAGACTGATAACTCCAAGAAGGAAATTCTGGTATCTTTCCAAATTTTTAGCACCGAAGGCTCAGACCATTTAAATTTCAATTAGTTTTAAATTAAGAAGCAGATAATTGTATACAATTAAATGTGATTTAAATGTACCTATCAATACCTAGGATCAAATTTGAGGTTCCAGCCCCGGGCAACAATATGTATGGAAGTCATGGAATGATGCCAAATAAACACCTCCCAAATAACCACACCAGCAGTATCAAAATAGAACTTTTCACTGTGTGGATTTGTTCATGCCAGATTCCCCTGGTTGTTTATCTCAGCCTCCCCAGTGTACAAGGTACTTGTTATCTGCAGCCCTAGAAGTTGTGAAATACCATAAATGAAAACACGTCATGCTGGTTACCGGATTGTTTACTCTCCCTTCCTAAATTCAAGGGTGGTTTTTAAACCACTAATCATGTGAAGAACAGTAATTATTACTCCTTTAGTACTAAAGCAAGCTGGGTACAAAGTAACTCTGAGTTAGGAAGCAAAGGAAATACCAGAGGAAGGATCCCAGCAGCACCTAATTCCCCATTAACTTAACCACGAGGAGTTTTATGCTGAAGGTTCACACACAGTGCAATTTTCCTCACCAGTTCTTTCCCCTCCAAACCTCTTCTAACTTGTTGTTCAATGAACTTAGCAGTTTTTTCTTCATCATCAAGGTCCTGTTTCTTCTTCCTCTCTTGTTCTTGTTGCCTACGAATAGTCTCAGGGTCCCTGTCGATGTACTGAATGTACCAGCCTTTGGGAGTCTCATCAACCTTGCAAAGACCTAGAAAGTCAACACAAGATAAAATAAGATAATTCCTACACTACCAAGATCATTTCAGTCCATGTTCACCATAACAATGCAGATACTTTGCCAGAGACAATATACCCCTTACTGGACTGCTAAAATTGACTTTGAATTATCTGTACTATGTGTTTCTGCCCTCCAGCTTGTCGTGGGTTTACCAGCTCCCCCCAGGGTTGAAAAATAGTTAATTTCAGGTACATTTCCGGAGCAAAGCCAATCACAAATTTTAGTAACGCCTCTGCAAATGATATATTTAAGAAAACGGAAGAGAACATGAATTGTGCACAAGAAATTCCAGCCTGGAGGAGAGCAGAGGAGAACAAGAGACAGCAATGGAGCCTCCAAGGTCAGTGTAGCAGGAGAGGGGAGGAGAGGCCCAGGGTGGTCCCCTCTCCCCCTCCAGCAGGGGAAAAGACTTAAAAACTAAAACCCTGCCACCTGTGGAAGATGATTTGGAGTGAGGAGACCCTTCTGCAGCTCATGAGGGACCCTCTGCCGGAGCAGAGGAGTGCACAGAGGAACCTGTAACTCTGTGGGAGGCCTAAGAGGAAACAGAGTCTTGTTGGAGACCTGTGGCCCTCGGAGAGAGAAACCTATGCTGGAGCAAGTGTCCCGGGTAGGACATGTGACCTCAGTGAAGAATTTATGCTGGTGTAATTCATTTGTGACCCAAAGGACAGCAGACTATGGAAGAACTGTTGTCCGAGGG
>VXAY01007012.1:582642-638018 GCA_013399855.1 Oxyruncus cristatus | reverse complement strand
AGAAGAAAACTTTCAAGTGCTGCAAATTTGATTTAGAGGAACTGTAAACCCTGAAAGCAGAGAAGAGACTTTTCTCCTCCTGGACTGATACAGGGGGGAGGGATAATTTTGTAAATACATAACATTTTCTTCATAATTTTACCTAGTTAGAATTGTTGTATATATTATTCTTTAGTTTTTATCCCGCAGGTAATAAATTTAGTATTATTCCCCCACGTCAAGTCTCTTTTGTCTGTATAAAACTTCTCTCATCTCATACCAATTGTGTAAAAGGTTTAAAAAAATTAGCCCAGAGTAAACCCACGACACAGCTACCCAGATCTATTTGGAAATAAGGCAGAGCTGTCACAAAGTGGATGAAGTGTTTTACAATGCTTTCCTTATTGAAGAAAATGTTTCCTGCCCACTGAAAACAGAAATCTCACAAGTATAAACAACACACACTAATAGCATCATACAAAAGGAAATGTTCCAGTGCTGCGTTATTGTTACTGACTCTGGCTAGAGTGACTTTGCAAACACTCCATGACTCGTGGATGTATCCTGAAGGACAGGGGCAACCAGAGCCAAAGTAAACTTTCTGTCACCCCACAGTGCCATTTAATCTCTCTTCCTTCCACTGAGCACAGAACTGCAGAGCTCAAGCTTTAACCCTTCCATTAGGCCAGCAATGAAAATGACTGCTTGCTTCTTGTCACCTCAAATATGGAAGGATTCTGCAGTCATAAGGAGTGTTCTAGTTTTTCTTTTTAAATGGCAAATGTTGGAAGTTGATTCAGAATTTAGCAATACCTCCAGCAAATACAGACCAGCAGATGAAAGAAGGCAAGGCTCGTAAGTGACGTACTTATCGACGTGGTTAGCACAGAAATACATTTGGAAATCTGTTAATGTATATACAGGAGCAGAGAGGAAGAAAATCAAAAGAAACAGAACTAATACAAATATTTACTGATCAATTATCACCAATTCAATTACCCAATAATTTTAAGGCTTCCCAACCCCACTCACCTTCTCTCCCCAGCCATTTTGTGAAGTCAGTCAGTGTCTCCCACTGCGTGGCATTCATGTGGATGTGTTCTCGATGGCTGATGTATTCATTGTACACTATATTATTGTGGACTCTCTTTGTTCCTGAAATACAGAATTATTGTTATTATATACAAGCGTGGAACCCAGGACAAATCAACCAAAATGTCTTGCACTGAACCAACAGAAGGCATTAAAAACAAACAAACAGAAAAATATTTACCAAATCGCCTCCTGAGCAATTCTAGGAAATCATTTCGGAACTCCCTTGGGGGGATAAAAAGAAAGGATTTTAGCAAAACTTCAACAATTATGAAGCAATTTTCTGTTGTCATTAACAAATAAAGATCTGCATTATAAACCTGACTGTTCTTTTGAGCTGAGCATGGTGAAATTCAGCCACATTTCCCTTTTTCAGTAATGCAGCATTAAATGCAGGATGTGTGCACAGAGAAACACAATATGGTACATGTGAAATCTCCAAGAGGATAACAGCCTCCCAAAGGGATAAAATGGAGCAAAGGAATCTCAACACTTCCCACTAATTGCTGGTATTTTGTTACCAGGTGTCTTCCCAGGTTGACTGACACGGGACACAGGGCAGGACAAAGGGCAGATGGGGCAGATGGATCACTCATCTCCCTGCTAATTCCAGGGTTGGAGCACAAAGCCTCACTTCAGGCTCGTGCTGAAGACAGCTCCAGTCATCCCAGCTGTCATGTAGGTCAGCTGGACAAAGAGCTGGGAGAAGCTGTGGGATGTCAGTCACATCCCTGAGTTGTTGTCTCTGTGTTATGGCTCCTTTAGCTCATGTTTAGTGTGGCAGTCACTCAGCTGGGACACAAAGGTGACATATTTGCAATACAGAGCAACTTTAAAACAGATTCAGACACAAGATAAAACTGTCAAATTTGACTAAACACCATGGCTCCCTGAAACCTCTTACCTAGGTTCGAAAGTGGCATTCCCTAAATTTTCAAACTGCCATTAAAAAAAGAGCTGACACTTAAATGTATCACAATAGAGTGTCTTCAATGGGACATTATCGGGCCTCAGAGGTGTGGCTGTGCAGATCTGACACAGGAACAAAGACCTGGGTAAGACTATACAGAAAACTTACTCAGAGAAGTAATCCATGAACTGCTGAGGATTTTCAGAAGCCAGCAGCAATTGCCTCTGGTGGGACTCAGACATGCAATGACATTTGAAGCCATTCTATAAAGCAAAAATAAACACTTTGCATATCTTTGTCTCAATTTGCAACACTCACAGCTGAAGAAAATATTAAAAATAATGTTTTATTAGTGAAATTTCTTGGAGGGTCCACAGAAAACACCTTAACTCAGCCTCAGCCTAGTGTGGGGTGGTCATTCCTTCCAACTAGACAAGCCCTTAAAAAAAAGACCAGGTTGTAAAGTAGTGAAGCCTTTTTTTGCTTGTAATCACTGGGAAGAGAACAGGATTTGAGATTTTTGGGTAAAAGGGAGAGAGGCACAAAAACAGGTGAAGAATGATAGAATTAAACATACACAGGATCCTCTACTTCCCTATGGCACATTAAAGACGCTATTCATGGAGAACAGAAAACTAAAATACAATCCTCAAAGATGCCCCCAAAGGACTGTGATCAAGAGGGATTGAGGTCCCCAAAGGAGCATAAGGGCCCTCTCCAGTACTACCCCAAAGAGCAGGGCTCCCTGTGCCCCAGAAAGGGAAGCCAGGATGCTCCCTAGAAGGATCACACTCCAAAGATGGGATCAGAGCGCCCACAAAGCAAACGGGGACATTTCCAAAGGGAATCTGAGCCAGCCCTGTACCCCCCTCACCCCACAAGGAGACAAGGGAACCCACACGAAGGTCATGAGGACCCACATTCCCTAAAGGAACTGCAGCCCCCAGAAGGGGGTCAGGAACCCCTACAAGGGCAGTCGCAGCCCTCCCAGTGTCCCTTAACAGCAACAGGAACACTTACAAGGAGATTGACAGGACAAAGGGGAATGGCTTTAAACTGACAGAGGGCGGGGTTAGATCAGATATTAGGAAGAAATTCCTCCCTGTGAGGTTGGTGATGCCCTGGCACAGGTTGCCCAGAGAACCTGTGGATGCCCCATCGCTGGAAGTGTCCAAGGCCAGGCTGAACGGGGCTTGGAGCAACCTGGGACAGTGGAAGGTGTCCCTGCCCATGGCAAGGGGTGGAACGAGATGATCTTTAAAGTCCCTCCCAACCCAAACCACCCTGTGATTCCATGAGATCGGAGCCGCCACGAGGTCTGGAGGACCCCAACCGAGGGGTATCCCCTGTGTGTATCCCCAGGAGAACCGCCCCCTTCAAGGGGACTGGGGGTCCCTATTAAGGAGCCGGAGCCGCACGAGAAAGCGGCACACCCGCAGTTACCTCGTCCCGGCACTGCTTCTGGCACATCTGGCAGTACCAGCGCAGCTTCTGCAGCCCCTTGGACTTGATGCGGTTGGCGATCGCCTTGGGGCTGAGGAAATCCGACTTCCCCATGACGCCGACCCCGGTCCCTCTCGCTTTCCCTCTGCCGATCCCACCGCCCCGGAAATGGCGGCGGTGCCCTGGAAGCGGATCGCGGCGGGGCGGCGCAGGCGCGGTGCGGGCGCGCTGACCTTCAGCGGGGCTGTGGTGGAGGCGCCGCCATGTTCGCCCGGGGCGCCGCGGTCGTGCTGTTCCAGCCGCAATGGTACCGGGACGGGCTGGTTCGGGCGCGGTGGGCACGGGGGAGGCTCTTAGGGGTGAAGGGATGACGGTCCTCTCGGCTGTGGGGCGCTCCGCGACGGCGGCGTCGCGGCCCTGGGCAGCCCCTGAGGGGCTGTGGGCTCTGGGTGGGGGTGGCAGAGCTGGGACCGGGGGATGAGTGCAGGGATGGAGGATGAGGTTCAGGGATGGAGAATGAGATTCAGGGATGGAGAATGAGATTCAGGGATGGAGGATGAAATACAGGGATGGAGGATGAAATACAGGGATGGAGGGTCCGTCCGCCGTGGGTGAGGGGCGAGGGGGAGCTCGGCGGCGGTGGGTGATTGTGACAGGCAAGAGTTAAAGGACGGGTCTGTGCACGGCAGGAGACCCAGCTCTGGTCAAGGAATGGTGCAGCCTCCTCCGCTTCGTTTTAATCGTTTTGGAAAACCAGTTTCGTTATTTGAAGCTTTTTTTTTTTTTTTTTAAATTTGCCCTTCCGATGCCCCCGTTTGCCCCCTGTCATTACCCAAGGCGATGGATAATTAATGAGTTAAATCTCCCCCTGTGCTGGGCACTGGTGAGGCCTCACCTCGAGGGCTGTGTCCAGTTCTGGGCCCCTCAGTTTAGGAAGGACATTGAGGGGCTGGAGCGTGTCCAGAGAAGAGCAGTGGAGCTGGGGAAGGGTCTGGAGCACAAGTCCTGTGAGGAGCAGCCAAAGGAGTTGGGGGTGTTTAGCCTGGAGAAAAGGAGTGTCAGGGGTGACCTTCTCACTCTTTACAACTCCCTGACAGGAGGGTGCAGCCAGCTGGGGGTCGGTCTCTTCTCCCAGGGAACAAGTGACAGGATGAGAGGACATAGTCTTAACCTGCACCTGGGGAGGCTTGGTTTGGGCATTGGGAGGAATTGCTTCACAGAAAGGGTGATTAAACTTTGGAATGGACTGCCCGGGGAGGTGGTGGAGTCACCGTCCCTGGAGGTGTTTAAGGAAAGACTGGATGTGGCACTCAGTGCCATGGTCTGGGTGACAAGGTGGTGTTTGATCACAGGTTGGACTTCATGATTTCAGAGGTTTTTTCCAACCTAATTGATTCTGTGAAATTATATGGATGAGGGAAGGAAGAAGGTGTGCATACAAACCACAGGTCAGAGTGGCTTGTCCCAGCCACAGATGCTTTTTAAGAGGCAGCAGATCTTGACTTTATAGCTCTCTGAAAGGGACCTGCCCTTGACAGGTGTTGGTTTGCAGGAGAACTAGTGAATTATCCTAATTTCTCCTGCATTCCTTTTTAGGGGCCAAGTCAGGAATATGGCAACGCTAAAAGACAGTAAGTAGAGGTTTCGTTTGCTTTTGAGAGAGGGAAAGTGTTGCAGGAAAATCATGTGTTAAAATACAATTTTGATTAGCTTCTCTTGGGTAGATTGATTGTGATACACCATAACATTGGTATGTGGCCTCCAGCCCTTCTTCTGTTGAACAAGTGTCCTTCAGAAAAGGCATTGCTTAAGGTGGTTTTGGCACTAATTTAGATGTCATCTCATAGTTTTACTCAAATATACTTTAAAAATTATCATATGTGCTAAACCAGATTTTTTCTCACCTCTGAGAATTAATTTAATTTCTTTTATGCTTATTTCCTCGTGCTTTTATGCAGCATTTGGGGGAAAAAGGTTGAATGGTTTAGTTTGATAATGCTTCCTTAAGTCATTCCTCACAGGTTTTCTAAGGGATATTGCCTTGGAATTGTGCTTGTCTGTAGGATAACCTGTTTTGTTTTCATGAATCTTACTTTGCCACAGCCTAAACAGGGAAGGAAGTTAACTCTGTATCTTCATACTACGGGGTCTGCTTTTTGTTTGTTCCTTCCTCTTGTCATTTGGGAAAGATGACAATATACCTCAAGTGATGTACTTCTGAAACAGGTAGATGTGGAAGCAAAGAGATAGTAAATAGACTTTATGTTGGCCTAAATATTAAATAAATGCTGTATCTAGAGGAAAAAATATCTCCATTGTAAAGTTGAATTTGTGTAGCCACATTCTTCCTCCTACTGCTTTCTCACTGCAAATATTGAGGGCTTTTGTGAGTTTTTTTTTGTGCACTGTTTGTTTATTTATTTTTTCTTCTTTGGGGAACATGGTGAAATATTTTTGGATGGCTGTTGCTGGCATTTTATTATTTGGTTTTGAGTTATTATGCCCAGAACAGCCTGTGAACCTTCAACTCTTAACTTTGTAGTCACCAGGCGTTTGAAGTCCATCAAGAACATCCAGAAAATCACCAAGTCCATGAAGATGGTTTCTGCAGCCAAATATGCACGAGCTGAGAGGGAGCTGAAGCCTGCAAGGATCTATGGAACAGGAGCTCTGGGTGAGAGAAAGCTCTTGCGCTGTGGAATATGGGAGCAGAAAAGGTTTTCATGGTGGTGATAAAATGCTGAGACTTTTTAACGTTCCAGTAGTTTATTTCCAAAAGAATATTCATCTCTAGGCCACCTTGAGTATTCCGTATAAGTAGTATATGGAAAGTGGCTCAATTTTAAGAGTTCTAATCTGAAATTCGTTATGATTTCTGATTGCTTTTTTTAACTTTGTGTGGTGGCATGGTGGTTTTTGTTACTCATAAAAGCACCACAGCTCAGAATTTCCAGCCTGAATCTGTCTGTTAATGGAATTGTGTCAAACCTCTGTAGCACCTACAGCTACTACCATACCCTCTTGTGAACTCTTGTGCTGCACGTGGTCCTGGGACACTGGACTGGCACAGTGAACTTCACTGAGGGATGACACTGATTGTGTGACATCTGGTCAGAGATGGGGCTGGCTTTGAGTTGTTTCTTGCTCACCTCTGGTCTCATCATGTGCAAATTTAAATGATTGTGAGGGAGGTGAAATTCATCTGGCTAAGATTTGCAGCCCCTTTAGATCTGGTTTTAGTTAGAAAAATGCAGAGATATTTTTTAAGATTTATTTGCTTCTTGGTAACCTTGAAAAACTTCACCTTTTTTTTTTTTTTTTAGCTCTTTATGAGAAAGCAGAAATAAAGGCACCTGAGGACAAGAAGAAGCACCTCCTTATTGGTGTGTCCTCTGACAGAGGCCTGTGTGGTGCTATCCATACATCCATTGCTAAAACCTTGAAAAATGAGATTACCAACCTCTCAAATGCCGGCAAGGAAGTTATGGTGGTTGGAGTAGGTGACAAGATCAGAGGCCTGCTTCAGAGGTAAAAACTGAAACCGTGGAAGGGTTTGTTCTGGAGTTTTGATTTTTTTTTTCTGTGGTAGAAGTTTCAAGACTGCTTAGAAAACTGTGTTGGCATTGGCAGGAAATTGCATTTATGGGAACTGTACTAAATTCAAGTTCTTTTAAAAGAAATCTGCAAATATCCTAAAAGGGGTTTAGGTCATCTGGATATTTACTGCTGCACAGCACTATTATATTTTTGAAATCAGTGTCTGGCAACTGGCACTGTTACAGGTGTGTGTATTAAGAAGCTATCATAATTTAACTGAAAAATAGCAAAGTTTCTCTCAGACCCTAATTTAATAAAATGTTTGGTTCTGAACATTCCTAATTTACAGTAGTAAGTCAGGCTTGCTGCCTCGTACTTTAGAGCATCCCCATCTGTTCTAACACAGATTTGTTGTTGCTGCAGGACACATGCCAACTATTTCCTGCTGACATTCAAAGAAGTGGGACGGAGACCTCCAAGCTTTGGAGATGCTTCAGTCATTGCTTTAGAGCTGTTGAACTCTGGGTATGAGTTTGATGAAGGCTCTGTCATCTACAATCGTTTCAGGTAAGATTGTAGGAAAAATATTGGGTAGAAAGCTTTAAACAGCACCTTGGCCCAGTGAAGTGATATGAAAACTGACTGTGACTTGTCATCTTCACTTCTTGATTTTGTTGTGTGTGGTGAACTGTTGGTTTCTTTTTTTTCTGATAGCTGTGGTTGGAATTCCCTTTTGATTTGTGTAGTGGGTGCTGTTCTGTTTACAGTCAGCACGTCATTATATCCATGTGGCGTCCAAGATCTCTTCACGAGGATTATCACAGAACTTTATGGCATTGGAAGACCAGAAGTTGTCTATTCCAATTTGATTTTAAGTGCTCAATTTAGAGTTAGTTGAACTGAAGCCAACTATTCTGTTTTTGGGCAGGTCTGTCATCTCCTACAAGACCGATGAAAAACCAATCTTCTCCTTCGAAACTGTTGCTGGTTCTGGTAAGTAGGGAGCTGGAAACCACTAGTTATGTGGAGTGATTAATCACAGAAAAAGTGCTCTGAACATGGGAATATGGTAGTAAAACATCTTATTTTGGTGCACGTGTCATATGTTTAACAGATGGTTTTATCTTGGCCAAGATCAGTCCATGGCTGACTTACCAAGGTGCTGCAGGACAGGGAGCTTAAAAAGAAAGCTCGTACGAATTCTGCTTTGAGGTTTTGTCTCAAGCAAGAATTGTGCATATACAAACTCTGTCAGCTCCAATATTTTCAGCGCTGAGCAACCTGAGTATGAAGTGACACCATGTTTCTGCAGCATTGTATGGGAAAATTAAACATAACATGGCAATAATGTATTTCCTCCTGGTCGGAATCTGACCTTCCTAATGTTAAATAGAATTAAAACACATAAAATACTTGGCAAAATTATAAATAGCAGAAAGATTGTGAGAGTCCACATAATATGTGGGGAAAATCCCTCTGTGCTGCTTTAAGTATTGAAACAGCCCAGCCTCACAGTCTTCCCCATGACATTGTATTATTTTGCTGGAAGTAGCTTGGATTTCTCTGAGTCTGCTCTTTCATCATTTGCAGAAAGCCTGAGTATCTATGATGACATTGATGCTGATGTGCTGAGGAACTACCAGGAATTCACACTAGCAAACATCCTGTACTACTCCCTGAAGGAATCCACCACCAGCGAGCAGAGCGCCAGGATGACCGCGATGGACAACGCCAGCAAGAATGCCTGTAAGTCACTCCCTGGGTTTCCCAGGACTTCAGTAGTGCAGCAGGAAAGTACTGCCCACCCTTTGTGTAATTCCTTGCTTTCAAAATGATAATTCTTAACCTTAATTCTATTTTGAGTCTTGGTTTTTTGAGCCAGTTCGACTGGGATTCTTTTCTGAATGTGTGAACTGTATTTAGTCCCTGGAAAGAGGGATTGCTGTCAGGTTTATGAGAAACAAACCTGGGTAACTGGAAGTGAAATAACAGATCATTTAATAGGAATATAAAATACTAAATTAATCTTGTAATGGCCAGATATTCTTTGTGCTCCTCTCATGTGGCTGCTCTGAGGATTTCCTGAATTTCTATAAACCTGTAACTACTTGTAAACCAATGTAGTTTGTACTGCACCAATTTAAGGGTGAGGAAATGGAAACAATGGTTAAATACTTTACCACCTGTCATGCAGCAACTTGAGAATATGCAAGTATTCCTTGGCAGGGTACTGGTGGCTGAGTGAAGCTGATGTGATGTGCCATTGGGCTACCTGGAACTGTAGGTATGGCTCTCTGCTGACTGCCTTAGCTTGAGAGAAAGGGGTGATTACATCTGTGCTTTAAAATAATTGAAGAAAAAAAAATAATTCAGAAAAATCTGTCTCGTTTTGCAGAACAACAGTAACTTGAAGGAAATACCAATGTAGTTAATTGACTGTGAAATGTAATTTCAAAGCAAATGATGCATGATTCTGTTATGTTACAATGAGCTGTGTCATACCCTGGTATTTACGAGTCTGCCAGCTGTTCTGCAGATGTTTAACTCTGGTGCCTCAAGCCAAGTTCTCAGGTTTCTAGATTGTCTACTTGTAGTGTTACCTTTAGGGGAAAAATGTCAAGTGCACTAAGCCCCTTGATCACTTGCAAGGATTTACAAGACTATTTGATATTCTGTTCATACAGCTTCTCTTTATCTGTGTTTGAATACTTACTATGTGTTTAAATTCCAATCCTAATTTTTTCTAGCCGAGATGATTGACAAACTGACCTTGACTTTCAACCGCACCCGTCAAGCCGTCATCACCAAGGAGCTTATTGAGATCATTTCTGGTGCTGCTGCTCTGTGAGTACCTGTGTGGATGTTAAATTGGAGCTGTTGCAGTCACGTGGTGCTTGTGTGCCAGAAAATAGGGAGACTTTAGGGCAAGTAGGTCCTGAAACCAAAGGGAAGGCATTCCATGGCATGGCTCCCAAGCTTCTCAGCTTGTGCAGTTCTACTAACCAGAGCGAAGTTTGGCACTTTTTTCTGGACAGATAAAGTTAAAAACCTGGTGAAATAGATCTTCAGCCTCAACACACATCCTTGTCTGGACAGGGTGGGTTTTTCCTCCTTTTTGACTTCCAGTGGATTTTCCCCCTTCTCCCTGGATGTTTCCTACTTTGCCTGCTCAAATGGCCAGTAGTGTTGGGTGGGGGAGAGCAACTGAAATGCTTTTGGATAAGTCAAGTGTTCCGAAGCTGAGAGTTTGGGGGGTGGGTTTGGAAGGAGGAGGGAATTTCTGGAGTCTGTTGCTTCCAAATGTGTATTTTACGTAAAGTTCAATGTTTTTGCTCGTTTCCCTGAGACTGAAGTTTTGCGGAGGTGTGTGCTGTGGGTTACAAACCTGTGGGTTTGAACCACGGTTTGTAACTGCATGTAGCTGATGTGTGTTAAAAATTGGTATGGAATTATGGCAATATGGAAATACGTGTGTCAGTATCCTGTGTGTTTACAGAATACCTGGAATACATACCATGGAGCAGTTACATGCTGTATTGTGCTCCTCACAATACATTTGTGGTCATAAAGCCGTGCATAGTTTTGCCTGAATTTGCATGAGCTGCTTCCTAACCTGCCTGTTCTGTTTTTTCTCGTAACACCGTAACCAGGGATTAATCGGAAAAAGCGGTTCAGCCAAATCCAAGAGGTAAAGTTATGACATGGAAACTGGTTTGTGTCTTAAAATGAATTAGCAGAGAAAACGTGAAGTCAAGTGAGGAAGTCGGAATTCAGTGGTGTTGGTCAGAAACTCTTCTTCCTGAACAGCTGAGAAACTGCCCATTTCTAGTTTGAGTCTGTCTGGATAAAGTGTTCTTAATTTCACTGATTTTAAGGAAAATATGCCCATGGTAGCATGCACCCACATTTGACATAATTTTCTGTGGTTTTTTTTTTTTTTTCTGGATTATTTGACTCATTTGCAATTATTGTTTGAATTTTTGTGTAGTACCCCGACCTTATACAAAGACTTAAAAATATCCTAAAGAAGTTTATGTAGCAAAATGAACATATTATATTCAAAATTTAAAATGGAAGGAAAAATATATTTGTTAAATAGTTTGGGGGGTGTTAAGGAATATTAATGAGTTGAAGTATTCAAATTGGAGGAGATAACAGTTTTAAATAAATTAATAAATAAATGAAAGTGTTTTAATTTGCTTCAATTTGCCTCTACAGGTGAAGAGGAGCTCTTCTGAGCGTATGGTTTAACCTGCCTGTGTCTGTGTTAACAAGACTGCTCTGTTAGCTTGTGAAGAAGTGGTAAAGCCCCAGAAATCTGTAAATTCTTACAATAAACAAACTCCATGAAACAGATCCTCTTGGTTGTCCGTGGAGCGAATGCTCTTGGTGTCTAAATATCTGGGTTGGACTTGGGTGTGCTCTGGAATCTCGATTTTAGAAGGTTGTGCTCTACATGTAATGGATCTGGCACGCAGAATGTATAACTGGCTGTTCCTTTGGAAGAGTGGAAGAGATTTTCTGTCTGCACCGTGTGTTTGGATGTGCAGGTTTGTCATTGTAGTGTGGGCTGAAGGAAGAGTCTGGAATAACCTCTGCATTGCACAGTTGCAGATCTCTCTCATTGAATACCGTGTTCCTACTATTTCTAGATGTTAAGTTTCTAAAATAAACCCATCTGATTAGGTGAATCATTTCAGTGGTTACTTGGAATGCACACTGTATATTCCTAGTAAGTGTGTGCATAGAAATATATATATCTCAGAAGATTGGAGCACCCCTCCTCTAGAGACAGGCTGAGAGAGTTGAGGGTGATCAATCAGGAGACAAAAAGGCTCTGAGGAGACCTTAGAACTCCTTCCAGCCCCTAAGGGGGCTCCAAGAGAGCTGGAGAGGGACTTGGGACTAGGATGGGGAGTGACAGGACAAGGGGAAATGGCTTTAAATTGGCAGAGGGCAGGGTTCGATTTTATCCTGGGAAGAAATTCTTGATTGTGAGAGTGGCTGGTGCTCTGGCACAGGGTGCCCAGAGAGGCTGGTGCTGGTCCCAGGATGGATCCTTAAGGGACACCGGTTGTCACTGATGTCTGTCAGGACATGGAGCTGTTGAACAAACCATGAGCTCCAGGAGTTTGTCCCTGGTCCAGCTCCTGCTCTTCTGGCTGCAGGTGTGAGATGTGAATGACACAAGAGACCGGGCTCTTCACTGACTGATCAACAAACTACTAATGGTGTAATAAATCCAAGAGTTAGTTTGTGAACTAATCTACCTCTAATACTACACTGCTATTATTTACAATTCTGTCCTGCACACTCTGATCAGTTACACACAATTACTGAGTTACAGTTGAGCACTTGTGCTATTTGTATCTTAACCCTGTGACTGTTGAATAACAGCTCTGCTGGTCCTTGTTGCACCTCCCACACCACTCAGTTACTGTTAATTTTGTTTCTGGATACTTTTTGCCACCATAGATTCAACCTTTCCCATCCTGTGGTTTTCGGGTTTTTTTCCCCAATTAAATAACTTGCCCAGAAACACCTTTTCCTCATTGCTGCCAATTTGGCCACATCTGTTCCCAATCCTGATGTTTCTACTGCCCAGGCAATCCTGGCCTTAAATGTAGTTCTTTACATACCTGTCTGCATACAGGTGACCTTGCAGACCCCTTTCAAATCTCTCTGGAACCTTTCCTTCTCCAGGCTCAACAATCCTAGCTCTCCTAGCCTGTTTCCATAGCAGAGATGCTCCAGCCCCTGGGGCATCTTCGTAGCTGCCTCTGGACTCAGTCCAGCAGGTCCATGTCATTCCAGTGCTGAGGATCCCAGAACTTGAGGTAGGATTCTAGGTGGGGTCAGAGGGCAGAGCAGAGGAGGGGAATGCCCTCCCTTGACCTGCTGTCCAGTTATTTAATTAGAGGTTTTCACCAGAATCCTTAGGGTTGGGAGGGACCTCTGGAGATTACCCAGTCCAACCCCCGCCCCCCGCCGAGGCAGGGTCACCTGGAGCAGGTGACACAGGAACGTATCCAGGTGGGTTTGGAATGTCTCCAGGGAGGGAGACTCCACGATCTCCCTGGGCAGCTGTTCCAGTGCTCTGCCACCCTTAACATAGGGAAATCCTTCCTCGTGTTGTGGTGGAACTTCTTGTGTTTTAGTTCATGGCTGTTGCTCCTCCTGGGCACCACTGAGAAGTCTGGCACCCACCTTTTGACAACCGACCCTGAGATATTTAAGAGACATGGAGATATTTATATTCATATATATTAAATATGATATTTATTTTATACATATTAATATATTTATGATATGTTTTTATATTTCTATTCACTTTAGATTAATTATAGATCTCATAGAATCAAAGAATGGTTTGGGTTGGAAGGGACCTTTAAAGCTCATCTAGTCCAACCCCCTGCCATGGGCAGAGACACCTTTTACTACCCCAGGTTGCTCCAAGCCCTTTCCAACCTGGCCTTGAACACTTCCAGCGATGGGGCAGCCACAACCTCCCTGGGCAACCTGTGTCAGGGCCTCACCACCCCCACAGTAAAGAATGTTTTCCTAATATCCAATCTAAATCTACTCTCAGTTTGAAGCCATTCCCCCTTGTCCTGCCACTGCATGCTCTTGTAAACAGTCTTGCCCCATCTTTCCTGTAAGTTTCCTTCGGGAAGGTTAAATTCGGAGGTACTGCGATATTTATATGCTTACACATTTATATTATCCCGCCACCAGCCCGGCCCCTCAGCGCCGACTGTCGCGATTCCCTGGAGGCGTTTCCCGGCCGCGGCCCCGCCCCGCTCGATGCGCTCGGCGCTGGAGCGGCGCTGCCTGGCGGGCGCCAAGATGGCGGCGGCGGCGGCGGCGGCCGCGATGGCGGGCGGTGCGTGAGGAGCTCCCGCGGCCCCCGGCCCCGGCGGGATGTGCGAGACCTACTCCCGCTGGCTGCTGCGGGTGTCGGTGGCGCAGATCTGCCAGGCCCTCGGCTGGGACTCGGTGCAGGTCTCGGCCTGCGACCTTCTCACCGACGTGCTGCAGCGGTACCTGCAGGGGCTGGGCCGGGGCTGCCACCGCTACTGCGAGCTCTGTGAGTGCGGGACGGGGCAGGGGATGGGCAGGGAGGGGGGATGCGGCTGGACACGGCCCTGGGAGGACGCTGGGGGTGGCTCTGCTTGAGCGGAGTCCTGACTGAGTGGGCTCCGTGAGCTCCTGCCAGCCCCGGCCATCCCGCCAAGGGAGCAGCGCTGGGGCTGCGGG
The DNA here is from genome assembly GCA_013399855.1 of Oxyruncus cristatus. NCBI lineage: Eukaryota > Metazoa > Chordata > Aves > Passeriformes > Cotingidae > Oxyruncus > Oxyruncus cristatus. The sequence goes on along the minus strand of VXAY01007012.1, from coordinate 623,800 downwards.
ACAGAGCAGGAGCACGGGGGGATTTGGGATTGGGACAGGGACAGGGGCTCGGGGAGATGGGATTGGGGTGGTGCTGGGGAACAGGGCAGGAGGGCACGGGGAGGTGAGATTGGGGCAGGACAGGAGGATGTGGGGTGGTGGGTTTGGGCAGGGTAGGAGAGCACAGGGATGTGGGCTATGGCCTGGGCGGGAGGACACGGGGAGGTGGGATTTGGACAGGACAGGAGAATGTGGAATGGTGGGATTTGGGCAGGGCAGGAGGGCACAGGGGAAGTGGTTTTGGGCAGCCCTGGGGCTCTTGGGGAGGGGGTCTGTGGGGGAAGACCGTGGAATGTCAGTGGGGAGGTGAGGAAAGGCAGCTGTGGGGTGTCAGACAGTGCGAGGGGCTGGGGTTGCTTGGCAGGGGAAGGTCGAGGAGGTGGGGGCTGTGGGGAGTTCAGGAGGGCATGGGGAGCTGGGATTTGGGCAGGTCTGTAGGGAGAGACCAGGGGGAAGTGGTCTGTGACAGGGAGGGATGGGCCTGGGGGAGATCAAGCTGCAGAGACAGTGCAGGGATCAGGCCGTGGGGCCGTGTAGGGAAAGTGGCCTGTGGGTCAGTGAGTGCGAGATGTGGGTATGGGGGAGACAGTGTGTGGGTCAGTTCTGAGGGCCATGAGGAAGATGAAGGGACTCTGGGCTGTGGAACAGTGCAGAGGACTGAGAGGATGGGGGGAAAGCCATGGGCAGTGCTGATGCATGGGGTCCCTGCTGCCAGGGAGGGCTGTGGATCAGTCGGTCTGGGCATGGGCAGGGAGTTGGGATTGTGGGGCTGGAATTGGAGGAAACAAAGCTCAGTGGCAGTGGGTCAGGGCTGTGGGGACATGGGACTGCTGCCCCTCTCTCTCTGGCTACAGTGTGCAGGGTATTGGGGTGCAGTGTACAGGAGGGGGAGAGAGGGCTGTTGTCCCTGCTGTTGGGGCTGTAGTGTTCTGGATCTAGGCGGGAGAAGGGGCAACCAGTCCCCTTACCATGTGTGATATGTGTATGGGAGGACATGGTGCTTCTCTTGTGTTCTCCTGGCTCGTCTTTGGGTCAGGGTCTGTGCTCTGGGGGCAATGCTGAGGAGGCTGTGGGGACCCACTGCAGGTGGGGATCTATGTAGGGTTCATGGTTCTGGCACAGAGGAAGGTGCTGAGGCTGGAGAAGACAAGGTTTGGATTCTTTCCTGCATAGGGAGGGAGAGATGTGGCTGGAAAGCCCTATTGCTGGGGCTGGAGTGCTCTGGGTTGGAAATATGTGTGAAAGGGGTGAGTTTGTGGGGCTGGAGGTGCACCTGTGCAAGGGCAGGTGTGAGGCTGTAGGGCTGGGGATGCACAGGTACTGTGCTGTGTAGGGTCAGGGATAACACAGAGCTGTGGTGCCTGGTGCCAGGAATGCACGTGTGTGGAAGTGGGCAGGGATTGACATGTAGCAGGGTAGCACGGGACCAGACATCTGAGACTGGGGATGTGTGTGTATGGCAGGAAAACGATGGTACTGTGGGGCTGGGAACTTGTGTGTGGGGAATGTGGGAAGGCAGGGATGCGCTGGAGTGTTTTGGGGGGAAATGGAGGTGTAGTGCGCGGGATGTGGGAGCGTGACAGGGCTGCACGTGGGAGGTGTGGAGCATGTGTGTGCAGAGGGGGAGGGAATGGGGTTGGGGATTGTTTAGTGCATGTGGCATGAGATGTGAGTGTCCTCAGGTGGATGCAGTGGAAGAGGTTTGGCTGGGTATGTGGGGACTGGATTTAACCAACGCTGCCATTGAGGTGGTAGGGAAGGAGCTGGAAGGGATGGTGGGGGCAGGATGCCCAGGGCTTCACTGGATTTGAGGGGGAAGCATGGAAGGGATGAGTTTACACTAAGTGGGAGAAGAGAAGGAAGAGAGGTCTGGGAGTCAGAGCGAGGACTGCTGGCTGGGTCACACAGGAGTGTTTATGGATGGGATGGGATGGGAAAGGGGCAGTGAGTACCACTGCTGGGTCTGAGAATGCAACAGAGGGTGCAGTTGTGTGTCCACTGGGGTTCTCTGTGTCCTTGCAGAGCAGTGGAGGTCCTGAGGGGCTGGATGTCCTGCTGGTACCTGCAGAACGTGGGCTGGGGGAGGATGGGATGTCCAGTTGCTTGCTGGGTCAGTAATGCTGCCAGTGGGAATGAGAGGGTGGTAGGGATCTGCTGGGTGTGGGAATGCCAGGAAGGGGGTGCTGATAGGTCAGGGAGGGGTTGGGAAGGGAGCAGTCTGTGGGGAGGGGGAGGCTGAGGCTGTCAGGGTCGCTGCCAGGTCTGAACACAGGGAATGTTGTGGGGAGTGCAGAGCAAGGCTCAGGCTGTCAGTGGGGTTGGAGGGTCACTGGTCTGTGTGTGTGGAGACCTTTGTTACCCTACATGTGGGGCAGGGAGGGTGTAACGTGGCAGTGATGTGTGTGCAGAGATGGGGCTGCCAGTGCTCCTGCTGGATCTGTAAGTACTGGGAGGGAGGTAAAGGGGGATCCCTGTAGTGGAGGGACTCGATGAACAAGGGTGTCCTGGAGAGGTGGGCACATGGAGAGACAGGGCTGCTTGTGCCTCCTGTACCCAGAGAGATGGGTTCCCCCTTCCTGTGGCATGCTGGGGGGCTGGGGGGTTGTGGGCTGCTGCTGCTCCGTGTGTCATGGTACTTCTGGAGGGGGAAGTCCTGGAGGGCCTCTGGGGCAGAGTTTGGAGCTGCTGCAGTTGGGTCTGGCAGCAGGGAAGGCGTTTAGAGTAATCAGGGTTTGGAGCTGGGATGGATAATTGATTGTTCACTCAAGTGCTGAGGAGAAGGTGACTCACTGATGGCAGATTTGGGGCTACTGTGGCCACCACCAGTTCTGAGAATGTGCTGGGAACAGCTGGAGGTTATGGGAGAGGTAACAGGGATATGGCAGCCTTGAAATGCACCAGTGGGAAAGTTTGCCAGTGCTTCTGTCCCAGCTGTGGGAGCCGTGCTAAGGAGGTGTCACAGCTGCAGGTGAGAGGAGTATCAGAGGCACGTTTCTGTGCAAGAGTGAGTTTGGAGAGTGTGTGGAGCCAAGCCTGGTCAGGAGAGGAGCAGCCATGGCCTGAAGGTGCTGCTACCTGTGGTCAGGTTCCTTCTCTGGAGCAGAAGTTCTCGCTGCTCCAGGGATCCCTGGAAAAGCAAAGTGATGAACTGAGTGTACTGATGTCCGGTCCTGCCTCTGCTTCAGCATTTCAGGACTAACTGAGATCAAGTCTGGCACTGCCAGTGTAACCAAGCTTAGGCGGGGCTTTGTCACAGTACTACACACTGTTTGGATTTCAATTCTAGGTTAAATAGGTTTCCTTGTACAAGCTTTCCCCAAATTTGAGAGCACGTTAGTCTGCAAATGGTACTGTGCAACACTGACCTGTGTCCCTCAGCAGCACAAATGTAGCTGCTGCACCTCTGTAATTTGTATCTCAATCCAAACAGAAATGATCTGTAAACTGATTAAAAGGAGAGAACAGAGAGGGTTTGGGAGACCTGAGTTATGGGGTGAAAAAGGAGCTCACCTAGGTTTGGTCAGAGCTGCCCTTTGATAGGGTTAGTACAGATGCTGGGGAAGATGCTCGTGGAAGAGAAGAGTTGTTGGGCAGCATTGCGCCCCAGCTCAGCTGCCTCTGCCACAGGTCCTGCAGTGTTTCTAAGTGTGGGAGGGAAAGATGAAGAGATGGTGAAAATACCACTTTTTCCTTTTGGTACTTAAGGATTGGAAGTCCATAGAGGTCAGTTATCCCGCTCCTGCTTTGGGTTTGCTTACTGGAAGTGGGAAAAGGCATTTTTTTCCCCTCTGTGAGTGGAGAAAAGTACCACAAGTATTAGAATCTTTTTGCTGTATTTTTGTTGTTTTGGCTTTTTTCTGGAGGAGAAGGGGAATATGCTGTTTTCATGCCAGTGATGTGGTATTTTTTGTGTTACCTCTCTTAAAATGATCCCTGTATTTCTTTCTCTAAAAAGGTTTGTAAAAAGACATCTTAATACTCAGCTGACATCTCCCTGCTTTTTTCAGAATTGTTTCCTTTTGCTCCTAAAATAAGCTACTGCACAAACCCAGCTCTGGATGAATGAGTTGAATTTTGCCATGGTTTTGCATAAGTAGAATTAATTAAATTCCAATTGTAGCATCGTTATTGTCGGTGTGTTATCTCGGAGTCAAACCAGTGGGGTTTGAGTTAGCAGGGTTGTCAGCTGAGGGACATAATCTTTGTGTTCCAAAGTGAATGGATTTACTCTGACGTAGCTGAGGCTCTGTGGTACCGCTCTGAGGAGCGTGTCATCGCTGCTCACGTGTTTTCTCAGTTGCAGAAGAAAATGATGGCTCTCCCAGCTGTGTTAGATCTTTGTTCCAGCTGTTACATCCCATTAGAGGAGCTACATTCAAGATTTTCATTACTTTTCTGCTGTTGTTTCTTTGCATTTGCAGTAGCTGTGGTTGATGGGAGCTTCTGTGGCTGCAAAAAGGGAGGCAAAAGGATTTGCAAAGCGGGTTTTGAGATGTGTTTGATGCCGTGAAATGCTTCTGAATACTCAGTGGGGGGTGGAGGAGAGGGTGAACTTACAGCGAGAAAATCAGGGTTTTCCTCTTAAACTACACCATATTATGCTGCTCAAATTTGTGGAAAGCTTGTAAGAGAAAGCCTATTCAATATGCTGTAGGCTTCACACGTTTTTTATCCTAAAATTTAAGTAAAATGTCTGAAAACCAGTGTTGGAGTATGTAATTAAGGTGCTGGGCTACAAAACAAAGTATCGTGGTGTGGTTTCTAAGAGTTCAGATCGTTGTTGTTGGCGTTTTTTTTAAGCAGAGGTGAAAAGGGAAAGTTCCCTGTTAAGTGCCACTTGGTTTTGCACTCACATTCCACGTGGTTTGATAGAGGTGGTGGCAGAGCTGGTGTTTTTGGGTGCAGTTCATGGGGGTGATGAGGAGGAGCGTCATGGTTTATGCCCCCAAAACCTGATTTTTCTATTACATTGCTCTAAAAACTGGCCAGATAGAAGTTGCTTCACTTCACTGAGGGCACCTGGGCATATTTCAGCAGCACAGATTTAGATTATCTGCTGCTAAAACTAGAACTTCAATAACTGGATAATTAACTTTTTTTGGATCTAATACTCTTTCCTTCAGTTTTCAGTCTTGAGCCTATGTTTGGATATATTGTGGTTTTATTTTTGTATTTTCTGCTGAAATTTGCTGACAGTGAGGAAATAAAGTTTAAAAGTTGGTCGTTGGCTTCTTGTTGCTTGACTACTTTTTTGAAGATTATTTTTATGTAACCACAGAATCACAGAATATCTCACGTTGGGAGGGACCCGTAAGGATCATTGAGTCCAACTTCCTGCTCCTTGCAGGACTAAATATTAATTTTACAGGCATATATATATATAATATAGTTAATATTAATATATTGAATTTAATATTAATAATACAACTGTGCATTTCTATTTAAGGGCAGGTTCTGATCTGGTGAGCACAACATTATAACAGGAGGGGGAAATTACAGATCTTACAAAATGTTTTGCCAAGATAGAACTGGCTCCAAACCTGCTCCAGTGCCACAGCACAGCCTCCTGTAAAGGAAGACTTTACTTAATTATAGCAAATTTCTTGGGAGAATGCAAACAGCAGACCAATATTTTCATTAGGAATTACCACAGGGGAGAGAATTGACCTGGCATTGGGCCAAATTTTTATTTCTTTCTGATTAAGTGTCAAATTTACCTCATATCTGTTTTTCATTTCTGTTCCTTTTTTTTTCTTTTTAGTTATTTCACTCTTACCACTCTACAGTAACAATCTCTATTAAAGTCTTAAATTTTGGTGATCAGTTTAAAAGAGCTGATTCCCTCTGCTGAATGACTTTGTAAGGAGTATCTATCCCAGGCCCATAACATTTGTTAAAACAGCCACACTTCTTTATGTCCTAATAGCCTTAAATGTTGATGTTTTTAAGCTAATTAACTTCTTGCTGGCCACTGATAAAGAAGATGAACGTGTTTTTTTTCTTGACATTTATGAGGTTACTGGGAGAAGGAGCAGACTCTGAGCAGCAAGAGCAAGAAGATGCTTTTGCCTGACTGGTAACTACATTAATAGGATTGTTTTTCCCACTTAAGTGCACTCAAGGAAGGCATCTATACTTATTAAATAACCCACTTTGTGTGCTCCTGGCTGTTTTTGTGGATGCTGGATGGAAGCAGTGTGTTGTCTCCCTGAAACAGTTATCCTGGAGTGACTGCTGGGTGTAGATACACGTGTAGTTAATGTGTGGCAGGGTTGTGTGATGTGCTGAAGCACAAGGAGTCTGTGATAGAGCCTGTAATTAAAATGCCAAGGAACTCTACCTAATAATTTGCTGGTTAAAATAAATTTTTTAAAAATCTCTTTTATAGCAGCCATGAGGGGGAATGCTGAGCTATTTATAACCCGTGTACATGTTGCATGGGTGGTGACTCATTAATTTTTCTCACTATATTTATTACGGAACTGTAGTTGCTTCCTTTGAGAAACCTGTCATGAAACTAAAAGCTCTTCTGCTCTGTGCTTACTCGCTTGTTAAATTTTCACTGATTCATGTGAACTTTGGGCCAGGAAGGAGGAGGTGATGGGGCTGAGTTTGACAAAAGGAAATTAGCTGTTCCTGAAACTGAATTTAAGGAAAGTAAGGTAGTTCCCACAAAACCCTCACAGTGCTTTTGGATGATGTGAGCACTGGCCAGCTTGTTTGGTGGAGGAATTCTCCTGACTTGTGCAAAAATAACTAAATTTTAGTAGCTTCTAAAAATTTCTTTTCCCCAGAACCCAAAACCTCGCTTGAAGGGGAGTTTAGTGCACTGTCCTTGTGTTTGATTTGATTTTCCTTGTGGACGGGTATGTTCATCTGCAGGTGATGGTGAGCAGGGTTGAGGGCTGGATGACTTTCCGCCCAAATACTCAGCTCTGCCTGGATCCTCTTTGCCCATTGTTTTGGTGCTGGACTTCTTTGGGATCCATTTTCGTGTGCAGATCCCTCCTCACCCAGAGTTCATTCTCAAGCTCAGGGAAGCTGAGAGTGTGGGAGCTGCAGGGGTGTTCCTACAGCTCTCTGGTGAGCTGTTCTGAGACCAAATGTTCTTAATTTAGCTCTGTGGTGGAGCACAGTTCCCATTCAGGGAGATAGAACAGCTTGAAAACTTGTGAGAGAGGTATTCTATTAGTTCCCTGCTTGCTGGGGAAGGAAGAGAGTTGTATCTGGCTGGATGAGCTATTCCTGTGTCATTCCATTTCTTCCCAGTCCTGGACAACAGATAGTGTTTAAAGTGTTGTGGTCTAAGGAGCAGCAAAAGACCAAAGCTCCGAGGCTGTTTATGATCTGACACTAACTTGCTGTGTGACATTGGACTAATTATTTCGTTGGGAGGCTTCAGCATCTGAATTTTTGAACTGATATTTGAAGAATATTGAGATAAGTTTGGTATGCACAGATTAAACTTTTTTATTGGCACCATTTACTTACCGAAAAAAGCCTAAGACTAAATGGGACACCAGGAGAGAGTGTGTTACATGTTTGTCAGCATTCCCTTTCATGTGTCTGGCTTCTGCTATTGTAGTGATTTGTTTTTTTTTTTCCTTCCAATTAAACTGGAGAGAGAAGAGGAATGCTAAACTGTTCAAATAAAAGTGTAAAGCCTTTGCTTGATAAATCACCTGGAATTACATTTAATGCATTTTTGTGCTGTGTATATTTCCAGTTGATATCTGGTTTGATTTTAAATACGGATATGGATACAGACCTGAAACTTTTTTCCAACACTTTTATTACTGAGGACACTCCATCTTAAAAAGAAGGGTTAATTGCTCCATCTTTTCATCCCTCTGACAGTTACAGGTTTAAACATTTTTTTTTAGCTTTTAAATCAGTCTTATGACTTGGCATTGTCTCTTTGGAGGCAAATGTCAAAGCTGTGGGAAAACTGAACCTTTTTCAGCGGGTTTTTTGTTACCTTTTGAACCCGCTTTCTAACACATGTAATTGTTTCCTGATACGGTTATGAAATATTTCCATGGTTCAGCTACACTTAGTAGTTGCTTCTCTGCCATGTGTTCTTAAAAAGCACTTGTAGGAAGAAGTCCTTTGTAGCATTTATCAGTTGCTAGTCACGTCAGTACCCTTTTTTGGAGGTTAAAAAGATCACGTGCAGATCTAGGGAAAAAACCTCTGAAAAGGTTTTCCCCAAGTTTTTCTTTTTACCCGTTTGTCAAACTTGTATCTGTTGAGTCTTGACACCTTTAAAATGGTTCGCTAAGTTTGCAGGGATCTTTCTAGCCTGAAGAGCATCTTCAAGTGACCACACAGAATTTCTTCGCTGTGTCAATTATATAAATTTAATTTTTAAAGGCTAAAGCACTCTTCTGTCTGCCTAATAACTATAGGATCTCATAACTCCTCCAGAGGGGTGAGTTCTCCTGTAATTATGAGTATGCAAGTCTCCACGTTTCTCTGTCCCTGCAGTGCAGAGGAAACTGGTGTCGCACTTGTAACAAATATTACACAAACACAAACTCCGAGATGGTTCTGGTCATGCAGAGTTCACGTTCTAAATACAGGCGGGGATAACTTGGTCTGATCTTCCTTTTAGCTGTGGAAAGAATTAAAACACAAGCAACTTGCCCAGAGTCACACAAGAGACCAGTGTTGGAGAGCTGAGAATCAAGCCCATAATCTGAGTATTATCCTTATCTTCACCGGGAGACTAAGAAGGGAAATTCTAGAACGAAATTCTTATTCTCTAAATGTACCTGCAGGCGGGAGTTGGCCGGGGGTTTGAATTCATCCAGTGATGTGAGAACCAGCCTGCTCAGCTTCAAGATAAACCAAGCAGAGATTAGGTTAAAGGACAAACAAAAGAGCATCTCCACCCCGTTGGGGCTCCACAATAGCCATTGTGTTCCTTCAATAGGCACGGGCTGCTTTTCCATAATTACTTTTTAAAGTAAATCTTAGCTTATCATCATGTAGGGATGTAATATCTTCATAAGCCAACTCTGCAGAATTGTAATCATTCAGTATCATTTTATTGAATTAAAAATCATGTTTGAGGTTTAAGGCGTCTCTTTTTATTTTTGCGTGTGTTGTTGTTACTGTCTAAAGTTAGGGTGAGACTTGAGGCAGTGCCTTGGCTGCCAAAGCAAAAGGTGTCCAGTTCTCCCTCCGCAGGCCTTCAGAGGGATTTTCCTCGGTCAGGTCAGGGAAACTGGTGTGCTTGGAGGCCATATGAAATAAAGATCCCAACTGCCTGGCAAGTTTTGTAAGACTTTGTAAAACACTATGTATTTTGTAAGGAAAAGAAGATGGTTTTTGCTGTGGAGTCAAACTTAAGTTGCACCTCAGGAAATCAGTCCCTAAAGTTTTGTATAAAATGCTGTTTTCCTCATCAGACCAGTACTTAATATACCTCTCTTTTATCCAGGAGGTATATCTAAAAAGTAGGTGAAGTGGTTCATAGTTTTAAGAAGCCTGTAGATTTCATCTGGTAGAAAGATGCTATAGGCAGTATTCTTGTTATCAAGAGGTACATGAAACACTTTTGGGGTTTTTTTGCTTTCTGTAAACTACAGTCAGTTCAACAAAATGAGACTTTTCCTCTTCTAGGTTGAAAAATGACATTTGATCTGTTACATACTGATAAAGGAGCATTTTCTGCATATTAAGGGCTTGTTTTGTTCATTTGAATTTACATTAAGAAATTGAAAACTGGTATAAGTGGTGTTGCACGATGTTAATTGGCTGTTGCCAGGTGAAGCTACCTGCTGCTAACTGCCTCATTTTTGCTCAATTTGCAAAATTTGTGCAGTTCTTTAATGGTATGATTCGAAACAAAGTCATACGGGTCAAAACAAAACACTTTTGAAGGTAAATCTGGCAGTAATTTATATCCCTTACTCGTGGTGAGCCATGAGACTGTAACCTTTAAGAACAGATGAATTTTTTTAACCTGAATTTTTTGCAAAAATGTTGTTCTTCTCCTGTTTTTCTTGTTCCAGATGGCCGCACAGATCCAATTTTGGATGACGTAGGTGATGCCTTCAAGCTTATGGGGGTTAACCTGCACGAGCTGGAAGATTACATCCACAATATCGAACCTGTCACTTTTGCACATCAAATCCCTTCGTTTCCCGTCAGCAAGAACAATGTCCTGCAGTTTCCCCAGCCGGGAAGTAAGGATGCAGAGGAGAGGAAGGAGTACATCCCCGATTACCTGCCACCCATTGTCTCCTCTCAAGAAGGTGCGAAATTAATCCTTTGCTTTAAGTTTTGGGCCCTGTGTTTGCCTATTTCTGTGCATCCCCAAGCAGTGGCTCGGGAAGGACCCACGGGGTGTTTCACAAGCACAGTTGTAAAGCAGGTTGCAGTGCTGTGGCAAGTTTGTTTTCCACTCTTTTACTTCCCTTCAAGGTTAACTCATGTCAAAAATGCACCGTGTTAATACTTGTTTCTATAATGCATTTAAATTTTTTCAGGTGACAGTAGAAATGAACGCTTTACCTTTTCTGTGTCAGCCTCCCTCTCACACAAACTACGAGAGCTTCTGTGGCTTGGTAAAGGTAGAAGAAGGAAGGCTGGTGAGACTGGCAGAGCATACCCTGCTCCTAACAGCTATTTGTTCTTCCTTGGAACAAATTTCACCAAAAACCCCCAAACCAAACAAACAGGAAAAAACCTCATTTTCCAGTTAAATTCAGCTTTAAATACTGAAGTAGAAGTTGTTTAGAAGCATTGTACTTGCTCTTAATTCTCTTTGCTAACATTACCAACAGGAGCAAGGCTTGAGGAAACAGTGAAACCAACTATACATATGCTTTGAGTTGCAGTTTGCCTGAAAATGTTAACTGTGGCAGTGGAAAAACCAAAACAGTTTTCTCTGTTTTTCAGCTACATGACATTTGGTTGCTAGTAAGGTAAACCTTAAAGAAACATGACCTAGTCTGCCTTTCCCTTTGAACAGTGAACAGCATGCAACTGTACTTTGTGTGGAAATGAATATATGTAAGGTTGAGGGTTTGGTGGAAAAAAAATTCCAGGAGAGTATAGTATGTTTTCCAAAAGAGTGTAAGGAGCAGGTCCAGTCTGCTGAAGGTACTTAACTTATAGTTTCGTGGGGACAGAATGGATATCATTATGCTTATTGTTCTTTTTTAAGTAGTAAGGTCTCAAAGTCTGCACATTGAAATAGGTGTAAAAACTCTGCCCAAAGTGAAGATGAACATAAGTGACAACACCTTATTGGGTAAGGAAATCCAGTGCTGTGCTGCTACAAGGATCGCATGGGGCAGCATTCCGGGGATTTATCAAACTGTAGGAAGTGTGTGTTCAGGCGTTCATACATCCTGTTCAGCTGGATGGATGCAGTTGCTGTGTGCTCCAGTTAGACTAAGTGGAATTGTAGTCAGGAACAGGTGTCTGAGGTATAAAGGTTGTCAGCTACAGTGGGTTTAGTGAACAAATTCCAGTAACAATGTGAGGGCTTCCTCATGCTGGTGAGTATTTCTGAGGCTCTGTAGAACCTTACTTCTCTGTTTGCTTTAGCTGTGTTTTATAGATCAATGGTATTTATTTCAGTGTCTCTTGCCTTGATACAACCCAGAAAGTGGAACTGCTGTTCAAAACATAAATGTTTTCCTAAATTGGGAAGGAGATCCTAAAGGCTCCCCCATGTGAAGTTTGTTCAGGGGGTTGTTTTAAAATCTGACAATGAACTCTCTTAAACCAGAAAGAGGCAAACAAAATATAAATATCATATATGTAGACAACATTTATAAGAGAGGAGTACAGAGGACACTGAGAAGTGAACAGGGTTTTTAGCACCCTGTTCTGGCTTCTTCCTGTAGCCTGATTTTTCGGGAGGTAAACAAACACCATTCTGTCAGAGAAATCCGGCATCTTTGAAATGTAACAAGTTGCCCAGCAAGTGTTCCAGTTGTTTGGGTTTTTTTTCATACTTTCAGATATGCAAGAGAAGTCAAATCCAGCAAGGCTCAAAGCAGCTGCAGAGAAATATCTAAACATGGGGAGGGAGAGATGAGTGTTGCAGACTCAACCTGGCAATACACGACACACAAAGAGAGGCTAAAAATTGAAATGGGGACAGCTGTGCTTTTTTCTTTTTTTTTTTTTTTTTGTATATGTAACTTTTTATACTGTTTCTCTTGCAAGTTAGATCCAGGAGTTAGATTTTAGCCGTCCTTATAAATAATGTATGAATCCTTTTAACACCTGAAGCAAGAAGATATTATTTTCAAAGTTGGATGAGAACCAGGAAAACTTCTGATGCCTAAGGCAGTGTATCAGAGGACCTATTGACACAACTTCAAAAAACGAATACAATATTTTTTTAAATGAAAATTTAAAGCAAGCATTAAATACAACTGCTGAATGCAGATTTGTTGTAGTTGATTTAAAATACAGTTGAGGACATTTGAATTTTGAATTAAGTGTTTTCTGAAAATGCTGTTCATATTTTGTGCCCTGCGGTCTGTTTTTGAAAGGAGTGAGATGGATCAAGAAACTCCGTTGTATATGTTTTATTCTATGTTACTCCAAGTAAAATTTGGAAGAAAAAATTACTTTTGCAGGTTAAAGGAAAGCATTTGAAAAATAAGAATTGCAGCAGCCGTTTAAATACTTTGCAATACTCCATAGAGTAGGAAAAAAAAACCATGCTGCTGCTCAGATTGTGCAGTCCATAACATTTGAGTTGCTTTGAGTAAGCAATAATTAGCAGTGAAGGAAGGCTGTGCACGTTAGGGTGTGTAAAGTAAATCATTCAGTCACTTAAAGGAATTGTCAGGAAGACTTGTTACGTCCTGTTTTGTATCGAAGCCTGGAGCTCAGCTCACGCTGTGAATATTAATTTATTGATAGGATTCAGAAATTACTAGCGGTGATATATTTTAACAGCAGTGCAGCCTTTAGTAAGAAAATGCTTTTTTTTATGCCTTGTTGATTTAAAAACCAAACCAGAGCAGTGTTCAGTCTGCATCACGGCCAGTAGGTGTTGCTGCCCTCCTTCCCAAAAGTCCTTTAGTTCTGCACATGTAACCAGCTTCTTATTTCCACTGAGTCTGAAACTTGTGGTGGTTCAGAGTATTCAGAGTCTGCCCAGCAGCCCAAGCAATTAGTTATCTTTGCCAAAGAATCCATATGAGCAAAAAGTCCTTCCAGCCTGAGAGGAGCCATTTCCTTCATATGTGCTCAGTAGTGAGAAATGCTGAAAGAGCTTGGAGTGATTCCTGAAGTTGTGGGAAAGGGAGGAAGGCAAATAAGTTTTCAAGATCTGTAATTCCTGTCGGTCAGAAGTTCAGTTCAGTGGTACAAGTTTTGTTCCAAGAAGGCAGAAAATGTTCTTGCTTAAATATGGAGTGCAAGCACTAACCAAGTGCTTTCAGTGTGAGGATCTGCATATGTAATTCTGTATATTATAAAACAATCTGACTCAGTATTGCCATGGAAAATGTTGGGTTTTTAGCAGTATTTTTACAAAGGACACTGAAGGAATAATTTTATGCCAATGTATCATGATGCTTGCTGTCTGCCTATTTTTAATTAGTCTCTTTTTGTTTTTTGAGTTAGTTTAGCACTGTTGTCACTAAAATGTCATGGTAAACTTGTAAGACAGATTAAAAAAGGAGAAAAAAATAAATTAGTTGCAAAACATGATGGTCATGCTTTATTTCTTGTGCTTTAATGCAAGGGAACATACATTTTGCAATAATAAATCAACTTCATAGAATTTGTTGATTGCATTTGGAGCAAAACAGTACGTGCTGAAACTAGGCCAGCTGAGAAAGCCCAGATACTTTTCCACAGCTAATAATAATCATTATTACATTTTGTGATAATGTTGAGAGCCCTGAGTCCTGATGCCTTAAGAATATGTGTCATTTTCCGTGATTAAAATAAAGAAAGATGAGGTATAAATCCTACCTGTGCTGTGGTGACCTTATTTTTAAGCTTCCTGGGGTGAATTTCTACCTGTGCTTGCTGCCTCTTGTTATTACCTCAATTTAAATAATAATAATAATGATGATTTATATTTTTTAAAAATAACCACTTCATGTCAGCTGCTCTCTTTCTCTGACTTTTTGAAGTCCCACCCCTGCTTTTCTGACTGGAAGACTGAAGAAAACATCTTTGTTTTGTGCAATACTGATGATAGTCTGTAGTATTTGCATTAGACCCCTGCTCCTCTCTTACACTGTAGTTGTGCTGGGGCACATTAGCAGAATATGAGGGAGAAGACATGAGAGTCTCTTCCCACTAGTTTAGATATTTTGTGGGGAAAAGGGGTAGCTTTTAGGGAGTCAGACTTCCACCTTGGTTCCAGCTTCATTTTTTTCTGTCCTCTGCTTCCTACCACTTCACTCCCACTTCCTAGAGGTTTAGCTTGTTTCCCTTAAAGATGATCTGGAAACAAATGTCATTTTTACCAGGCATTAAATGTTGTTGTCTTTCATTCCTGGTAATGTGGGCTCAAGCACTGCCGTTGTATTTCTGATCATTGAGTCAGGACAAGTTCTTGGCACGGTTTACAAATTCAGATTTATTTGTAGCCTTTTCTGTCAGAGCATTTTATTTCCCTGTCAGATCAAAGCATAAAATTGCTGATCTTCTTACAGTCCTGCCTTTTCCCCTCTTCGCTGTAGATGTGATGTTAGGACCTGTTTCCTACCAAAACCTGATGCTTCCAGCCACCTGGAAGCGTGGAAACCCAGCTGTCAAATTACACATAATCGGAACACATCTCTATTTTTTTCATGCTGAAAATCACATTTGAATTGATGAGAACTGGGGAGGGGGGTGCTGAAGCAAGGTGCTAATCAAAGCAACAGATTTTGTGTCTAGGATCTACTAGTGCTAGAGCTGTAATTGTATAAAGCCTTTAGCGTCAGGGTGGCATAAAGCATTAGTGTCAAGCTTCAGTGGGAGATAGATCAGATTTTAGAATTGCCGCTGCCCCCTCAATCTCACAGTGCTTTCTGTGGCTGTGGTCCAGAACTGAATGTAGTAAGTCTTGGATCTCACACCAGCATCATTTCAACCTCTGATTTCCTCAAGGGTTTAAAAAAGCTGATCCCCCTTTGTAAATCAGCGTGTGATGGGCTTTAGAAGGGATCCTGGGATATCCACTTTCCCATTTTGGTAACTCAGGTCTTGCTGTTGTCATTTTTAAGCCTTTCTGCCTTTCCCCAGATCTAGTTTAACCCCCCAGACCAACTGCTCCTCACTGCAGCAGCTGCCCTGCTGATTTAAAAGCAGCGATGGTCTTTTCAACAGAGCTTTTCCAGTACACTTGGTTAGGAAACCACCCCTCCTCAACAAACAGGTACGGCGTAGTGACCAGTTTGGAGAGTTAAAGCCCTGCCAGACTGTGGAGGTTTTGCTCCTGGCTGCTCACCCTGCCTGCTTGCTGATATTCACAGGCATCCTTTAGCTGTCTTCGCAGTGTGCTCGGAGTTAGGCTCTGATTGCTTTTGTGAGAATGAGCCTTCACGTCTGCAGCAGCCCAGCAAGGGAGAGGCAACAGGAGAAAGAGGCAAAATGAGAAAAGCAGCCAAGCTTGAGATGCAGCCAGAAGAAAGGCACTGGGAAAGAGCCAATAGGAGAGGCAGGTTTCAAAGGAACAAAAAAAAAAAAAAAGGAAAATAGGAGACAGGAACAAAACAAAGTGCACAGAAAATGTGCCTGGTTTAAATCTTGCCATTAGACAGAAAAATAACTTTTCTCGAAGGCGTGCTGATAAAACTGTAATTGGGAAGACAACTGTATCTTTACCTTTTCTGAAGAAGTTGTATCATAATCAAAACCATAATTTCCAGCGAAATCCTGCAAGAAAGGATTTAATGAGGAAGGTTTTTTTTTTAAAAAATGGGTAGTTAAATAGACTTTCACTGAAGAGCTTCGTTTAATTTGCAGCACTTGCGGGGAAAAAAAAAATCAATGTAATGATGTGCCATAGTAAAACTTTATCCGTGGCAGAAACCAAATCACATAGCTGGGATCCAGAGACTATGGAGACAGAGGAGACACTATTTTATATTCTCTGGGAGACTAGTACTTAACTTCTAATAATAATTCGTGTCTTTGGGAAAAGAAACTCCTCGACTCTTGCTATTTTTTAAGCAACTTAATGGCAGCTGGAAGGGGGGAATGGAGGAAATGGATTAAATGTGTTTGTTTTGATTTTTAGGTGAGGGCTCGTGATAGACTTTCATGTTTTTGTTTGTTGAGGTCTTTTTAAGTGTTGTATCCTTCAAAATAAATAAACCAGCTGGAACCTGGCTGTACCTGAAGAAGCAAATCAGACAATAAGTTTTATAAAGATGCTGCCTCCGTTTTTTTTGCAAGAAATTGTGAGGAGTTAGTAAAACTAACTATAAAAATTCAGCATTGTGAAAATGTATTGCTTTAGCTTCTGTAGCTATCTGGCTTTATTTGCTGCATGTTGCAAATGAAGTGAAGCCAACGTGACTTCAAGGGGATATCGTCCTTCTGAAACCTTCTCACAAAGATTTTTCTGGTTTTCAGACCTGTTTAGATAACTTACAAGTTGTTAGTGATTCTTAAGGATTCAAAAATAAAAACTGCAAAATGCAGAAGTTGGCTGATAAAAGCCAGCCTTTTGCAGTAAATTATTTACATGGAATGGGAATGAAAGTCATGGATCCTTTCGCTGCATTGTGATGTGCAAATTGCAATTTTGGTTAGAATAAAACCGGAGGAGAAAATGGGACTTTGTGATAAAAGGATTCTATTGTCTTGTCTATTTTGAACAGAAATGCTGTCATGATTTTAATTTCCTACTGATCCTTCTTCAGCAAAACTTTTGTCACTTGTCTTGACTCGTCACGTCAGATCAGTTTTTTCCCTTTTCTGACAATGTGTGACTTTGTTCAGCGCCTGCGTCGCTTCCTGCACTGTCTGCTGCTCCTGTGCTCGAGGATTTTATTTCAGCTGGATCATCAGACACCTTTGTGCCTTTGAAAGCATAAGTTTCAAATTAGGTTATCGCCTGATACCTGGGTGTTACTGTTCTCAGGCCTCTCAGACTTTCCCTGACTGCCCTGAGTGTTTTTGGGGACTTAAGGGAGGGAGTGGGAAATGGAAAGTCTGGCCACTGCTTAAAGCAGGATGAAAGAGAAGCAAAACTGGCCTGTTTTAAGGGCTGACCTTCTAACTTTATTATTTTTCAGTGTTTTTTTCATGCTGGAGCCTTTCCTATTTTTCTTTAATCAAATGGTTTTATTTCTTTCTCTGACTTCTGCCACCAAGGATGCTTTAACTTAATGAAAATGTCAGTCATTACTAACAATTCTTGGCACTTAAAAAAAAACAAATAAAAATTGTTTTAGCTACTGGGATCAAAGCCACAAATTTGATTGTACCCTTCTACCCAGGAATTTGTGCCAAACTTTCAGAGAAATGTCTTATAATTCAAGCAGTCCTTAATTTTGTACTGTATTTGAGAGGATTATTTGGGAAGGACATGGAAGTAGAACATGTTGGTTGAGACCTCCGATTTTGAGTCATGTGGCCTTTCTCCAGCAAGGCAAGCATTCTCCTGCTGCTGATTAGCAACTGTGGCATTTTCATGGACATATGGAATGGCCCACACCTGGAATTCAGGAGTTGGCCCTCCAGGCAGTTGTTCTGAAAAACAAAAACTGCCCAGAGAAGAGTTACTTGCGGAGTAACTTTTTTCGTTTAAACCCTTCTGAAGTGTCTGAAACATTTCTTTCCTCCTGTGGAAAACATCCATGCTTGGAGCTATTTGGGAATAGATATTGCATGGTGTTTATGTGCACATTTTCAAGCGTAGCTGAGCCTAACCTTGATCTCAGCATCAGAACAGGCCGTTGTCTAGACAAAGATCATGGTTGGATTACGGGACCCCGTATCTCCCTTGAATTAATCAGGTGAATGACTCACTGCAAACTTCTGCAGACAAGTAATGTGGTAGAGTCCACGTTAAGACCGAAGAATTCTGCCTTCTAATTTTTTAAAATTATGACTAAGAAAGCTCATTTGAATTATTTGTCTTTTGCCACACACAGATAAGCACTATAACTTTACCATACAGCTCTTGACTACAGCATCTTCTTAGAATGATTGAGGTTGGAAAGGACCTTAGAGATCATCCTCCTCCAGCCTTCACCTTTGGTACACGTTCCTGTTTTCTCCAGCTGTCAGCTAAAGGGAATATTAGTGAGTGGGTAAGTCATTAGGAAGGGATAAGTTATTTTTCTGTGTAGGCAGTTCCATTTCATTCTGAAGGATTCTGAGAAATGTAACGTTGGGTGGATAACAGAGTTCAAATGAGAAGGCGTTTGGAGACATGACCCCGGTTCATGCAGCCAGACACTTGGATAATTAAAGCTCATCTTCAACTGTGTTTTTTTGGAATCTTTCATTTTAGTAATTGCAGTCATTAGAAACATTAATGGTTTTCTGATGACTTGACAAGACGGTGTTTTTTTGTATTTCTCTAGTTTGGATTCAGTTTCTTTGAACAGCTGTGTATGGTGTGACTGGGTATAGTGTAACCCCGTGTGCATGATGTGTATAAATGTGCATTGTTTGGGTCGGTTAAGCAAAGCCTACCAGAGCATACCTGTGTTTTTGAGGAGCAATGTCAAACTTGAGCAGGGCTGGATCTGGCTTGCACTTAGCCCAAGGCTGGAAAACAGTGGGTCTTCAGGTGGTAACACAGTAAGTCACAAATTTCTCTGACTTGGTTTGAGATTAATGTTTCAATGATGGTTATAAGCGATGACGCCACGCTGCCAGGGGTGGTATTTTATACGGAGAGATAAATTGAAGTTCAGCTCTGCGAGTGTGTGTTTGAAACAGGTCGATAACAACTTAAATGGCCTTTATTCTGGCCACTTTACAATCTGCAACGTTAGGCTTAATTTGTTTTCTTTGGTGAACTTGTTTGCCCTCTGCATTCGCACTGTTGATGTCTGCTGCTTTCCCATTCCAAAGTTGTGTTAAAGGAGGACTCTGTGTTTCATGTGTATTCCTACAGTTGGGATGGAGCATACTTTTCTTCAAACGTTATGAGCTCTTTTCCCCGAGGGGAGGAGGATGGTACTGATCCTGTGTGTCTGAGAGGTACAGCTTAACAGATTGGCCAAATAATCCATCCTGAACTGGAGAGTGAATAATTTTAATACCCCTTATCTCACATAGATTTTTGTGGATATTCATCTCAGCAAATGAACTTTGCATTTCTAAATATTTAGAGCAGCATGTTCATTCAGGTACAACATACTTGAATCTTAATATTCTCCGAGTTTCTCCATGTTTCTCCAGGTTTCTGTGCGTGTGGGACTTTGGTTCCAGGCTTATTTAAACAAACGTTTAGTGCCTGTGTGCGGACAACACTAATTACCTCTGACAGTCACAACTGGGAATAACATGGAGGAAATAATAGTTCTTGACCAATCGCTACAACACAGGAAGTCCTGGTGCCATAGGAAGGGAGAGAAACTCACTTTTCATTTCCTTTCGAGTCCAGTGTGTTCAGATTAACTTTAAAGGGAGCTGAGGTGCAGCTCTGAGGGTTTCGGCTTCAATCGTGTGGTGCCTTCGTGTGGAGCCCGGCTCAGCAGGCAGTGCGGCACCAGCCAGGGGAGCTCTCGCAGCTCAGCTGCTGGGGATCCTATTGCAAATTAAATATGAAACAAGGATGCATTTGGTTTTGCATGGGAAACTTTTAACACAGTCATTCAAGGGGCTTTCTCGGTGTTCTGAGTATTTTGAGTCACAATACAGATGGAGGTGGTAGCTCGTCTGTGAGCTTTCGGAAATAACTCATTTATTTGGCTGTTTTAAAGAGAATTGGTGGATTTTTACCATTCTCATGTTTGATAGTTTTAATTTTCTGTATTACAGGCTTTACATTTTCAATTCAGCAAAGTTTACTGTTGTTCAGTAACCTTTTCTTGGGGGGTGTATAAAATACCCTACAAACAAATATTTTCAATGTGATCAAAACATGTACCTATATTTTCTGGGCCTTTTTAAGATAAAAGGTACAGTTAAAATCACATATCCTTGTCCAAGGAAGTTGGGTTGGGATGTCTGGAGTTTTTTTAAGGACCTTTAGAATTGCAAGTGAAAATCTATTTAGATTTTAGTGAGATTTAGCCATCCAGTTATCCTCCTGTAGCATGAGACTTTAACTTTTTTGGCCAGAGTCCTTAAAACCGTGATATAAAATCACATTGGTTGTGATGAGCTGAAGAAACAATGTTGAATTTTGTTGTCATGGTGTTGCTGTATAGCTCAATAACACTTACAGACTCCAGCATGTGAAGGGTTTATCGCAATATTGCATGTATTCACACAATTCAGTATTTTTTTAGAACTCTTGGGGAAAGTAAACTTTGTGTGAATTAAAAAGTGATAAGTATCTTAGTGCTGGTGTTGCCTCCCTTAGATGAGCTGATTTTCACGGAGTAGAGCTCATGCATCGTATCTATATAAAATTTAAGGTGATTCAGGCTGAAACACTGAATTTGTTCAAAATCTCAGTGTAAACCTCAGTTTTACAAAGGGCCCTCAATTTAAGGAGTTTTTCCTTCCCGCAGATAATTCTTCAGTGAGCTCACTGAGCTGAGCTCCTTGCAGGTATATCTGGTCCATCTCTGGTGAGGTGAACTCCCATCACATCTCCTAGATCCCACACCCTAATGTCACGCAGATGGGATGCCAGGGTACAGCTGTGGCCCTAAAAACTAGCCCTGCTGCCTGGTCGAAGTCAAAATGCCCCCGCTGGGGGGGCATTTTGGGAATGGGAAGTGAAGAATGTCCGATGGAACTGGAGGTTGAATTTTGGATTATCAGTTATCCATATGGCCTGTGTGTGGGATGTGTGTCCTGTGCCCTGCCGTGGCAGGCTAAGATTTTCCTGGGTCACAGGCTCAGCCAAGCAGGGTTGCTGCAGGACTCCTCACAGGAGACATCCAAGGCAACCCAATGAAGCAGGAAACAGTGCTGACGAGGAGGTGATGTTTTGCAAGAAGCTCGTTCTGCTGTTGAGCCTGGCATATTTCAAACGAGATGAAAAATTAAGTCCTTGCCACTCGTGGTGATTAAAACCCCGGTGGCTCACTTTTCAAGAGCGGCATGTTAGCCCTGCTGGCGTGGTTCCAGTTGGGTTATAGAGTTCTGCCAGCCTAAATGCCCTGAGCAGTTTCAAATTCGTGGAGGAAAAGCTGCTGGGCGCTGTTCTGTGCCGCCGAATAGTCACCACGTCCTCCCACCACGGGTCCTGCATTTCAGCAGCAATGGAAGTGATGCTGAGCTGAGCCCAGGTCCTGTTTCCTGAAAGCATCCAGCAAGCATAGCTTTTTCTCTTTTAAGGGTAAATCCAGCAGTGCATGTGTGTTTCCTAGGTTAGCATTAGACCTGTATGTGTGAATGGTGGTAAATAAGTGCAGGGTTGTTATTCTTTCTCAGGACAGGGAGTAGAGCCCGTCCTGGTATCACATCTGTGTTTGTGGAGGAGAGAACCGTGTTTGATCCTAAAGTGCTGCCAATACACTGAAGAAACTGAGACAAATAGAAATGTCGATTCTTTTTATCTAAGTAGTTTTCCTCCTTTCCCATGTGTATGAGGGCTGCTTTTGTTCCTAATACAGAGAAAAATTTCCATGTGATATTTTTAGCAACCAAGGTATATAAAGTATTGTGGACTTTTAGAGTGGTTAAATGCAAAGAGCCAAGCAGAGGGACAACTGGTTGTAATCAGCTGTGAGAGAAAGGTGTGGGACGCGGGAAGGTGCTGCTGGCAGTGCCACCAGGAGAATGGATGTGGGGGTTAAATAACTTACAGTAGGATTTCTATAAAATGGAATCGTTCTTATCAGCCCTGGTGGAACGGCCAACGCTTGTGCTGCTCTCAGGCTCCAGTGTTACACATGTGCTTGTGCTGTGCAGTAGCTTCGGCCTTATCTAAATGGAAAACCCCTTCCAGCTTGAGAACAACTTAGCAACTTTTCAATATCAAAAAGAGCACATTATACACAACACATGTACAAGACTCAAAGGAACATGTATGCTGCCTAAAGTTTTTGGAGCTGGCCTGTGTGTGTGCTAATCTCCTGAGGGTTCATTGCTCCGAGCTTTTATCGGGAGCAAAGGGAGGCAGAGCCGGAGACTTCTGTGCACACTGCCTCTCCATCTGAAAGAACCAGCTCCTTTTTCCTTAGTTCAAGGCAATGCTTCCAGAAGTGTGTGTACATCGTTCCTATCAATGCAGTCACAGGACTCTGACTTTCTTTTTAAGTGAAAATAAATGAAAATGTTTCCATTGCCTATTGTTAAGCGGCAGAGGAGGTTTCTGCTACAGTCTCATTGTCTTAGATCTGTTTCTCAGTGCAGCACATCTTTGCATTAAGATGTTATTACCTTTTAATGTCATTTAGAAGAGATGAAATTTATTGGTAGTATCTCAGGAGAAAGATTCTAGATGCTGGTTTTCTGAGGAAAAGCTTAGATGTGAATTAAAAACCTGACAGCTTCTGCTTGTCACGAGCTGACTGCAGGTCAAACTCCTCGCAGTTACTGCAGCCTCTACACGTCCAGTTTTGCAGTTTCTTTGCTGCCTTAATTGGTGTAAGTTTTGCCCTCTCAGATGATCTTTTCTGAAAGGGCAGGGAGATGAGGGAACAGGTGAGCTCCAGAGGGAGGGATCCCAGCAATAAGTCGTGTCCACTTGGTATCATATTAACAGGGAGAGAACACGCCAGCGATCAGGTAACACCTAAACACTGTTCTCCAGAATTAGGTGACTTTGTTTCCTTACCTACATTTGGTGTCCCAGCACCCCACAGAGGTCGGGGTTACTTTTTGAACAGCTGCATTAGTGCCATTCTTCCTCTGAATAGTCGTTCATTTCTTTCTGCAGCGTTAAAAAGGAGCTGTAACCTTGTCATATTAATGAACCACAGCTTTGTTAAACCTGGAACCTCTCCTGGTCAGAGGTGGCATGGTACATGAGCATATTTAAGGCAACTCAATTTCTGTAAGAAACAGTGTGTGCAAGGAGAAGTCTTGCTTCCTCATGCAAAGAGCCGGATTCTAATTACAATGGAGTTGACAAAGAGTGACATTTGGCAAAAATCCGGAGCAATACTCAGCCTTGTTGCCTCCTGTTGCAGAGTGAGACACCTGAGCTGTCCTGTCATCACACCTGCTGATGTAATGTAAAGAAAGTTATATAAATACAAGTGGAGATTTTAAAAATTGTTTTCCTCCGTCCTCTGCTTGAGAGCATATTATTGCTGTACTTACCAAGGATTTACATTTCTTTAGTGTTAGCTCTCTATGTTGAGTTATATCACACCTGCCTTCACTCTGCTGATGAAGCGTCCAGGCCAAAACTATTTTTTCTGCAAACCCAAGTCACTTCTCTCCATTTTTTATTTTGTCTTTCATGTACATGTCTCATTTACAGCATTCATAGCAAGATATGTGTTCTTTAAATAGCAGCATGATCTGGTCACATATGGCAAAGGAAATAATACAAAGGAAAGATCTAGACTTTCCCTAATCTGAGTCCATATAGCATCTTATATTGCTATGTGTTATGTACCTATAAAATGCATGACACAAGTGGAATATTTAAGTTGGTTTTTGTATATATATGTATATATAAAAAATACATAAATTAGTGGCAATTTTTTAAAGTTTAGCATCACTCAAAGTCTAGTATTAATGTTCACTGCATTTTTATTAAAATTAATTAAATGTGTTCATTTCTAAGTTTACTTCAGATTGCTTCCTAGCTCTTCTCACTATCGCTGTGTCTTTTCTCACTCAAAAACAAAACAAAACAAAGGAGCACATACCCAGAGAGAGGGATTGCTTGCACATCACACACAGGCTCTAGAATGGAAACTTCAGGAGGGAAGCCGAGAGGAGCCAGACGAGCACATGCAAGGAAAATTAAATGTTTCAGGACAATCTGAGCAGTGGGGATCAGATAACTACAGATGTGGTGTATCTCCTTGGAGGTTGGATTAGTAGTTACTCCGCAGTAATCTCTAGTAAAGATCAGGAGCTTAAGTGTGTGATACACCTGGCACAGTTTGGAGCATGAGGTCCAGAGGTTTGCTCCTTGCAGTCCTTGGGAGACAGAAAAAGGAGAGACACCACAGTGCAGCCCCAAAGTGACTGCTGCAGGTGCTGGAGGTTGGGGAAAATGGAAAATAACTAAAACACTAATGCACAGTGTTGAGTTGAACCAGAGCCATCAGGGCACCCCAAGCTGTTGGCAATGTCAGCTTAGACTTCTGTATTCAGAGGCTACATTTTTTTTCCTCGATTTTTCCGTGCTGGATCACTTAAGGAAGAGCAGGAATCCCTGCTGAGAAGCAGAATACATCAGTCCAGGTGCAGTGCCATGTTAAAGGACTATACCAGACTACCATCTGAGCAAGGATTTGGGATACAGGAACACCACTGTCAGTTTTAACTGGTTTGCAGGTGTCCTTTGTCCCTTCAAAACAAGGGATTTGATCAGTGTTAGGAGTCTGTTAATGAGACAATTGTACAGAAAATCTGTGTTCCACTGTTTTTTCTCTTCATTGATCTTCTAGAAATCCTGGAAAATTAGATATTTTCCTCTTAAAACTTGACCAGATGAGATCAGATGTTTTCCAATAACACAGCTGTGGTTTTGCCCCACAGTTATCATATCTCATTTGCTGCTTAATGCAAATTCAATAATCATATTGGTTCAGACTCATGCACTGACTGCATCGGTGTTTTAGCAGTAATATTCTACAAATCACTGCAGAAGCGCGTGGGCTGCACACCATTTTTGGAGGAATTTCCAGCTTGAAAGCACGGCGTTGTACTTTATATTAGCTAGAAAATCCCGAGGTGTAAAAGCCCAAAAGGGCTGTATCACTCTTCTGCCTTCAGACACCACACGTGCAAAAATTTTACAGCATCGTTCCAAGCCTCAAGTTGAGAGAAGTTATGACTTAAGGCTATTGGACATGGAGTTTTCAGACAGCTGCAAGTTCTGCTATTTTTAAACACTTCTTCGCGTGCAACAAAAGCTCTAATTATTATGCACAATAATGTATTCAGTAAACTTTTGATTTAAAACATTTCTGATATTTTAGCTGCATTTTGCTCATAAGAAAAGAAAAGTGGAAGGAAATATTACGTGACCTCAAATACCTGAAGTCTTACGGCAACTTTCTCTCAGAAATTCAGCTCCTAAGTGGAATCCGGACATAAGATGTTGTATTTCTGATAACTACAGTTGTGTTCGGGTTTTTTCCCTCTTGAGAAATACAAATGTTTGAGGCATGATTTAAAATGGAAATAACCTCGTAGCCTTCACCGTGGTGCCACTGTGTAATCTGCTATAGTTAAAGCATTCAGGGAGATAAAATAGATTCAGTGCAACTATCAGATAGGATCTCACAATCTTTCTGTTTAAATGTGCTTCAGTCTTAATGCAAAGAGAGCACATCTATATATGCCTGTGTTGTTACTGGAAGGGACTAAAGAGTCTAAATACTGTTGGTGCTCAGTGAGTTTTGGTTTCTCTGTTAACTCATGTTTTTGCAAACCTCGTATACTCTTTCCCCCATCTCAACTATTACAGGTATTACTTTGCTAAATTGTCGTGCTTAGAGATGGAGGTTTTTCCCTCCCTTTAAGTTCAGTTTTTCCAGCGTTCTGGAATTTTTAATTTTCCTAAGCCCCTTCAAATTTGCGTGCCATTCTCCCAGCTGGAAGTGGAATCTGATTTTTATAAACAATTCTATGCTGTTTCCATGCAGTGCTGTGGATCTCCTAATTGTAAGACTGACCTAAATGCTAAATACCGAGACTGTCAAATGTGCTCTACCTTCTCTCTACCCGTGCCTCTTACTAGTAGTTCCCACTCCTAAGTACTCCATGCTTCTCTACCTAATTAACAAGTTTCTTAAAATGCATTAAATATGTTTTTCCAGCATGCCAAGATCAGCTTACGTTGTTTTAACCATAGTTTATTTATGCATCTGTTTCTCAGAACTGTCCTTCTCCGTGAATGGTTGTGCCACACTTTCAGTGTTACACTTTCTGACAAGTTCCATTCAGTGGGATCACCCTTGTTTTCGGAATATGCCACAATGAGAGAATGCCTGAATTCTGTTCTTTTGGTTCCTTCCTAGCCAGCTCTCTCCAGTTCTTCATTACCACTTGCCTGCATTCTTTTCAGCATGTTTAATTTTTTTGCCCAAGACTTTTCAAGTAAGATTCTGTGATACTGTCAGATGTCGAACTTTAAAGCTTCTATTACAGTTTCCAGTTATCTATTATTTTTGTAGTTCTTTCAGAAGAATCTGAAAATTGATCAAGTTATCTTTTTTCCCCCTGTCTAATCTTGTAGTGGGTTTTTTTTCTTAATACATCCTAATTCTGTTGTGGGTGAAAGTGGTAGTTGTTCAGGTCATTCTTTTGAAGTGTGCCTATATTCTGGACTTACTGATAATATTAATTAGATACATGTAATAACAAGCAGCTTTAGTAATTAGTGAACTCCTGATAGAGACAGCACAATAATTTGAGACATGAATTGTCTTAAGCAGCGAGACAAAATGATCCAAATGCTCTTCATTTCAGTGTCTAAGCAGTGTTTCCTGCTATGTACATATTTCTCGGGTTTGGGATACAGGCTGTGTGGTACCAACTGGCTGTTCATAATTCTGGAATTTGGTAGCGAGGGTTAAAAACTGAGGCTACTCAGAATGAAAAAAGGGCAAAGCAAAAATACAGTATGATGGGTTTCCATCACTGAAAAAGCTTTTCTTCTCTTCAGTTTTTATTGCAAAAATGTGACGTTATTATTAATTGAGCTGAAGCAGCCGAAAATGGAAGCTGTTCAAGAAGTTCCAAAAAGGCAGCATAAAGTGCAGAGGCAGAGAGAGGCTTTAAGTTTGCAGTTTGTATTTCCATCCCTGTTCTCCATCCTGGAAGCTTGCCCTGGGTTTGTACCGTGGACCAGCTGCACGTGGTAGCTGACACAGGGATGTGGCTGTAACCCGTGGCTGCCCTTACAGGGAAATATTTTTCTCTGGAGTTCTTGCTAAAGAATAAAAAGCAAATAATTTTCAGTCTTTTCTCACTGGAGTTTAATTTTATTTCCCTAGTTTGTGTTTCTCTGAAAAGGCAAAAAGGTTCTCCTTGCAGAGCTGGACAGTGTAGGAGTCTTTGTTAGTTTTTCTGGCTGGTTTTAATGTCCAAACTCCACAGCTGCTGTGGCCCTGATTTCTTAGAGGTTTAAATGTTTATGTCTCCTTAACATGAAAAAAGTTTTGATATGTATGTTGACATTGTTGCATCAGTACTACCTGCATTTTTTTACATCAAATAACAGATTTACTATTCTATCCAGTTATTTTCCCCTATTAAACCTGCTTATCTTGGCTTACATACCCCCTTATCCTAATTTTCAGTAAGAGTCATCAGTTTCTTTAGAGGTAAAGCCTGGTGTGAGATACTGAGGGTACGAGGAGCAGAAATAACAAGGAAGAATGGCTGAAAATGCTTAAAAGTAATTTTTACTGGAAATAGAATGTTAGGGCAGCAGATAGTTTTATTATTTGGGTTTTTTAATGAACAGCTGGCTTAATTTCTGTAACAAACTTTTGTGCAGATGGGTAAAAGGACAGGAAAATGTGATAATTTTTCCAGTGGAGCAGCATTTTAATCACCTCGGTCGGATCCATTCGATGAGCTTTCTGAAGCTTGGATAGTGAGAATGCAAAAAGCTGGATGTGGCCATCAAAGGTTGGTTTCACCAGCAGTGCTCAAGATCTTCCTGAGCATCTCCTCTTGCTGCTTTTGCAGCGCTGAGCAGACCGTGTTGTTAACAGTATTTGTTATCGTTGGGTGTAAATCGAAGAGAACAGGTATAATATTGAGGTACCAAAAAGGTAAGATGTTCCCTGTTAGTGTCTCTTAGCAAAGTTCCCGCAGTCACCTTTAGCTTCCCCTCTTCCAGGTACTTCTTTATATTTTTGGCGATTCTTCTCTGTTTTCTCAACTTTCAGAATTTTTTCTGAATCTTTTAGAAATCTTTCAGAGGAGAATGATGCAGTTTGCGTTTGTTTGACAACCATCACTGTTTGGCAAGAGTCTTCTACCTATATGCAAACTCTTTACACTCTGAAATGATAATTTTATTAGTTACATTTTTTCCCGTGTTTAGCCAACAATTTAGTTTAAAAATAATATGCTGCTCTTGTTCCTTTTCATTGCATGTCCTGTTTTAGGCTTGAGTTTTTTTGGAGGGAGGAGAGGTGATATTTCAGGGCATTTCAATAATTTTTAAATCCTCCAATTTATAGCATCTCTTTGGGCTATAATTATATTCATAGAGAAAACTTTGTTTCCCTTACTGACCAAAGTTTAAATGTGCTGACTACATTAACTCTTACAGGAGTAATCCATGGGTAAAAAGTTCTCCATGTAGTGCTTAGTTAGTGATACACTGTTTTAGAAGATGTTTCTTGAATTTCTTTACTGAATTTTAATAAAAAAGACTGTCTGTAAGGTCAAATCTAATATACTATCACTGATCTTCATTTTGTAAAAAAAGTAACTGTAAAGAAATAATTTGAGGCAATACATACATATATGGTAAAAACATACATTTCCTCTTGGGGAAAAAAATCTGCTTTGCATATTTAAGCCTGAATTCACCATCATAATAAATATTAATCACAAAAGCTGCAAGGTACATCCCAGCTATTGGCAATTGGATGTATATGGGACAGCTTAGCACACAGAAATTAGGATTTCTGTGATTTGGGGAAGGCTGATTTGTAAAGTGCCTGTTGAGTGCTGTGAAATCTATGCTGTAGATATAATAAAGTGAGTGGGGCACGTGGGGAGGTGGGTTTGTACAATCCAGTTTTAGTTTGCTTTGACAGCAGCACATCCACTCTGCCTTTCCATAGGAATCCGTGGACAGATTGCTTCCTAGTAAAATATGGTTTCAGGGGGCTTTTCCCCCTGATTTTAGAAAAAAAGGGAAGAGGAAATATGTTTGTTGAGGGGAAAAAAAGAAAAAAAATTGCTCCTGAAATGGGCTCCCTCGTTCTATAAACAGATTGAACTTTCACAGGCAGTTTTCCCGTTTGTAGGGGCAGCACTGATCATTTGGAGGGTGCCAGGCACTCCTGCTTCCCATTTCCTCCCCTCTGCCAGCTCCAGCCTTCCTTTTCTCCTACTTGTACTGCCTGGCAGTAGGTATTAGGGAAAGGAGAGAGCGCTGGAAACCTGGTGTCTTCTGAGATGGGTCTCAGAGATCAGAGGAAACACTAGAAATTTATCGGCACTTAAACCCCTGGGGTCAATTAAATTTGGGTACCTGATGTGTCCTTCTGTGGCATCTGAGTTGAGAATTCCTGAAACTCTGGAATTCCAGATGAGTGAACAGATAGATCTTTAGTAAATTAGGGAATATACAGAATCATGTTCTCTTCAACTATGTGTTTGCTGTTTTGTTTCCACTAACCGGCTTAAAATCTCTGTAGGAAAAGCAGGTGGCCTGATCTTCGCATTTTTAGCTTAAAAAAATCCTCAATTTAACACTTAGAGGAAGAAAATGCTTTTTGCCTTCATTGCTGGCTGGATCTGTAGCATTTTGCCCACTGAACTGTCAAAGCTCTCACAATTCTTCATTCTTGTGATTATTCAAAGACTGTGCAATCATCTCCCAAGTTTTGTTTGTAAGGAGATGAGCTTATTACAGGGAACTTTTGTGAATCACAGTGTGTTAGAATTTCTTAGAAATGCACACTGAATTTAAAAGTCTTCCTTTGGGGAATTAAAACGAATAACTTAATGCAGTTAATCACTCCTGGCACTACCTCTCTAAAACAACTGCAAGGCAGTGGATTAAGATTTTAGATTGTACAACTGTCCTGCAAAATTAACATTCCTTTTAGGAAACCAAAACCAAGCCACCTACAAGCAGGATATTGCTTTAAGGCTACAGATTTAAACAGGCAGCAAGTGGACCTTTAGGGTCCAACAGTAGCAGTAAATCTTCCATCATTTGCATTGTATTTTAAGTAAGCAAATTCCTAAATGTTTTTGTCTAGCTTGAACTCATGGTAATATTACACATCCTTGATACTGCATTATTAATATGTGCTTTTTATTGGTTTTACTGCACTGATGTGGCTTAAAGCAATTTTATCACCTCCATTTAACCTTTGGTGTGCATTATTATAGGTATATATATATTGTTATTTAGGTATACATACACTATCAGTATATATATACACATCCTAGTATATATATTTATATATAATTAAAAACATGGAGTGAGTGGGGGCTCACCTGCTGTGATCTGTGCAGGGTCTCTCTTGAGGGGGGAAAGTAGATTTGTAAAATTGCGGCTCACAACACGGATTTGAAACTGAAGTGGTGTGTGAGGACGGGTGCCTGACTCCTCATCAAGACACACATTTGGTCTCAGTCCTTTCTCTGCTCCCGTGTTTAAGCAACTAAATTTTCAACACAGTTAAACAAAATATTCCAGCTTTGCTGACATAAAACAGAGGCCACAGAGAGGTAGAGCTGGATGGAGAAAGTCCAGGGTTTGTCACAGTGTGTGGTAAATAAAAAGGCTGTCAGGGTTGCAAAGAACTCATATGTTCCTTTGAAATTAGCAGCACCTTTGGTACTTTTGGTACCCCCAGCCCTGAAGGTTTATACTGAGTTTTAGCACCCTGGTTTCAAGGCTTAGTGCTCAGTAAATATCGAGGAAATCGGTGTTTGTATCAAAGGCTGAGCGAACGTCTCGCTCTCATCCTCCAGCATCTCCAGCTAGATGAGTGTCTGATAGTTTACCACCTCTCAGGAGGCTTGGGAGGTGGTGGAATAGTTGCTGTGATCTTCAGTACGTGCAAAAAAACCTCACCTCAGGACTGCCAGCCTGCGTTTGTGTTTTACACCGTTGTTCTCTGTCGTTTTAAACCGCTAAAATTTAAGATTTTTTAAGAGGAGGGGATTTTTTTTTTTTTTTTAAATTCCTGCTTTTAAAGTGAAAGCAGGAAGTTCCTCCAGTTTTATCAAAGGTGTCATTGAGGTAGAAAGATGTGAGTTTTAGCTGAGTCTGTGTTGGCCTCTCGCCCCTCCGAGCACCGAGAGAGCGCAAATTCTGCAGGGAAGAGGAGCCGATTTTCAAGGAGCTGCTGGTAGGAAACAGGCTTCTGCAATTCATGGCCATTTTGGCATCGTGTGCTTCCTGCAGCCGTAAAATTATCTAAATTCTATGGCTACAACCTAATCTGAAATATCTGCGTGCTTGTGGCTGCAGGTTTTTTTTTCAGGTGATAAACGATTCGCTGGTTAATCATTAGAGCTATTGAACAGCTTATGAATTTGGGGAAAAGGCAAGGCTCAGGCTTTCAAAACTGTGGTTCATTTGTGTTAGTGGAAATTCTTAAAACTTTGGTCAAAGGGGAAAGAAAAACCATATTAAAGTGGAAGCAAATAGCTCTTCTCTCTTTTTATTGCCCGAGATTAAGGTAGGAAAGCCACGGGGTGATTTAACAACAAAACAACTGTGTTTTCTTAAGAAAAAAGGAGCAGTGAGGGAGCTGTCAGGAATTTCTGTGCTACACTTTTCAGTTGTGCTTAGATCCTTTGCTTCTCGTTTCTGTTTCCCCTTTCCCCTTTTCCACTTGGCCGTCTGAAACTGGAATTCTGAAAAGTATCACTTCATCTCCACTCAGTGCTTGGATGGCATTTAGTTTGCTGGTTTGTCGTCAGGAGCCGGACAGCAATATTTTGGGATGTAGTTACCACCCAGAAAAAAATTCCTATTGGAATGTATTGAATAATTAAACCAATTTTTTTTTAATTTATTTGCTTTAGATTATTTCGAAGCCTGTTTACTTTCAAAGGTGTTTTCAGTATCGTACAATTCTATCTGTCGGAATGCCAAAGCAAACTAAATTGAATCTTGGGAACAGCAGTGCTTTAATACAGTTCCTAAACAGTTTAGTCTTTGGGAATATCCCTGTTAGATGGATCTTGTGAGTGAGACAGAAGCGATTCAGACCTAAGACGTTGCATTTTGAATGTCTTTGAACCACGACTGTCTTTGAAATTATTAGTTGCAATATCCCTGTAAAACCCTCGCTGAATGCAGCGCTGCACTGGAAATGCGACACAGACATCCTGCAGAAAGTTGG
The DNA here is from genome assembly GCA_013399855.1 of Oxyruncus cristatus. Lineage (NCBI taxonomy): Eukaryota > Metazoa > Chordata > Aves > Passeriformes > Cotingidae > Oxyruncus > Oxyruncus cristatus. The sequence continues at coordinate 591,500 of VXAY01007012.1, read as the reverse complement.
CTTAACTGGCTTTTGTGAGGTGCCTAATTTTAGGCAGAAACGATCCCGAAGGAACGATGCCTGGCTGTGTGTCCTGTGTGGTGTTGGGACACTAATCCCGCGCTATTTCGGTACCTCGGCAGAGGGCACTGTTGGAGCATTAAAGGCGCTTGAAAGGCTCATCTCCAGCTTTTCTTGATTTTTTTTTTTTTTTGAAAGTGTTTAATGTTCTCCATGTAATTAAATTCAGTTCCCTGTATAATTAGCAATGGAGCCTTATTCTTTGTGCCTCTGCTGTGGATAGTATTATTTTTGTCTCTATTTGCCTTCAGTCAATGCAAAATACTGTTGCCTGTCGAAAAGGTAGAAAGTTTTATTGCTGTCTCTCAAAACTAAGTGATATTTAAAGGTGGAAATAGAAAACTGTGGAGTTAGTTTCATTTAGTTGCTCAGAGTAAATAGGAAACTTATAAAATTCCTGCTCGCGCCTCAGGAAGGAGCAGAGTTAATGTGCCATAATAATTTTACATTTGTATCCGAATGTGTATTTTTGAATTGTCAGTACTTGCACGTTGTTAAAAATATATGTGAAAACACATAATTATGTGTGAAACCTATGGATTTTATTTGGCAGATTTTTTTTTTCCTCTTTAATTTGTTTCCCTCTGTATCTTTACAAGAACTTGTCCTGTATTGGTGCTGTTTAGCATATTGAAATATTAATTAAAGTGATCAGGCATGGTTATTTTTCATTAATTGCAAATGCAAAGTAATTACTGTGACCTAGAAATAGTTTCCTTGTCCAAATTCCTGTAAACATCCTATTTTTTTTATAATTTATGACGACCAACTACAAAACATTGTGTTATAAAGAAATCATTTTCTGAGATAGTGAAGATCTTAACGCTGACGTTACATTAGAATGCTCCTTCTGCTTGTAAAGGGAAGATACTTGGAAGATGGAGGTCTATTAATATTCTGATGTGTTTGGCTCTTAAATTGGCAAATACATGGAGAATTAATTACAAAAAGCATGTTGTAGTTTTCTTTCAGGAAGTGCCTCTTTGTCCGTAACTGGTTGAGTTACACGAACAACCTGGAGAAGTTTGCGTTAGAGATCGAGGGATACGCTCTGCCGCTGACTGGCAGGATCCTCCTGCCTTCATTTCAGAATCAGCCACACAAGACATCTTCTCCAAAAAATCCCTGTTGCCTTAGAAGTAGTGGGGAATAATTTTTTTTTTTTTCCCCTGGTAGAAAATGTTAATTAAGTTATCGGCAGCCGAGCGCAGACGGATTGTTAGGAGAGGAGCACCAAAGAGTTTGAAATGAAAGCGTTCGGTGAGGATCCCTATGGCTCTTTGCTTCCGGGGCTTCCACGGGAAATCCCAGGGTTGGAGCCTGATCCTGACCTTGCTCCTGCTGTGGACCCTGAGCCGTGGTGGTGGTGCAGTGTCCGGAGGGACAGAGCCGGCAGTGCCGGGTCTGTGGCAGGGTCTGTCCCTGCCTGCAGCAGGGTGGGTTCATGTCTCAAGGCCAAGCCACTGTCTGCAGCCGCCGCTGGGATTGCAGCTGGAAACAGCAACTTGAAATAACAAAGGGAAAAGTTGGTTGGGTTCCTTCTTAGCACAGCTTTGACTTTCAAAAAGAGAGGCGACTGCCTCTAAATAAAATGCTACTTAGTAACATTGCCGTGCAGCCCATCTGTGTCATGTATTTTCTGAGGGGACTAATACAGTGCCCAAGAAGACTCTAATTAAATGGGCATATTTGATTTTTAAAGCTTTCATATGGTTTCTTATTTATTAGTGTCTCTTTGCGTCAACTTGGTAGGGTAATATTCAAGCAAATTCCTGTTTTGTCTGAAGCATTAATACTGATGTTCTGCTCCTGTATCATCCCTGTAGCTGTTATCTGTTGTATGTTTTCCCCACGAGAGGCTATCGCAGGTTTTTAGTCCAGACTGTTTGTATTCGACAAGGTCAAGATAAGTTTTATCTCTATAGATAAGTCAAGTGCATTAGGATCGATACAGTTACAGTAAAATACATTGGCAATATTTATTGCCAAGATCCTAATGAATTTTTAAAGCTTGGAAGACTCTCTGAGTGGGGTGAGCATGCCCTAAATGGTGTTTTTAAAAGGGACTGTGCAATTACACATTTAGGTACTTTTTGAAAATAAAATTTGTACAACTTTATGTTTTTTGACGGGATGGAGAAAGCTCTACCTCCCCCAGATCCCAACAGATTCTTAGGACATAGTCAAAATAAGTATTTATTTTCCATTCACTTGAGTGTCTGTTTAGGGGTTTATGAGGCTTTTCCACAAGTTACCTGTTATGATTATAAAACTGCTCTATTTTTAGTACACTACTAGTTTGGGGTTTTTTTTAATTTTACCTTCTGTTTTTTATTGACAAGATAATTGTTTTTGTTTTGGCTTTGACAGAGTGGCTTTGGCCAGTTTCATTTGTGATATAAATTTCCCTAGGTACATATTTATGCAGTTAAATCAATAAGTATTTCATAATCTCTCTAAATACTTATGTAACTTAATAATTCCGGCCATTATGATGCATCTACTTAAATATGTATTTTATGTAGGGGCATTTAAAAATGCAAATTATAGGGATTATTTTCTCTCGGGCTTTGTATTTTTCTGTTGCATCAGATAGAGAGTAAGAAAATTAACCCACAAAAAATCCTGCTAAAGTAATAATGAAGATCTGCCTTCTATCTGGTAAAGATAATTTGTTGATAAGACTCCATGGCTCGCTTGAACTCATTTTGCTTTCTCTGTTTTCTGTAGTTGATCTTTTAAGCCACACGACACAGCCATGGTAAGGCCTAAGTTAAGCAGAAAGTTTCCACCTTTGCCACAGTCACCTACTTCTGGGCCTTTTATTAATTTGTCAACTTTTTTAGGTCTGTTTTCTACCCCTCCTGGCTCCAGAGCACCCAGAGATTGTGTCTTTATATTGTTATTACTTTGAAATTCAAAATCGGGATTGATAATACCGTGTTGGGGAGCTGCTGTGTAGCTTCTCCTCATCTTTACCACGGAGGTTTGATACCTGACACTTTTAATTTAATTTAATTAGGGAGGCAGAACCCCATCTTGGTGTTCATTAAGGGGATTATTCATCAAAGTTATTGCTTCCTTGATGGAGAATAACAATATCACTCGCAATGGCTGCTGTTGCTCTCATAACTGTATTACTTTATACTATTTTTCTCTCCAGGGCTTTGTACTTAGTCTCTTTATTTGAAAATTTTAAATTGAGGGAAGCGTAAACTTCTGGTATAGCAAATTCACCAGGGTCACATTTATTTCACTGTAGTAGCTTTATGTCATGTAAATGCTTCGTGGAATTATTTTTTTTCCTGCTTTTTATTGGTTCTCTGCGCTGTCTTTAAATATTTGTATTTCTTTCAAGCTCAGCTGCACTTCGGCTCGGGGCCTGAGGTTTCTGGCTGCCTGTTTGCTGATGTAGCTGAACTCTGCTGTGCCGAAATCCTGCAGAGATCGCTGTAGGGAGGGAGCCTCTCTGGAGCAGGGAGTCACCACGGGCTTTGCTGGAACAGAGTGGAAATCCAATGTAAAATTAATAAGGGGAGGGTGGGGGAGAGCAGACTGTTTGCAAAAGTTATCTTTTGTAACGCAGCCCTAATCAAATATTCAGAAAATGGCAGCTTTAAAAATAGAACAATTGTCCTTTTAAAACATGACTAGTTTGGTTAATTTACCCCCAAGTATCCGGTGTCTGTGACTCTGAAAAACTCTTATCTACTGAAGGGGGGAAAAAAGAGCATTGCAGAAAAGGTGACAAGTTTTCACCTCTTTCCTCAGAGAACATTTTAATTCCACTTTAATCAGCCTGCCAATAAAAGAGTACTTGGCTTTCAAGGGGAAACAAATCAAAATATGCATTTATCAGTCACGAGGCAGAATTCAATCGCTCGCAACTGATGAACTCCAAAAGGAATGAAACTAGTACTATCACGCTGCCTTGGTGGTTTGCTTTGTACTATCAGAGAACTGGTACTATCTTTTCCTGCCACATCCACTGTTTGTCTGTCATCCCTAATTATGGCCTTTCAAAAGCAACGCTTCATAATTGCTGTTAATGATTAAAACAAAAAAAAATTTCGCATCTAGATAACCAAACTAGTGTTCTGCAGTGTGCAGATTTGTGTGTTCTGCAGCTGCCAAAACAACTTTAAAATAATAATAAAATTAAAAAAAAAAAAAAATTAGCCAAGAGATGAGGCAGAGGAAAGAGAAAGAGGTTGCCAAGTGGTGCTGTCAGCGTTATCGTACGGGGCTCCTACAAGGGCACGTCACAGACCTGTCTTATTAAAATAAAACTTTATTTTCCACTAGGAGAGGAGACTCGAGGTTCACGTTGCGCTGCACAGGTGGGCTCTCATTTCAGACTCCTCTCTGCCGTTCTGCTCCTGTTAAGAAAGAAGAGCCTGAAGTGGAAAGAAGGGTTTTTTTGTGTCAAAGCAAACTTGGATGCTGTTTCACGTATGGGTGTTTCTGGGTTGCGGGGAATTGGTTGCTCTGGGTTTTCTGCTCGTTTAGCGTGAGGCGAACACATTGCTCACTTTATTGATATTAAACAGAGTCGTCCTGATGGTTACAGTAGTTAGACTACAGCATTATACACAAAGCTGAATCTTTCTGGTGAGAGAAACTGCATTCTTCGGGCTTATCTTGCTCCCTGCGCTGGAATTTACATGCGTAACTACCGGTGCATCAAGATGAGTTTTTCTCCTTTGTGTGGTTTGCATCTCAATGAGGGTGGAGAGGTGCGGGCTGTTTAGCTTTCCTTCTCCCTGCCCTGAAAAATGGTTAAAACTCACCTCCTGCTTTATTTATGCTTTGTTCCATCCGACTCCTCTTTTGCTGCTGAGGATTTATGAGGCCAGAAAGCAAGAGCCAAACTGCTCTTGTGTTTAGTTTCCTCCGTTCTTGCCCTTGTTTGATTCCTTGTTGATTTTTTTGCTCCCTGAGTATGGACTTCTTTAGGGCCAGGCTTGGGCAGCCCCAGGATCCTCAGCTACCCTAACACAGCCCCATGCCTTGTTCAAATCCCTGCCTCGACTCCGGTGTCCTGGGATTGCAGCCTGAAACTGGTAGTGCAAAATACCAGTTTGATGTGCAAAAACAGCGGCATCTGACCTCTAGTCTCTCCTTTTCCCCTTCCTGTGGTTCCACAGTATCTCACTTGTGTAGCCCGGGTCTGGGGAGCTCTCTGCTCTCCTCCATCCCACTGAGTTCCATCCTCTCTTCAGATCTCACCTCCTGACCTCCTTTTTTTTTTTTCCCCGGGAGTCGATTAGACAAAGGAGGTACGTTGTCATGTGGATGGGATGTACAAATAAATTGCATTGTATTTTCCCTCTTTTGCCTTTGATTTTAATCTTGTGCTTCAAAAGCATGTTGGGAGCAGTTGCAGGTAAAAGGAATATAAAGTAGAATTGTTGAAGTGCCTGTTTGGGTCATGAATTTGTGAAAATGAATGTGTTAATTGAATAGACAGGACAATTTGTGACACTCTAAAATTAAAAAACAGGGAGAAACAAGGTAGGAATGTTACGGTGTGGAGAAACTTTCATCTCTTCTTCATTCAGCAGTGGTTACGTCAGTCATAGTGTAGCGGGAGTAAAGGGGTTCCTGTGCTCAGCTATTCATTTCAGGGCTGCTTGTATTTAATTGGCATGAAACCAAGTGTGATCCATTTAAAATGTATGTTGCACTGCAAATGAAGTTTAAGAAAACCAAGTAGAACTGTAAATAATAATAAGTTTATTAAAATACTGTAATGGCTGCAGATAAATGATTTAGGATTATAACTTACTGTTGCTTAAATAAACAACTGACTTTACAAACAACAGACAGTACAGAAACCCCAAAGTTTTTGAAATAGTCTTTTATTATTAAGTGAGAGCAAAGGAGAATTGTGAAGCTTTTCATGGAGCTTCTTACATTTCATGTATGCATCATGGTTTTGTCAGAAAGACCTTCACAGTCTTCACACTCATACATGTTGCTTGAATTCTTGCCCCTGTTATCCAGTTTCCCAATTATGTACAGCACTCAGGGAAGGAAATATTTGTATATTCACTCTGGGAAAACATGGAAACATTATTTCTCTGTCAGGTTAATTTGCTGTAGGAGTAATCTGCTAAAGGTGGGAGTGTATTATAACTGGGAATATTGCATATTCAGGCTACTAAATTCTTAAAATGGTCATACTGCTGTGTGTAAAGATGTTTTCTGGAGAGCTGATCAGAAAAATGATAAACCATTAGACAGCACTAAGGAAGGAGTGTTACATGGAGGTGGGAGGAGGAGGTAAAGGGTGAGTCAGAAGCCAACAAGTTCTTCAGAATTTGGTAACTACCATAAGTGAAAATAGGAGTCAGCAGGAGCTGAAGCAACAAAAATCTCTAATTGCTTTTAAGAATCCAGCTGTTGTAATATTGGATCTGTATCGTGATAGAGGATTTGGTTTGTTATCCTGTGTGTAAATTCCAAGTGTATCACAGAAAAGTATGAAATGTCCTTTGGAGGGCAACTGTAGAGTATCCTATCCCCAAAAAAGAAGTATTCTCCCTTACCTCTCCCTGTGAGGCTTGTGTGCTAAATGATAAGGACTTAGAAATTTTCTTTTTATTAGAGGTTTGGCTGGTCTTGTTAAGTATTTCAAATTATGTCCAAGTTTTTAACGAACTTCAGAGGTTTTTGGCAATACATTTACTGGTACGCTTTTGGGAGGGGGGAATTAAAGATGCAGTTTTATATTGCTGTCTTTGGGAATTAAGTGCCTAATATATCTTTATCTGTACCTCTACCTATACAATCTTTCTTTTGTCCTTTTCTCTTTTCAGTAAGCATGTAAAATGACCAGATACTCGTGTCACAACTTTGGCCAGTGAGTTCTGCCCCTGCAGGTCTAGTTAGCTGCCCTGTTTTATTGCCATATAATGTTGTTTGTCATGTAACAGCCACCTATTGTTATTATTATTCTTTTCTGACCCTCCTATAAAGGAAAACCACAATAACTGAAGTGGCCTCTGATTTTGCAACCCTTTTGCTGGGTGTGTTTCTGGATGTTACTTCAGTATTTTCGAGCAATTTTTGTGACACTTCTCGTGGTCAAATGTTGTTCTCTGTAAGATTAGTAGGAAATACCCCCCTTATTTCTTTGGAGGCAGATCTTGCTACTGTGCATTTATAACTTCAAAGATAGCAATAAATAGCTGGTCCTCATCATCAGAGCGAAACCCACTTAGGGTGAAAGGTCAGAAAGATGTGGCAGTGCTAAGAAATGTCTCTGAATGTCAGAATCAATTAAAATATTACTTTATTTAAATTACTGATTTCATGGCATTATTCTAATTCATGAAGCCTTTTAGAGTCATGAATTATATTTGGAAATATTAACACTAAAAAGCATTGGGGTACCTGAAAGCTGTGGGTTTGGGGGGTTTTATTACTGGGTTTTTTTTAGGAGATGAGTAACTTGGAGTCCATCTACTTTATGAAAGCAAAGATATAAGGCACGAAGGAGAGGTTCAAGACCCGTTCCTTGCTGCTTTTTAATCTGCTGCAATTACTGTATATTCTTAACCCTGTAAGTAAAAGAAGATGGAAACTTAGCTCTCCCTTGGAAAAAAAAAAAAAAATCCAACAACTTTGATGCCTTGGGTTTCAGCGAGAGACGCCCCCGGCATCGCCCGTGGTGTGGTGGTAACCTGGGGGTCAGGAGAACTTGAACTGCAGCTTTAGGGCTGGTCTTAACGTCTGTCAGGCTTTTCCTGTGAGCTGGTGCTCCCCGTGCTGCTCACCAGGGCTCACACGATGCTGCTGCTGCTGCTGAGTTTTCCAGGCAGCTCCTTCCTGGTGTGTTTGGCACGAAAGAGAAGAGGGATACATGTCATCCGCTGGATTCGCCTTCTCCGGGCGGAAGGAGCTTTTACCTTCCCGTTTCACACCGCTGAGAACTTTTCCTGAGCTAATGTGGTGGGAGTAATGCCATTTAAAGGGAAAGATGTTTTGGCAATGCCATATTTATCTTACAATAGGAGCTGTAAAGGGTCTCGTGTAGCTTGTTTTGACCACGGACTGAAAAACCCGATGCAGCATTTCGCATTTTATTTGATCCAGCAAGCACTTGTTTTTTGCTCACTTCGCGAATCGGTTTTTCATAAGTAACTACCAGCTCTTAGCCTCATTTTACAGGTTGTGGTGCTCTGTACTGCTTTAAAATATGGTCTAGTCTTTGCAGGAATGGCGCTGTTACACCATTCATTTACTTACATCTTTGGTTGAAAAAAGTACTTTAAAAACTTGGTTGGTTGCTGACCTGGAGGGCAGACAAATTGTCTTTTTAAGAATTTCCCCCAGGTTTGCTATTTGGGTTTACTTAAAACTTATATTAGGCAAGAAGACCAATAAAAAAATCAGAGTTTTGTGATATAGGAGCTTCTGAGTCTGAGCATTACCAACCCAAGGAACCATTTACACTTTGGATTTTAAAGTTGTGATGATGCACGAGGTGATTCAACCAGACTGAAGCTGCGATCAATATTCTTAGGGTTGTTCTTTTAAGGCAGAGGAATCATTAAAACATTAACTTCAGCATTCAGTATAACAGGCAGTAGATTTTTTTATGGAGCCCAGGGTGTTTGGAATTCTGAATCTTGTTTTCCCCTCTAATATTGCCCATATGCACCTCTTGCAGCAGGGAAATGTTTTCCCTGGCAGGGCAGGCTAAAGAACACTTACTGATGAGGAAAAGTGACAATGAACTTCAAAACAACGATGACAACAACACTTCCAAAAAATTCCAAACCCGCCCCCCC
>VXAY01007012.1:490792-582621 GCA_013399855.1 Oxyruncus cristatus | reverse complement strand
ACCCTAAAACACACAGTGTTTGGAAGCCTCACTTCTGCTAATCTGACCCTCTGTTTCAGGGCATTTTGTTTGGTTTGGATGCCAAGGGGTGACTCAGGGTCTGTAGCAACACTAAATGAGCACCAAACCCCATGACTGAAGACTCCTCGGGGATTAAATCTTGATTATTGGAACAACTCGATTACAGTCGTGATTATTTTGTTCATCTTGGTTTTGAAACTTCTGGTGTGCTTAGAGCCCATTGCAGTGATAACCATGAGAACTAGAAAGTGTTTGTAGTGACAGTCAGCATCACTTACGCAGTCTCACAGACCTGCACATAAAGTCCAGGGAGAAATGCAAAATTCCTTTAAAAATAAAATAAAATTTAGAAAACTTCTAATGTGCTTTTCTCTTTTTTTTCCTCCTCTGGTATTTTTGTTAGCTTCTTGGATTAGGAAATTTAGGTAGGAGAACAATATGCAGTTTGTATTTTAAATATTTTCTTGGACCATTCATGCTCTTCCAGGGATTTCTCAGAAGTAACAAGGGGACCCCCCTCTGCATGGACAAAGCATTTAGTTATTTTTTGGAGAAATTTCTCATTCCCAACAGGTGGAGCAGGAACAAGACATGGGCTTTCTGCTTCTTGCTGCCTTTTTGCTTGGCGGGGTGGGGAAGGACCAAGAAGGAGAGGAAGCAGCTGATGGCTCAGGTGGTGGAAACAGGGAATGGAGATCCTCGGTATCCTTAGGGCTGTAAGAGGTGTTTCATCTGAGCAGCAGATGCTGAACAGCTGCACTGGTCTCGTTGCTTCTTCTGCCTCCCTTGTGTGAGGGTGTTTTATGCAAGAGTTTGTTTAAGTGAAAAGGAGAGAAACATCTTTGTCAAACGGGAGGAGCGAGAGCACGGGGCAGCAGGATGAGAGAGTAGAAATCGCCTGGCTAAGGGCAGTAGGTAAAGGTAGTGCTGGGGTTGCAGGGTTGCTTAACATGCCAGAGATGTCAGGGAAATGCCAGTTGTGTTTGGATTGGTGTTTGTGTATTTATTCCCTGCGTTGTCAGATACCTCTGCGGCTGAAGGAGTGCTGCTGCTGCAGGAGCTTCAGAGAGGTATGAAAAACATTCCTTCTAAAAATACTGGGAAGCTCCCTCCACCCCCATTGTTTATTGGAAACTTTTCCCCATCTTAAGATATTTGATTATGGTGTAATGCAGCTAATTTAAGCATCTGTTTATCACTGCCTGGCTAGACTGAATGTGAAATTTCAATTGAATTACCTCCCAAGAGAGCTTTGAGCTCTGAGGGTAAAACAAATCATTTTCTCTCCATTCCCCTGGGATTGTCAATAAAAAGAATTAATCTAAATAGTTTACATGCATTTTGAAATGTTGCATCTACTAGACTTGGGTTTGTTGTTAGTGGAAAATTGCCAGTGTGAGTGGAATATGGGCTTTAACTTGACTATGGCAATGTTATAACGTGGTGGTGCAGGGCCTGGAAAGGCTACAGTTGGGAAGGCATTTGCATTTAATTCATATTTGATCAATAAATGCGTGTGCTTTATTTTAGAACAGAAGATAGCACATAAACCCGAGCTTACCACAGCCTCAGGCACAAGATGCCACCAGCCCAGCAGCTTAAAATCCTGGAATCATAGAATATCCTGAGTTGGAAGGGACCTATCAGGATCATCGAGTCCAACTCCTGGCCCTGCACAGGACAGCCTCAGGAATCCCACCATGTGCCTGAGAGTGTTGTCAAAATGCTTCTTGAACTCAAGACAGGCTTGGTGCTGTGACCACTGCCCTGGGGAGCCTGTTCCAGTGCCCGACCAATCTCTGGGTGAAGAACCTTTTCCTGATATCCAGCCTAAATCTCCCCTGACACAGCTTTATGCCATTCCCTCGGGTCCTAAGAGCTTCTGCAGCTCTTCCATTTGATGTGTTACCATAATGTGAATTATTGCTGTGGGCTGCTGGTGGGACACAGTGAGCCCCTCATCAACACCACAGCTTTGTGTTCTCCTAAATATTTGTGCGTGCACACACTGTTCAATATATTTCCACTTCCACAAGAAACAGTAGGTTTTCTCTTTTTAGTTGTTATCATGTCAACAAAGATCTGGGAGAGGGCAGAGTACAGGTTTTTCTTGCTCTGCAGACAACCTAGCTAGTCACTTTACATCTTCTCTGTCATTTTGGTAGCCTGAAGAGAGGAGGTTTTCTTTCTAGTTTGCCTTACTTGGATTGGAAGTGAAATCTGCTGCCATCCACCTGCAGAAGACCTGCAGAACTGATCTCTAGATGCTTTTACCCTGGACTGGTGGTGAAGGCAGGTGGGCAGGTGCTGCCTTCACTCCAGCTGAAATGTGTTGGCATGTCCATGAGCTGCAGGCAGCAGTCCACATGCTCGTGGTGCCCCACTGTCACCATGCTGCTTTCTCTGGAGGACAAACAAGTTCCCAGTGGATTTAGCTGACTGGGAAAGAGCCCTGGATTGTCTTAGCATAAGTAACTGTGGGCTACATTTCCAGATGTAAACAAGGATATAAAGATCAGGCTTCCTTGTGGGAATATCCATAGTAACCTTTGTGCCCATCACCTGAGTCTCACCAGTGGAACATCACTGTACCTTTCAGACCAGGTCTTCTGGATTACTTGGAGCTGCAGTGTCCAGGTTGAGAGTAATTAGATATAAGGAAGGAATTCTTCACTGTGAGAGGGATGGAGCACTGGAACAGATTGTCCAGAGAAGCTGTGGCTGCCCCATACCTGGAAGGCCAGGTTGGCAACCTGGTCTAGTGGAGGTTGAAACTAGATGATCCCTTCCAACCCAAACCATTCTGTGATTCTGTGAATTTAATTCAAACAAGAAAACCACAATCCCGAGAGGCATAAAATTGGAAGGTGTCATGAGACTGTGAATGCTTGTAGCCCAGCTATTGTGTCCCAAACCAGTGCACAGGTAACCCGCACAGTGAGCAGAGTGAAGGGAGGTGGATGGCAGGATTTGTTCTGCTGGCACCTCTCCTATTGCCACCAATTTCAGCTGAGAGGTACTTCACAGCAAACACCTTTACACCGAGTTGCCTTTTATGAAATGGATAGTATAAAACTTGCTTTTCTTTTTTAAAGAAAAACTTTAAATATCTTATAGTAGTGATAGCAATGAGAATCAGGTACCTGTGCAGGGTGAATGCATGTTGATTCTTTTGGAGTGGAAATGTGTTCAGACCTGTAAGAGCCAGCCCAGGTGACCAGCTAAACCATGTCATCACCCTGTCACTCTTTCAGACTTTTCTCCTGGTTCTGATTTTATTGATGATAAAAAGCATCTCTTTATGTTAACCGAGATAATTTTAGATGCAGTTGGGATGACGGTAAAAAAACAGAGTCCAAAACCCACGCAAACAGATGAAAGCTTAAAGAAATTTTAGAGTTCACTTGTTCATGAGTTTGATGTTTCTGTGGTCTTTCTGATAGTTGGTCTTGTTTAATGGCAAAACCCAAGGAAGTTAAATGCCACATACAGAGCTGGTGTATTTTCCTGATAGCTATAATCAGCAGTAGTTCCTGCGATCATCACAGGCAGGGTTTGAAGAGAGGGGCACCATATTGCTTGTTTACTAGTCAATATTTTCTTTAGTACGGGGGATTGACTGTTAAAAACCCTTGTTTACAAAAGCAATAGAAGTTCCTCACAGATGGCGATGTCCTGGGAACAATTCAAGTTTTAACTTCCATCAACATTCTTCATAAACAGCAAAAGCATAATCGTGGTAAAAATAATTCTGGATTTTTATTCCAAAACAGTAGTAGACCAAAAGTCTGTGGGTAAGTTGAAGCTTTGGCCTGTGTTGTGAGATGCTAATAGTCTGTATTTCCTTTCTGGCTCTAAATATGGAACTGTTTTGACAGTTTAAGTATACTCTAAAGCGATTAATCCTGACAGGGTTGATAGTAACTTGAGAAAAAAATGTTTAAACCCCAAAACTGCAGTTTATCTTAATGAGTAGCTCACACTGTCAACAGCAAAGCCCCGTTACTGTGTGTAATAGGGTTTAGAGACTATCACAATGAGAAAGGACAGGTCTTATAATTTGAAAGTATATGACTGGAAGAAGAGATAGTCCCTTCTAGGGAACCTCCAGCCCAAGGTGCTTCACCTGTGCTTCTCTCACCTTGCTTGTTAACAACATTTAGAACAAACTTATTTTTGAGATCCTTGAACTAAAATGATCATCTTTTTCGGAGAGGTGTGCAAAGGTACCAGCTGCTTAAGATAAAATAGATATATGAGTTTGTGCAATGTTAAAAGCAGGCACCTACATGAGAACAATCTTGGAGGGTTTCCAGTTACAAATAAGCCCTGTGTCATAGAAAGTCAGAAGTCTCCCTTGAATGAAGATCATTACCCTCGGGGTGCATGTTGGTCCCTCTTTAAAATTCTTATAAAAACAAAGAAATTAATTATCCAGGATAAAAATGGGGGCATACGTCTCCTGGCAAACATTCAATTAACTTTTTAGTGCTTGGTCCTTAATGTTGTGTTTGACCACTGGAGCGTTGAGAACGACTTTCCTTTGAAAGGGAGCTGGGGTGGAACGTGGCGTTGGGCTGGAGCTCTGCTCCAGTGGCCAGTTGGGGCTGGCCATCAACATTTTTCCCATGATCGTTGAGTGTGGAGCTGGTTATATTTTACTTATGCATGTGAGATGTAATTTGCTTTGGGACAGGGTTGTTTTGTGTTTTTGGTGGGGGTTTTTTTTTTGTAGGCTGGGTGATGTTTTATAGAGAATATAATTTAGCTCGTTTTGCAATCGTAGACTGGTTTGCAGTGGTTGAGCATGAACTACCAATTAAAAGCAACTGTATAATACTTCTAATTCCCATGACTAATGGGCTGAAAATATGGAGCTCTTTGACCTGGATCCAGTCCAAGCCAAAGATGAATTACGCCACATAGATCACATTCTCTGCTGTTAAAATACCCAACAGTGCAAGTGTAAACCCCAAACTTTACAAATACTGACTTCTGAACGATGGGCTGACATGATGACGAATATATTTTGAGAATAACATATGAGAAGAATTGAATAACTGTGCTTTTGCAGAACTTTTACCTATTTCTGTGTACATTGATATAATTTATAATCTCCTTTCATCATTAATCTCCTGCTGCTTTACTAACAAGTGATTATGTACTGAAACAATCAGAAGGAAATGGTTCTCTGGGGTTTTTATTGAGTGCGTAGTGTCCTTTAGATTGTCAGTAAAAATCACACTGCTACAAGATTTAATATATATATAAGGTTTTTAAACTGCATCCTGTATGTAGAGATTCTGAAATTGATCTTTGATTGCCGTATATGAATTACTGTTTTTTCTCAAACCGATCACTAAGATTGTGAAATTTGGTGTTCAATCCAGTAATCTGAACAGCTGAGTTTTATTGCTCCTGTAGCAGAACAAAATTAAGTATCTCTGGGTTAAACTTAAGGCTGGTTGGGCTGCTGAGAGCTGTATAAATATGCAAGGGCCAGAGCTGATGTGAAGGAAGGTGCTCTGCTCGTCAAACGAGGGAGCAATTGCGTGGCAGGGCAGTAGGAGTTCTCTTGGAAACAGGGGAAATTATCAGCCTACCAGGACAGAATGCAAAGGTCGATCTGCTGAATACAAATAAAGTATTGAGCACCAGGTTCTGCCTCATGGAGCTGGCGCTTTTGGAACTGCTGTGATAAATGCACTGATAAATTCGAGGGAATGAGTGCTATTGCAAAAGCCTGATGAAGGCTAGAAAGTGTCCAGCTAGTAGGAATTGCATTGCTTGGTCAGGCACAATGAAATTAAATAGAATTTGCTTTAGTGAAATTGCATCAAGGATGATTAAAGGTGCTGCTGGGAGAAGGTGGTGATCACCTTCCACTGAAGCCACTTCAGTGATTCCGTCGTTTACTCCTTACGTGTTTTGGGTTTTTTCCTCATTTTTTTGCATTTCCTCTGACTTTGAGGCTCCTCTCCCTCTCCTGATCCCTTCCACCATTGTGTTGTGCCCCTTCTCCAAGCCTGGAGGTAACAGCAGGCTACTCCAGAGAGCAGGGAGCTTGTCAGCACCATTCCTTGGGTCCATTGGTTTACTCAAATACACTTAAGTCCTGCACTCGCCCTTGCCGAAACATAACGTTCTTCATTCCCCTATTCTTTGATATTTATGTTTTGGGTCAAGATTTGGCATTTTAGTTCCAGAAAGCTGATGTTCCCTCCTCACCTGGGTGAGATGGAGCCTTGCAGGTGGAAGCTGCTCCCTGCTCCAGCCACAGCTCCCCTGTCTGGGTCTGCAGTTGGGATTCCCATCTGTGTTCACGTTCCCAGCTAAATCCCCCACCAGCCTCTGATCCTGAACTGCTAAAACCAGCCCGGTGTGGTGTCACAGACATCTCACCTCAGTGGTTAAACTGCACCTTGGATATTCCCTTGATGCAGAGTCTGCCATGAGTCTGAGCCAAACTCCCCTTGGTTTTGCTTTGATATTTTTGCATTTTGCATCACTGTTTAGGGGCCTTTGCCCTCGTGGGTGTTGAACAATGACTTGTAAGAGAATTCACATCTTTCCAGTTGTTTCCTGAAGTACAGTGGCAGAGCAGCGTCCAGTGGCTGCAGGCAGCACCACGGTCTTGCTGTGCCCCATTCTGCTGAGAAACCCGATGTGAAGTTTGAGTGACTTGAACTGGGTTTTGCCCCAGGTGGGCTGAGAGTGTAACCAGTCTTTTAAGGTAAAACAAAACACATATGCACACAGAAATACACACACACAGACATATATATAGATATATATATATATACACATATAACCACATGTCACATCCCTGGGTTACCAAGATGAGACTATCTTACGACTGTTTTGTTTCCATTTGACATTTAAATGATCCTCTGGCAGCGGGACCAGAGTTCTGTACTCTATATAAGAGACACCTTTAAAGTCATATAAGATAACGCTTGGCACTGTGAGTGGAGCCTATTTCCTCTGTATATATTTTTTTCTTGAAAAATTTGTCATTTTACCTCTTCTGCTGCTGGTTAATACCGGACTAAGAAGTGAGAGGAATATTTTTCATGATTGCAGTTGTTGGAGCAGTGCGTGTGCACAGCTGTGTTCGGTCATTTATTCCCTCTTCATTTCTGTAGCAATTGTAGCATGAACTAATTATTTTCTCAGCTTGAGATGTGTTGGGAGTTGTGTTTGGTAACTGTTTATTTTGCACAAGAAGCTTTCATGAAGGAGTGACCCGAGCTTGGATGTGGGGTCCTCTGCTCTGCTTCCTTCAAAGGCACGGGGAAGATTTGCCAGGGAGAGAAAAGGTTGGACAGGAAATCTGTGCGCCTCCTTTATGCGTTTATGAATATCCAGGTGTAAAGTTAATGCTATCACTGATGGGATTATCTTCCTCTCCATGTTGGCATGTCCCTTGAATTGCCCAGCCAACATCAGGGGTTGCCAAATGGAGTCACACGGTTTGAAGGAGGTATGGGGAGACAGAAGGAGAGGTGTTTTAGCAAAGAAATCAGCACCCCATTGGGTTTAAACCATTTGTCTTTGTCTATCCCGGGAATTGGGGCCACCAAAATTCCACCTTCTCTCTGCCACTGACTCCCTTCCAAAGCATTTGCTGTTAGCTGGTATGAAGGGACCTTAAATACACCACGGAGCTCCAAACTTGCAGCAAAACGAAGCTGTGTTAGTAATAATGATAATAAAAGAGTTCCAGTTTCCTGCGGATTGAAATTGGCTCAGTAAATTGGACACCACGTTGAGCTTCTGAGGTGATAATGCATCAGATTACACCGTGTGGTGATTTTTCATGGCGTGTCAGTAAAACAGAAATTAATATTCTCTATTGGCATTTCAGAAGATGCTTCTTCAGAGGTTGAAGCTTTCAGTGAGAATTTAAAGACTGTTACTGTAAATGTGACCATTCGGTGTATTTTTCATTTCAGGCAGCTGACTTCTATTATAGACAAAATGTTAACAGCTTAATATTTTGGTGTAGAGTTATAGATGGTAGAGTTTTAGAGCATAAATAGATGTTTTGTGTGGCAAAAAAAAATGTGAAATAGCCCTTGAAAGAGTTCATTATCTTCGTATTTCCATAACTTTATTAGTTCTCTAACTTACTTAGTGCTCCAGCAGTGTTTGCTGGGTGCTTTGCGTCCACACAAAGGGGCAGTTTTTGCCCTGAAAACGTCAGTCTTGGGGCATCAGATGTGGGATCTGATAATGCAGGAAGCAGTAAACAATTACCAGTTCTGAACAGTTTTAACTGTAACAGCTGGTTAAAAATTTTTGCAAGCTATTCTTGAACAGCAGAATAGGTTCTCAATTGCCCTAATACTTTTCTTGAAAGGGATTTTGCTTTCTGTGTAAAACTGCCCTTTTGTGGTAAACCAGAAAACTTTTTTTTTTTTTCCTTGTAGGGAAGAGTTTTTGCAGAAACCCATTTTCTGATCAGCTTTAAAATAGCTTGACTGCTAAGGAAACTAAATGCTAAAACTATCAACGTTATGTGAGGTTTACTGAAAGCAGGAAAGGTCCATGCTGTTTTATCCTCTGACCTTGCTCCAGAAGAGGAAGAAAATGAAATAAAATATAATGCCAGGGTATTTTTGAGTCCAGAGCTGTTACTGAGAGCTTTAGCTGCTTCAGTGCTTTCCTGCCCTCTCTCTGGAGCTGTGCTTGCTGGTCCTACTTGCAGCAGCAACCTAAAATGTGGGATGAGAGGAGGGGAAACAGGAGGAGATTATATTTGCTTTTTCCTGGAAAATGTGAGTTTTGCCAAGCATGGATACAGCAAAAGCTTTTCATGGGAGAAAGCGGAGTTTCCATTTGGAAATGCTGCTGTAATGCTGCATGAAAGGTGTTGCTGGGTCAGCTCCCGTGTCTTTCCTTCCTGACCTGGTGTCAGTGCCTGTGAGATAGTGATGGTGGCTCTGGAAGGCTCCACTGGATTTTCATCTTGTAGACAAAATTCAACCTCGTGATTCCACGTGGTCCCACGGTCCTTTTACACTTCCTTGAACATATGTGCAACATCAGCATTTATTTATCTTAAAGCAAAACAACGTGAGAAGGTGCTTCATTAATATAATAATGGGCCTCTTTGCATTGCCTTATAAATGTTACCTCAGTACCGGGTATCATTCATCATGTTTGCTGCTGCAATTCCAGGTACCATTCCCAGGCTGCAGGAGAAGCTTAGGTCATTTTGTGTAACAAATCAGTGGCCAGACTGGTATTAGCACCTAAGATTTCTTCATTCCTTTCCTCTTACCTGACCTTAAATAGCGTGATAATTTTGAAATAATTGGTGTTTTCTTAGGGGTTTTAATTTAAAAAAAAAAAATTTAAAAAAATTGCATATTTATCATTTTGGCAGTCACCTGATCAGAGCTCACAGCCCAAACAAGCAAAATTTGAGTCATAATTGATGAATAAACAACTTTGTCGATGTTATAATTATTGGGAATTTGCCCAATTCTATAGCAATGGGTTGCCACAGATTCCCCTGTAATGGCTCTGATGTGTGGCTGTTCACCACATCAGTCAGATCAGAGCTGTGTCCTGCCCAGGAATGGAGATGGGAAAAATGTCTTAGTGACACATACACCATAAAATTGGGTTTTCATCGTACTTGGATTGGTGAGAGTTACATGTCTGTGTGGTTGGGGCTTTTTTTTCTGCAGTAGTAGAAAGCATCAATCAATTCCCAGAAGTTTGGGTTTGGGGATAGCTCCAAGTGAAGTATTTTTTTTGTTACAGCATTCCCGTGCTTGTCTGGCTCGTGCCAAAGCAACTGTGTCACTGTGGTGGAGGAATCCTGTTTCACAATGTATTTTTAATTCAGTAAAACTTTACTTGAAGGGCAGAAGGAGAACATTTGGAATGCACTTCCTTATTATTAACCTCAAAGTCTCAGCTCTGTGAGCATTCTGATGGCATGGAATGGTTCTTTCTGGCTCCAAAACAGTGGCTTTTCCCAGGTTTTGGCCAGTTTTTAACTAATTCTAAATTCTGAATGTACAGACTGTTTGTGGTGCTTATTTCCCAAACAATAGCTTTTCGTGTAGCCTTCCAGACCTTCCTCTCTAGTGTAATGGGAGCATGTTTTTGGAGCTCTCAGTGCATCAGAATTTGCCCCAGCTGTGTTTATTCCAGGATGGGATTCTGTGCACGCGTGTGGATGTTCAGACATAGCTGGTGCCTTCATTCCAGTCTTATGTTACCCATTCAGATAAACTGTGTCTGATCAATAGCAGGTCGGTCCCTTCCTTAGACAGGAGGAAATCCAATGGAAAAATTGATTATTAACACGATGCAGTAGAAATACAGAGACAGAAAAGGCAGAAAATCAGCCTTGGGTTTT
The DNA here is from genome assembly GCA_013399855.1 of Oxyruncus cristatus. Classification (NCBI taxonomy): domain Eukaryota; kingdom Metazoa; phylum Chordata; class Aves; order Passeriformes; family Cotingidae; genus Oxyruncus; species Oxyruncus cristatus. The sequence goes on along the minus strand of VXAY01007012.1, from coordinate 572,222 downwards.
ATTTGACTGCATAGTTCGTAAAATGTCCACAAATTAAATTATGTGCTTTGGCTGTAACGTGAATATGGATTTTGGTACACTGAGCTCTGGAAATCTAGTTTTGGCTGTGGAAGAGCTGTGCACAGAGCACAAAATACTGGGGATGTGCTGTCAGTACAGAGAGTTTATGTTGCAATATATACTCAAAAATTAACCCAGAACAGAGTAATTTCTGCTACGAAGTGTGTTTTCTGGCCTTCGTGTGGTTGCTTGACTATAATCTCATTAACTTTTTTAATTTATATGATGGCAGACTTAAGCTCTGACATTTAGGTCTGTATATTAAAAAAAAAAAAAATAAATCAAAATTGCTCCTGTTGAGGGATTTGTTTCAGGATCCACTTTAAATACAGATGGGAATATTTACACTGGCTAACACAGATACAGAAGTTGTTTGGCAAGTGATTAGAAATAGGAATCAAAGATCCCTATAAATCCATTGAGCAGACAGACACCTCCAGGAAGATGATTCAAAATGCTGGATATCTAAACTGCATGTCTAAAGAAACTTATATAAATACCTTGGATTCTCTCTTCTTTTCCTCCCCGCCATGTTCTTCCAACAACCATTTATACCAATCCATTAGGAGAAAAAAAAAAAAAGGCTGTTTCCTCCTTTGTTTCATAGATGGTTTTGGCCTTAAACACAGCACAGTCTACCAGAATGCAATTATTTAAGTTTTCATGTTTAATGTGGCTCATCATTGCTAAATTGAAGAACCCAGGATTAAAAAAGAGCACGTAATGTGAATTAAATGGTGGTGGTGGCCAGCGAGTGTTTGTGTTACAGCAACAGTATCACAGGTTCATTTCCTTTGTATATCTTACTCCGGTTTTGCAAACTAGGATAGGGTTTTTCCAGCTTTTTCTGTATACTTTTCCAGGGCCTTTTGTTTCCAAAGATGTAAATTGAAAGAGATGCCATTTCCACGCAGAGAGATGAAATGTTTATTTTAAGAACACACAAGGACCCAGTTACGATATAACTTGTTGAATCCTCGATGCCAGACTGGCTTTCCTTGGAAGATGAATGGGAATTGGGAAAGGACCCTGTCAAAGGAGCTGGGCTTTCCAGTTACTGCTGTTAGCCAAAGCTTTGCTTGACGCTGCTCTGTTTTGTCTTTTGAGCGTACAGTAGCAACAGTTAAGAAAATAAAAGGTTTGCAGCCTTGGTGCCTGTGGTGGCATATTTTGTTGGTTGATGCACCATTTCAAAGCCTTCCCCGCCCCAAAACAAGGGAACAAGCACCCAAAACCTTCAATACAAGCAGAGAGAAGCGAAATGAGCAAAACCTCAGACGAGTTTTGGTTGGGGTTTTATTTTTTTTTCCCCTGTGCTGATGTTGGAGTTATTTTTTAGCTGGAGCAGCCTGTGGCTGTGGGGAGATGTGCCGAGTTACTGGTGGGTTTGCAGATGGGGATGGGATGCTGTGGATCACGGCTGTGACTTTCGGGGGCTGCGTGTCCCCAGCTGGGCTTTCCATCCGCAGGCACAGCAGAGATCGGCACCGGCTTGGTCGCACTTTCAACCTGTGCAGAGGAGGGAACTGGTTGTTTAGAACAGGCTGCCGTGATTTTGTGGTGCCCGCATTCTCTGCCAAAGTTGTACAGAAGCAGGGAGTGAGGATATCCTCTGGAAATGCCTTTCCAGAGGCATTTTCATACCTGCACGTCAGTGTAAATCGGAAGAGCAATAAAACAAGGGGAAGGAGCAGTGTGAGGGTCAGCTGAGCTCCAGCAGCGACCTCTGAGGGTGCTTAACCTTGCACATTTTACTTTCCTTTTGTCTGACTGTTGTGTATGTACCTGCAGACAGTGTGCTCTTAATAAAATTGAAAGTGGGAATTAAATAGTGTAGTACAGGGTGATGTGGCAAGGCTGACAGTTTTTTGTGCAACTTTGCTTTCCTCCGATCTTTTATTCAGGGCTTAGAGGTGGAAGATCCGCAGTCCTTTTGCTGGCATATTTTTTAATGCCGGTATGCTTCTTGCCCTCTGCCCTCCTGTTTGGATTTCCGTACTTCTAAATGTTATGTGTACGGGCAAGGGTTCATAAATATATATGTTCCCTGACGGTTTCAGTTCCTGCATGCGTTAATGAATATATATCCCTCGATGGAGTTTCAGTTCTGCAGCAGACGCGATGGATTTCTCCCTCTTTATCAGTGGCACCGTTAGTAGAGATAGAAATGGAAACTTTTTCAACTAAAACCAGCTGGGATATCACTGATCGAGATACAGTCTAACCCAGGAAAGTGGGGTGTAAGTAGTAATTGGAGCTGTAATGCAGGTGAAATGATGTTTTTCTTGCAGTTTGTTTTTAGGATATTTCATGACCTATTCATTCATTCATTCTCAGTCTCTCTTTTCTCTTAAAAATATAGATTTCTCAAAGCTGAAGATAAAGAGGGATTTAGGGCTGCTGAAACAACAGACAGAAATAGCAGAAATGTAACTTTCTTCTTTCAAAAATATTTTAAAATATATTACAGGTTTGTAGAAGGAGAAATATGACACTCTAAGGAATTTTCAAATCCATGACATTTTTTTTTTAATGTGTTATACTTAGCTTTGCTGTTTTAAAGAATGGAACAAGACTTCACAGGTTTGTGGTTTTGGTTGTTTTTTTTGGTTTTTTTTTTTTTTAATAAAAAAGCAACACCCTTCCCAAGACACTGGATTTACATTTTAAAAAGAAAACACTGTACAAAGACCCGGCCTTTAACTGTGCAGAAATGGGCATTTGATGATGAGTTTCAAAAGGAAGCAGATTAAGTTGTTCCCGAGTACTGTGGCGTTGGGCACGTGTGAGGATTCAAGCAGCAAGTCAAAAAGACACACAGAAAATATTGTCAGGGAACCGGCTTTGTTGGGTCTGTTTTGATGACAAAGATCTGATTTTGAAATAAATTAGAAATGCAGTTTACACCAGCAAATATTTTTCCTTTAAATTTAGAGTTCCATCTCCTTTTCAGTTCTTGTTCTCCATAACTAAGTTTCGGACTCAGCTCTGGAAACTAATTTACTTTCCTTTTAAGAACGTGTTTTAAAGACAAAACCTAAACTGTATTAAATATTTACTTGTCACCAGTCACTGTGATTACCATGGTGGTTACATTATGTTTGTGAGAGGGAGGGGGGTGGTCATGCAACATCAAGAGGCAGCTGATATTTAGGAGACAACTTCTATCGTAGCGTGGTCACCGTGAGAATACTTTGAAGCAAGGAAATGCTCTTTCCAATCAAATGCATTTTATTAGAAGATTCAATCCTTGATCCTGCCTTGAAGTCCTCCTTTCTCAGTTGGCTGCATTGATGTTATTGGTTTTCACCACAGGTTAGCCCAGATATGGCTCAGATTTTCCCAATTTCTAGCCTCTGTGGTTCTTTCCGTTCTCTCCTTCACCCCAAGTAATTCTTGCCAGCATACACCAGTCATTTTTATACTGTTTGTAGGAAGGTGACGTTAAAACAATGTTATAGCAGCCCCTAGTAAATGCGGAGTCCATGTGTATTGATTACATGGGATTAGTGATTGTGGATGTGTAGACACACAAAAATAGTTGTTGTACCTCTCTGACCAATGGACCTCACTGCTGACCAGTCTCCCTTTGGATTTTTAGTGTTAGAAGTACCATAACAAATTCAGAAAATTGCTTTTTTATTAGTCAGAGGAAAGGTTCTCGCCTTTCTTACTTAATTTTTGAAAGATCTTCTGCAGTTCCTCCTGTGTAACACACCAAAGCCACATCATTCCTAGAGCAGTCTTTAGGCTGAGTGTGTTGTGACAGTTGTATTACCTCAGCTGTTTGAAGGGATGTGGAGCATCAAATTTGAGCTTGTGTAGTTCATAATATATCAAACAATGCTGCTGTACAAAAAAATCTGTTTTCTTTGAAATGAAGAAAAATAAAATTGTTACAATCCAAAAAGTGGTTTTGCCCCCTTAGAAGTTTGACAGTAACACTTGGCTGTGAGCAGCTAGAAGAGATTTTAAAAGGTCTGAATCATTATTTCTTAAAGCTGAACTATAATCTCTTTTTCTAAATGCACTCACACAGCATCACAGTTGTGCTCCAGCTTTTAGTTTCACCCCCAAAAAAATGCATTCATGTCCCACCAGGCCTGGAAAACTGTTGCACAGGCATTTTGTATGTGCCCATTTTGCAGACCTGAACCATGCACACATATCTTGTTTTTATGCCGAGGGAATCCCAAAGCGTCTGAAAAGTCACACCTGCACGTGGCTGCATAAAGTCGCAGTAGAGTCATCCCTTGTGAAAGGTGACAGGTAGATGGTTCACAGCCCCTTGGCCTAAATTTTGTTCTCCCACACAGTGGCATGAAGAACTTTGACTCCCACACCCAGCGCTATGAAAACGGCAATAACAAATTTAACATCCGAACAGAGGAAGAAAACTTGTTGGTTTATGCCTTGTTTTCAGTCCCTTCACTCCTACGTAGATGCATCAAGCCCCATGGCATTTATCTTAAAAAAATGAAAAGCAGGTTGGAAATCCCTTTAGAATTCCACGCGAGGGTCTCTGAGCACTCCACAGCTGCAAGAAAATTGAACATTTCAGCCCATCCCATAGGGTTGTGGAGGCAGCACCGCTCCTGGGACCGTGAGCTGCTGTTCCACCTACTCTGGTGAGAAGCAGCAAGAGATTTGTTTTTGGCCACAGGACACGCAGAACCACGAGAGCAAATAATTGGCTTTTAAAAGTATTGCCGGGATCATGTAAAATGGTGTTTTATTTTCTCATCGTTCAGGGGCGTTGTTTGTTTGATTCTTTTCGGCGGTGGCAGTGCTAAACGTGCTAGTGTTACAAAAAGCATAATAATACGTTGTTTTTATGGGGAAACGGAGCTCCAGAGGAAATGCTGGTTTGATTTTGTGCGGATTTTCTGCAGTAAACATTTTTGGCGTTCCTTTTTTTTCTTTTTCCTTTTTTAGTACTTTATTTTTCCTGCTGGCTTTAATGCAGCATAACCTCCTCTAAATTTAGTGGGAAGTGTAAATGTATGTAATGCTTTTTCTGTGGTTAGAAAATACATGTAGCATTAAGTTATTAAAGCCTGACTTTAAACTATGTCTTGGGCTAATGATTTTACAGTATAATTGCTTTAGTTAATTTGAAGGCAGGTATACATACAGCTTATTCCATTTTGGCACTATAAAGTTTGCCATTGGTATTATACCTCATTTTTTATATGATTTACATAATTTGTGAAACAGATTTAATACTTTGTGTGTGAGCTAATTAGTTTCTGGTTTAGAGCCTTATTGTATGTTCATTGGGTTCTGAACACCTTTTACAGTAGCACAGAAGGTCATTGTTGGATCTAAATTCTTTGTAGAGCAATCAATCCCCTTTTAATAAAATAAGTTGCATAATTTTTAATGTAATTAAATTGGGTTACGCGGAATTGTTTTCAGCTGTAAATTTGTTGAATTGGAAGAAATGTGGTGGTGATGTGTTAATTACTGAGTTGTGCTCTTTCCCTTGTTATGGTGTAGTTTGAGATTACTGGACTTTACATGAGTGCAATTTTATATTCACCTCTGAGGAGCTCCAGGGGTGTCCAGCGTTTCCTGGTAGAGGAGGAAGAAAAGAAAAGGAACATTTGTAGTAGAATTTTAAAAGCTTCCTGCGTAACTTTCAAAAGATTCCGTGTTAATACATCCCTGATATTTATTACTAATTGCCAGATGACAACAGTGCTTGCCAAGCACGGAGCTCTTGGGCAGGTGAGGAGGACAAGGTGTGGTGGCTGAAATAAATGTCCCTTTTCCAGGGAAATTGAGCCCCTCCGTGCACAATAAGCATCTTACAGTCACATCACACACCAGCCCAAAGAAGTTCTTTTCCTCTGGTATGTGATTTTTACATGAGGGCACATGCTGGCTGTTTTCCTCTCCAAGGAATTGTTTTCTTGGCTGCCGCCATCCCGTGTTTAACGGCACTGTGCAGCTTTAACGGCTCCCGGATTATTAGGAGTCTAAACAGTCTCCTGTATCCTTTGTGTCAAAATGAGTGAAGGCTTTGGAAATCATTTTGGGATTCACTGAGCAGGAAAAGGAGTTGCTTGAGAGAGTCAGACCCGGCAGAAAGACTGACTTCCCAAGTTAAAAATGAGCAGTAGAAATTCCCTTCCAAAAGTTTTCTGCATCCCTTCCCTGTGCTAACTCAGACTCTTGAACTTAATCAAATTATTTCTGTGCACTAATTATTTCTGATTTGGGTTTTACTTGTCTGTTCCTACTTCTTTTTTCCCCTGGGTAGCTCTCACATGCGTGCTCAGGCTTTTTAACTTGGTAAAGTAGTTACACTTAGTACAGAGATAAATTAAAGGTAATGAGACAGAACCAGAACACGGCACAGGTATTTCCCTTCCCTCTGTTTGTGTGCTGCTAGGAACTGGTTCTGGGATTTTTGTACTCTGTGTATAACCCTGATCTGTTAAACATGTTTTGTGGGAGAAGCAAACATTACCAGTTTCCTCCATGTTCTTCACTGAGGCACATCTGATTTCATTTAGCAGTGCACATGAAGTCTCTTACGCAGACACCACCATCGAGGGTGTTTGATTATTTATAGGAACCTCTAACCAAGGCAGTGTTTTTCTAGTGTATTTACATGTATGCATAGATATCAAAAATAAAGAACAGGCAAAGCTGACTTTTTATTGTGTTGTATTTGCAACCATTCTCGCTCATCACAGACCTGTCCAACCTTTGCAATTACAGTTATACCAGTGGAAGCCTTTAAGGCATTTATTTCCGAGTGGGAATACTGTTTCTCCTACTTTAAACAATTAGATGAAGTGTAATCTCACTTTCTTCCTGTGGAATGCCACACTTTTATTGCTATCATTTATCAGTAGAGAGACGTAAATAAGACGTAAGCTTAGGAGCCTGGCTCAAACAAAACCAGATTGTATTGATTCCTGCGTGGTACAGAATGAAACAGAAAATCATCTGACAGCCACTCAGTGCTCATCAAAGCAATTTTTAAAGAATAAAGGCTGAATATGTACAATATAAATTCCTTATCTTGTTTACTTGATGTACACGTGCAGTTCCAAAGTCAGAAACCTGATAGAAATCGTGGCTAATTGCGTGAGATAGTGCCCCTTATTTTCATTATGGGTTTAAAACATGAGGTGTCGTGGCTTAGGCTAAAAGCAGCTCCAGAGTATGCAGAAACTTTGGAAATCATAGAATATCCTGAGTTGGAAGGGACCCATAGAGATCATCGAGTCCCTGCACAGGACAACCCCAAAAATCACACCATGTGTCAACAATTTCTTGATGGAAAACTAAAGATGGTGTGAAAAAAAAATAACAAACCCCCAAATCTTTCACGTCACTGACAGCAAATGAAACAGAGTGAAAAACAGAGGTTTTGTCCATGTAGCAAGTTAATGATTTTCTTTTTTTAAAAAAAAAAAAAGTTTCCCCATCCCCCTGCACTGCTCGGGAGACAAGACGGCTGCTGATTTCTTAAAGCCTTAAAGTTAGCTGACCTCCTCGCTGAACCCAACTTTAATGTAAACATTTTCTTGAGATGGTTCGTGGCAGGGCCAGCAAATCTGGAGAATATTAGTGGCGCTGTGTTTGCGGGAAGCAGGAATCCCTTGGTAATTCTCGGGAGCTCTTTTCCAGGCCAAGGCAGCCTGAGACACAGTTGTGTTTTCAGTTTTGCAGGGTTCGTTGGTAGTGCCCTGTGTATCTTTTTAAAATGTAATTAGTAGAACACATAATTAGTTTTTGCTTTGAAGTTGAGTTTTTCTTCCTTGCTTTCGCTTCGCTGAAACTCTTCATCTCCCCCCGCCACCGTAGGTAAATAATTTGATAGCCTAATATTGGCGTCCATTTAGTCGTCGGCGCTTTGGCATTGGTGTAGGAATCTAAACAGAAGAGAGAAATTAGAGCAGGGCTTCCTCCAGCTCACCTCTTTGCAGGAATATTAAGTTCCATTTAACGCTTAAGCAAAATGTGTGGCTGCTGTCTCGACCCCAGTATTTTGAAGAAAAGTTTTACGCTCATTTGGGTGTTCGTTTGCACTTCTTCTCTACGGTAGAAATCGGTTATGTCTCCGTCATCATGTCAAGCATTTTGCAGGTAGAAACTTGGAGCTGAATTTCTAAATTTTCCTTACCTGTGTGCCTTTTTTTCTCTTTTTCCCCCAAGATACATTGCAGTTATCATAAGCTTGATCAGCTGCTGAAATAGGATATAAAACTTAGCACTTACTTCTTGCTTTTCAGCTTCACAGCACTTTTCACGCATTAACTGATCTCTCCAGTGTCCCAGTCTGCCCAGTACTCACAACGTGCCCAAAGTGCACTGGTGGGCAGGAGCCTTGTGGATATTGGTCACTTGTCCTTGTTACCCCCTAGCACATGTTATATTACACTAACTACAAAAATCTTGATTTTACTTGGACAAAGAAAGCTTATTTGCCCACAAGAAACCTGTGCCTATATGGACAGTGCCTTTGCTGTCACCGCGTGTTGTGTGTTAATCTGTTAATTGGCCTCTCTCTGCTTACCCATTTGGTGAAAAACTTGAGAGATGGATGGGGAGAAATTCTCTCTGTGTGTAGGTGATTCTTTTTTTTTTAACAAAAAAGAAAAATACAGCAAAATTGCATTTTAGTTTTGAAAGAAAACCTTGCAGTTCAGCTATTAAAGTGCCTGAAATCCAGCTTTCGCTTTCAGCGCAGGGCACACAGATGCAAAACTCGCTTTAGATCTTTCAGTTAAATTATTGAGCTAACTTGCAGAGGGGAGATGGGAAGAGGGGAAAAAGCAGAAGGCTACTTTTTTCCACTTTTATTATTTTTATTTTAATTTCAGTGATATTTAAAAACTCCCATGAGCAGCACTTAACTGGTGATTTCGCAGAGGTAGAGCAGAACCCAGGCAGAGCATCACCAATATTGGCTGGTTTTTTGAGATCAGCTCCATCACTTAATTGTTCTCTCACCCTTCTATGCCAGCTTTTGCTAGTCATGGAAAGTGCTGTGCATTTTCTGGAGCAAGGATTCTCTTGATTTATTTTTTTTGGAGGTTGAAGGGTACATTGAGCACACTGGACACTGTTTGGAGCATGTGCAACTTCCTGAACGATAAATAATATTGTAAAGGGTTTATGTTATTACATAATAATTTGACTGACATTTCTCTAAGCTTGTTTTTTCCAGGTTTTGATCACAGATATGTTTAATTGGCGTTAAAATTGGCTGTTGTGTATGTTGGTTGTCATGGCTTGTTTAATACCTCCTGCTTGCAGTTGTCCTAGTTTTACCATCTTGAAAGATGGTTTCTATTTGGTTTCCTTAATGTTTGCCACAGTTTGTTTTAAAACCCACAAATTTAGCTGAAGTGTTTGTTTTTTTACTTAAGAATGTTAACTTTAGAAATAAAAGATTTCCTGTTTATCAGCAAAAGTGTTTCTTCCCACTTGCTGGCATGATTTCGAAGATGGATTTTTTTATTTCCTTCTCTTACGCTGCTTTACTTTCTCGTGCTAAAAATATTAAACCCTGAGCTATGATAAAGCTTATTTAACCCAAGTGTACCTGCCTTACCTCAAATAAATGCAAAATAAATTGGGCAAAAGAAAGAGATAATATTTTTGAATCAGGACACAAACATCACTCTCTGTAAGATATTCATTGTACTGCAATAAATGGGGAAAATATATTGAATTTATGCACACATGATTGACTTTTCATACAGTGAACCCAGGTTAAACATCTTGAATATGGAATATGAATAGAGCTAACATTTTCATATGAAGCAATAATGAAAATTAACAGAGCTCCATTTCGACTGATAGCAAAGAACATTTGATACTCCAAGGCATAAAATGTGTTTAGTACTTGGGTTTTGTTAAGCTTGACAGAAGGCAGGAAACGGGACGGTACAACCGCTGCATAAAGGCTGCTTCTGTAGCCGATGACAGGCTCGAGGATGGAACTGGGGGAGAACAATAAGGGCACCAGCCCGCCCCTCATTCCCTACAGTAAGAGGAGAAGGCATTCATGGCACCGTCTCTGGCAGGATCTGTCGGTGGGACGCGGGTTTTGTTCCCTGGCGCCAGGCTGCAGGCAGAGGAGGGGACAGCAAAACTCCGTCCCGTGGATTTTACAGGGCCAAAGCATGTGGGTTGATTTTTTTTTGTCTTGTTTTGTTCCGTAACAGCCCTGGATGAAGCGGGGTTTATTCCAGGTAACGGGAAGGATATCCTGGTGCTTTCCTGTTTCGCTGAGGTGCGGGGCTTGCAACCAGCTGCAGCTGAAGAGTCACCGGTGTTTCCTGCTGTGGGTTCCTAACCGTGGTGGTCCGTCCTTGTCCCTCATGTCAGCATCTTCCCGCCACGCTGGTCTGACACAGGATAACAAGCCTGCATTTCGAGGACTTTTTTCCTGCAGTGATTTCAATCCCTGATGAGTGTTACTTGTTGAGTCTGTGTGTGTTACCGTTTGATGGGCAGAAAAATCAGAAGTCAAAATACACAGGTCAGGCAAGAGCTGCCTGAAACTTTATGTTCCCTCCCACCCACTCTTTTCACTTCTAGCAGAAGCTCAAGTTGCTTTTCTCTTGCAGCCCTATAAATGCACTTGTTTCCTTAGTTGTAACCCTATAAATGCTCTTGTTTAACGTGGACCGTGTTTGAAGAGTTGACCTCCTATTTGGTTTTAGCACTTTAAATTAAAAGTTTAGGGGTACCTAAAAATCAGCTTAAAGAAAAACTTGGCGTAACAATTGAGGTTTGAAATCTGAGTCTCTCCAGCTCCTGTGTACACATGAGGAAAACTTCCCTGAAGACTCACACAAGGCAGAAATTCGTCTGGTCAGCGAATACACAGCCCGTAGAGCTCAGAAGGAAGGTTTGGCTCCCACTCAATTAAAATAGGTTCTTAATTGATCCTGTGCTAAACTGGAATGGGAGCTTTTTGCTTTCTTACAGGGAGATGGAGACAAAAATAAGTGAATGAGGACACCTATCAGCTTCCAGGCTACAAGTGTTTGCAGACTCTGTCAGTTGGAAGGGCTTCGTGATGCTTATATTTGAAGCATCTTAATGATGATTTAAATTAGCAGTTAAATATATAGAACTGCACACTAAAACCATAACTAAACTTCTAGTTAAATTCCCTAGGACTGACCTAGAACATCTTGGAATTGTGTCTTTTAAATACAAATTTTGTATCAGCGTTCAGGAGGGTTGAAGAGCCACTGGAGGGGCGGCTGCTTCTGCACCAACCTAAAAGTGACCTGTTTTACTGCTCTTCAGCAGCTTCAGCCAGTGTTAAGTTGAAGGTCTCGAAACACTTACCTTTTCAGTGACTTTTCTGTTGTGTGGATCCTGTTAAATGAATTTTAAACAGGTTTCTCTGCACATCCTGCAAGTTTATTATTGTGAATAGTCTTACTTCAAGAGCTTCTTGAATTTGTGTCAAGCCTTCAGCTGATCCAGCAAACAGGCTTCTTGTATCGTTTGATCTCGGTTTGTTCACCTGTGAAATGGGTATTTTAACAGCTTAGTGTGATGTAATACTTTAAAAATGCATTTAGTACACCAGTGTATCCTGCAAATACATAGAATATTATGTACAGAGGACTTGCTGTTGGGTGGTAGGACAGTGGTATGTGCTAAATTTTCTGAACACAGCTGGTGTAGAAGGGACAGTGCAGCTGTGGTTTTCAGCATTGTGTTTTAGTCCACCAAGAAGGATAATGTACCTCATTTAAAAAGTCCTTTGCGGTCCTGCACAGACTATTGGAGCAGTGCTTTCCTTGCTGTGCCAACTCCTTACCTCAGGAGGAAGGTGAAGAACAGTTTTGTAATTAGTGGACTGGGATTTGGGAGATCAGGGTCAGACTTGCTTTGTGACCTTAGGTAGGTCACTTCCTTCATAAATCAGTATTATTACAGTAATATTTCCTGTCCTTCGGCTTAGGTATGTCTTCCATATTTGATTTGTAAACTGTTCTGACTGAGGTCTTTTCAGGTTAAGTCTGGACAACATCTACCACAACAGAATTCTGTTGTTGGCTGAGGTCTCCAAGATGCTTCTTTAATAAAAGCAATCATAAATTCAGTGCTACTACTATATTACATCCTTCTTTTAAACATTGAGACATATGAGGTTGCACTTGTTAAGCTCAGAAAAATTCAGGTGAGGCTGGATATAGAATCTTCAGGTGTCATTGTGTGACGGTGTTACCATCACAATTTATTTTTTCAAGTGCACCATATCATTAAAACAGGAAAGGATAAAGCATGAGCTTGTGCACTGAGAGCAGTGATTTGCTGGAGCTCCATTTGGCAAATCTGGATTTACAAAACTACAGTATGGTAGTTTTGCTTGATATTTACATCCTAATATTTAATTTAGTCATTGATGTATGGTTTTGTAGATACTCGTTGTTGTGTATAATATGAGATTCTTGTCTCCTTGAATTTTATTCACTTGTAATATTACGCTTTACATTTACATTGCATCTATATTTACATTATACTTTGCAGTCCAGAGGAGCATTTTAGAAGAACAGTAAGATTTTAATCAGTGTATGTCGTGTGAGTGAACCTAGGTTGTTTTTTCTGTTCTGGCAGCACACACACAACCAGCAGATCATCACGTGGGCCCATCCACACTGTCAAAGCACTTCCAGTCTCTCAAGGGTTAGCAGACATACCTGTCACTGTCTTGGGATGGTTTTGCATTAAATTTGTTGGATGTTTAAAAAAAGTATATATAGGATTAATTTTGGCTGCACAGTAGCAGGTTGTCTGTTCTGTGCTGACGAGGGCTGCGCCTTTCATCAAACCTTGCACAGACGGGGAGGGGGTTTGCTGCTGTAGCAAAGTCCGTGAGTAGAAAGTTGAGGTCCAGAGAATGCTGCACCAGGTCATTTCTGCAGAGTCCAGTTTTGTCCATTTGTGCTTGATAAGGAGTGAGGCAAAGATCCAAAAACCTTGACTTGTTTGAGTAGGAAACCTCATTTGTACTTGTGGAAGTGGGGCCAACTGATTTGCTTAAATACCTGGTGAAAAACAGCTTCAGCCGAGGACAGGCTGGATGGGGCTCTGAGCAACCTGGGCTAGAGGAAGGTGTCCCTGGCAGGGGTGGTGGAACAAGATGATCTTGAAGGCCCCTTCCAACCCAAACCATTCTGGGATTCTTGGACAATGGTGCCCCTCTGTTTCACATTGCTTTGACAGCCACGTAAATTCTCACGTCATTTTGTACTTTACTGAATAGCAAGAGTGGATTCAGTGATACTATACAGAGTTTTCACCAAAAATCTCCAAAGCACCATTAAGAGAGAGTGCTTGAGTTTTTCCATCTCTGTCACCAATGCAGTTACTTCCTTTTTGTTCTACTTTCCCATGATTTGAGCAGAAGTGAACAATGTAACCTGAACTTTTTTTTACTTAAAGGCTATGACAGGCCAGACATGATAAATTTTAGCATGATAGAGAGAGAAAGCTATAACCTGCTGAAACTGGGGGTTATAATTAAAATGTGTAGGCACCCTGAATTACAGCTGTTGTGAGTGTTCCAGCTATCATAATAATTGAAGACCTTTTAATAATTTTATATGTTGTTTTCTAACTTGGCCTTGAGCTTAGGCAGGGCTTCAGTTTCAAGATGATTTTCTTGTCCTCAAAAGTTAAATTGCTTTCTTTAATATAAAGCATACAATAAGGAGTGCAATTGAAGAGCTGCATGCCTTCTGAACCTGCTCTTTCAGCCTGAGACTCCACTTGTTTGAAGCAGATCTGGAGGAACAAACAGTCTTTTATTATTAGATGATAAATCCCTGATGCCATATCACTGTTTTGGCTTTCAACCTTATTGAACTTTCAAGAGAAATGCCTCTGTTTATAACATGAACTGCCCAGTAGCATCCAAGTATCTGTCGCTGCACTATGGACTTGAATTTTTATGCAGTAAATTGTACTGTGCTGTGCTGTTCATAGCATGTCTGGTGCTACACAGCTAAAATCTGACTCATACCCTGATGAAAAGCTGCAGAATGAGATGTGGGGGTTACCATTTTCATTATAGAATTTTGATTGCAAGTTAGGGCTTCTATTAATGTTTAATTAAGGGAGTTGGCAAATTAATGTTGGTTCTTCTGAGTGCGTAAGAAATAAAAAGTACTATGTTTGCTGAAAGTTGTTGGGATTCTTAATCTTAGTTTACTGAAGTTTGTGGGGCTTTTTTTTGTAAAACACTGCAAAATGTAAATAAAGGGGGCTTACAGGAAGACTGGAGTGGGACTTTTCATGAAGGCATTCAGTGATAGGACAAGGGGGAATGGTCTTAAGCTGAAGAAGGGTAGATTTAGATTTGATATGAGGAAGAAATTCTTGGCTGTGAGGGTGGTGAGGCACTTGGAACAGATTGTCCAGAGAGGCTATGGATGCCTCATCCCTGGAAGTGTTCAAGGCCAGGCTGGACAGGGCTTGGAGCAACCTGGTCTAGTGGAAGGTGTCACTGCCCATGGCAGGGAGTTGGAACTGGATGATCTTTAAGGTCCCTTCCAACCCAAACTGTTTTGTGATTCTGTGATTCTACAAAGACCTGTTGAGAATATGACCCTGAGTTCAAGAATACCTATGCTTAAGACAAACCCCATATGCTTTAGAAACTATTATTTACTCCCACATAGAAGCCTCTCAGTAGTGATATCTCTCACATTTGACTTTGTTAAGTGCGGAAAGACTGTTAAAAAGGAAAAGCAGTTTGCATTTCTGTGTGTGTTTGGCAAATCCATGTTTGACTTTTCTAAAAACAGAGAAACAGGCAGGGCCCTGAATTTATTTTGCAGGCAGCTTAGTTTAGAGGTAGCTGTAGTGAAGCAAAGATAAAAGTTGAATTGCACTGGCTCCTGGATCAGTGTGTTAGGCAGGATTGCCTGTGTTTTTTGCTTCCAGATTTCCTTTGAGATACTCAGCACGTTGCTTCATCAAGAATCTTTGCTTTTGACACAGGACTGGGGTATTCTGCTAAAAAACATTTTTATAATATTGATATCTTAGCCCACAGCACTGTATTTGTTTAATATTTGGTAAGGTTTCAGCTGCAGCAACCAACTACCAAAAATTTTCTTCTCGTGGGAGCGCATGGTCAAGATCTGGTGTTGTCTGATGCCAAGAAGTGTCGTTAAAAGGCTTTATCAACCATGAGGCTTTAAGTGGTGTTTTCTGCTGCAGAGTATCAAGTTGATAGTCAACCATAATTTGGTTTTTAAGTTTGTCTGTTGAAAGAGTCCCAATTTGTATAGACAATATATTGTGTGTTCAAGTGAGCGCTCTGCTTTTGTACATTCCCTTCCATTAAGAAGATGAGACCTTGGATAACTCGGAGTTTCAGATAATGTGGAATCATATATGTTAGTGAGTCGTACTGTAACAAATCAGCACAATGACTATTTTATGTTTGAAGTGGAGGTGGTGCTTGGAGTGCTTGTAAATGCCTTGTTGGAAAAATCAATTCTGAGCATCCCCTTTTTTCATGTTTTGGTTGATTTTACCCTGAATGTGTTTTGACAGTGAAAGTTTCAGTCTGCCCACATGCAGGGTTTAACTCACTTGGCTTTTTTGAGCTTACTCCAGAGTTACACCAGGGTGGCTGAAAACATGTGCTTTTTGAGGACATGTTAACCAGTGCTTAATTATTTTATCATATAGTTGTTAAGGTTGGAAAAGCAATTTAAGATCATCAAGTCCAACTATCATTTGATTGGTAAAACAATGTAAGAAAAGCATGCACAGGAGGCAGATGAAGAAGAAATTAAGCAACATATCCCACTTTTTGCTTCCTCAGCTCATCTAACTAGACCTCAAACTCCATATTTTTGGGAGACTTGCACCACGTAGAGCAGCGCTGGTAGGATTGACAGAGCTTGCTTTATTTGGGACAGGCACATGAATAAATAAGGCTTCTTGGTATACTCAGATAGCTCAAGGCACATGGGGGAAAATGCCAATAATCCCCATTTGATAGAGGATGGGAGTCAGGCACAGAGCTGTGTCTTGTCAAGCACCACCGAGCCGGTCCCTGGCAGAGCAGGGCCTTCAAATCTGCTTGAAATAGGAAAGTTGATGAGAGAGAGAGATACGGGAGGGCTCTTCCAACCCGCCGGGCCGAGGGAGAGGTTTTATAGAGAGATGTAACGTGTTCCTTAGTTTGATTTATTTTTCCTTGCTAAGAAGAGTCTGCAGTAGTCCATGTTTGATAGTCTTTGCCCTGGGTGCACCAAGCTTTTGCATTTTTTGAAGGGATATATTGGTAGTATTGTGAAAATGTGACTGTGACCTATTTAGGCGGGTTAGAGTGGGGTACAAATCTCTGCACTAGGAAGAAGTATCATTTTCCAGCTGGGCAGAAAATCGCATTTATTCTGTAATAGAACACAAGAGCTCATTGAACACCGGAGTGGAGTGGCTGAGCCGTCGGCGCTCCACCGGGGGAATGAAGTCTCCGCTTAAATATTCCATCAGATAGCAGAAATCCTGGGAGTCCGAAGAACAGAATTGCTGGCTTCGGTAGATGACCAAAAAGTTGTTCTTTTTCTCAGGAGAGACTGCTTGGCTGCAGCAGGGGATTGTGTTCAGGGGAGCTGCAAGATGCTTTCTGTATGTGTTCTCCTTGCTGGTTTGTCAAGGGCTGAAAATAAAGAGGAAAGAATTTTATATAAATAACCTGGTCTGGCAGGGAGGTGATGTTCAGAGATCCCTGCACATTTATTAAATGAGTCTTTCTCAAAAACAGGAACTTCTGAGTCAAAGGCTTCTGTTTCTCAGAAAATTGATCATTTGACCTAAACACTCAGAAGTTGTAGGGGACTACCTGAAATTATTAGAGGTGGACCAGTCTCCAGTATTGGTGTTGTTAATGTTGCAGCCAGGATCAGACAGTTTGGAGGAGCAGATGGGATCTCCTCTTAGCTCAGTTGTTGTGGTCAGGAAAAAAGCAGAGGCACACAAGCCTCTGTCCTGGCAAATAGCTTGTGCATCCAAAACTACATCTATTTTTGCCATCCCTCCTTACCAGTCTAATAGGAAATTGCTTCCCTTTATAAACCTAGAATTTGCTGCTTTTCTTCAAGAAATACCCAAATATGAAGGATTTTTAAAATTCATTTAAAGACACTTCACAAATTCATTCTGTAATAAAAATATTAACGTGCGAGACACTGAATTTGGGCAATGTCACATCATTAGGTTTGTGCAGGTGCTCTGAGATGCTGCACAGTTGTTAAATTTCACAGTGCGAGGTGGGCAAATCTTATCTTGGCCTCGTGCTGGTGACACAGCAGCCAACTTGTTGAATTCCCCTAAGTTATGGAAATATGTAGTGTAGGACCTAAACTCTGTATTACGAGTTTTGACACAACTCCTCCTTTGCAACCAGTGGGGAACATATATTATTTTCTGCCCTTCAAAGCTGCTTTTCTGCAGAGATAACATTGGCAAGGATTGCTCCGAAGATAGGCGCTCACTCAGCGGAGGAACATTGCTGTATTACTCAGAAAGATAAGGAGGTATTAAGAACTTCCATGGAGTTCTTACCAAAAATCAATTCTATCTTTTATAGTTCTCCAGAGATAATTCATCCCTCTCCCCGTCCTAATCCGCACTGGCAGGGGATGGAGGCAAGGAGAAGGATGTGGCACAAAAAGTGGAGGTTACAGTTCTCACAGCCCTTGTGTGATTTATTTTGAAATTAAAAATTATGCCTTTTCTAGATGGGCATCAGCCAAAAAGTGGTGGTCATTCCCAAATCATTCATAAGTGAACTGCAAGGAATTAAACTGCTCCTCCTGCCAGGAGAAACCAACAGTTTCATTGGCAGGAGGAGCTCATCTCTCCTAAGGAGAGGTGCAGGATCATACTGCAGATGAACAAGGTATCTCCCCTAATCCAAGGGGTGGGAGGTGGACTCTCTCCTTCTGACCATATTAAAAATACATGATTAGCCAGATCACACCTATTCTAAAGCAAAAGTTGAGCTGGTGGGTTCAGTATTAGATTTCCAAGCTCATCCTATAGTTTTAATTTTTATCCCTGCCCCCAGTATTTTGCGTGACAGTGACTATACATAAGGAGTTTGTCATTTCTAAGCCCTGTTTTGTTTTTTCCTCTGTAAGATGAGACCCCTGATTTAGTAACCTCATCTAGTGAAAGGTGTCCCTGCCCATGGAAGGGGAGTTGGAACGGAATGATCTTTGAGGTCACTTCCAACCCAAACCATTCTGTGTTTCTGTGATTTTGGTTGTCTGTGCAAATTCTTTGCCATCAGCGGGCGAAGAGCCTGTAAAAATATGTGCCCTTGCCCTGAGCAAGTTATCCTGGAATATCCGGTCTTGGTAACAGAAAGTTCCCCAAACACTGGCTTGGAAAAATCATACTGTGAGCAAGAATGAATTTAGACTTTTATTCTGAATTGAGTGTCTTGTGCCTCTAAATACCTGCTATTCCTGAGCTGTCAGAGAGCTTGTTAATCATACTGCTTATGATAAATGATATTTTTTGCCACTCTGTCATCTGTCATTCAGCATGTCTGGTGTATGTCAAGGGTAATGTGGTAGTGTAGAATATTGAAAATGGAAATAATATCTTTACAGTTTCTCAGATGTCCGGACTAAAATTGTAACTTGTCTTTTCTCCTCCCAGTTCCTTATGCTTTTGACCATCACTGGCTATTTTTTTTTCCCTTTTTAATTTGCAGAAGGCATAGATACAAGTCCTGACAACACCTTTCCTACTTACGGGGTTAAGAAGGTGTCCTTGTTCCTGCTCACAGATTTATGGTTAGATTTCTTCCTCCCTGTAAGGCACCTAGATTTTTTAGACAGTTTTCTGTGCAGATAACTGAGTAAATCTTAGATTTTTGTAGGAAACCTTTAATAGTCAGAGCACAAGATGTTTATCCTGTGGTAGCTGATGTAACTTAGAAACCCATAAAGAATTTGTGGCAAAAGGAAGCAAATAGTTACTGTATTAAAATTCCTAATCCTTTATTTTTCTTGTTACTTCATCCCACAGTTCTGGAGGTCATTTTGGTTGAACTTAATGAGTTCCTGGGTGTACACAGAGCACTCCAACCTTATGTGTTTGTTTCTCTAGCCCAGAAATAGTAGGGGAGGGGAAGAAGACCCAAAATAAAACAAAAAACTAATGTCTGCCAGGGTCTTATTGAGTGCTTGAAACAAACTCAGATCTGTTTCTGGATCTGAAGTTCTTTATTAAAGGCTCTTTAGCTCCCTACAAAAGAAGTGGCAGCAGGTCCTTTTTCTGCATTTCAGTGATATTTCTTTTTTGAGAGAGATTTTTAGGCATTATCAGAAGTTCTGTTGTCTGTCTGCCAACTGGGAGCAGTAACAGTTCTTGGTGGGAGGGAGAGAGGAAAGGGTTTTCCTTTTCCCACTTTATTAGGGAATGATGTGGTGTAAAAATAATCATAGGACCCACAAGGATCATTGAAGTCCAACTTCTGGAAGAGAGGGAAAGAAAAAAAATTAGAAGGTGAATTGAGGAGTGATCTCTGCGGAGTCAAAGATGCCATTCAAGAAAAATAAATAAATCTTCTGCCCCAGCTGGAAAAAGAATCCTCTGTCCTTCTGCAAAGTCAGAGATCTGAATAGGTCTTCTCTGGAACTTTCTCCATCTGCAGCAAGAGGCTCAGCTGATGCACAAGTGTCCGTATCTACCCTTGAGGGAAGACAAAGGAAGTCCCATCACACCTGAAATGATTCATAATTCTAAAATACAGAAAGCAAAGTTAGCAACAGAAAGAGTGTAGTTATAGTGCGATTTACTGACCTTGAATGTTGTGTTTCCATCACGTGTGTTCTTTCAGGTCGGGAGGGCCGATCCCCTGGTGTCTGTCAGGCTGCTGGGGGGAAGGTTTCTCTGCTGCAGCTGTGGGACCCTACCAGGAGGAGCAGGGTGTTCTCATCCCTGCCTGGTCCTTTCTCCCCCTTTCCTTTGAATTGGTAAACAAGTTGATTAGGCTAAAATGTTGGGGTTTTTTAGGGAAGAAGGAGAGGAGAATTTGGCCTGTCCTTCAGCTCGCTGACCTGATCTGCCCTGTGGTTGTACAGCCGCTGGATATTGTGGGACGAACGTGGATGAAACCGGGGTAATGTGCAAAAACCACCTAAGAAAGTCTAAACTGTCAGTGCCTCATGTCCCAAGCTGTTGGGTCATGGCAAGCACCTTCATCCTCTGAAGCATTATATTAGAAGCCAGAAGACCCCCGGGGATTGTAAGCGAATCCATCTTGGCTGCAGTGTGCCAGACGGATACGTTCTCCTGGTTTGGCACAGCCGCACTGAACTCACCATTTTAAGCAAGAGAATCTGTACCTTAGTGACCAAACTGGGATTGTTCAGCTGTTCCTGCAGAGTTATATATCTGAAAGTTAGATATCTAAGTCCCTTCTGAAAGTAAGGAATGCTGCATGAGAATATGAGGTGTAATTACTTTTTAATAACTGCTGAACTACGTCGCATCTGAGCAGCTTCTTATCTAAGAGTATCCTGAGGCATTTTTTATTTTGCTGGATGTGCATAAGAAATGAAGCCCTGGTTGCTACAGTGACAGCTGTGAGATGGAAGAATTCAGGAGTGAAGAGACTCTCCCTAAAGGAGACCTAAAGGACCAAAACTTGCAGGATTGAGCATCATGTGATGGAAAAAAACAAACCAGCAACCAATTGCTGCCCATTCACAATCTGACTTGTTTCACATCTCCTTTGACCATGTGTCCACAACACACCTGCTTGTCCCATCTTCCTTACTTTGCCCTGGAAATGCTTGTTTGGTGTAACTCCTCTTAATTCTACTCTTGCTGCTCTTGCTGCTTCTTACAAGTCCCATGTTTCTTGGGCTTCCTGGTTGTTCTGTTCTTCACCCTTTGCTTCAGTCTGGCTTTGGCCACCAGTCACCTTCCTGAAAATACCCTGAGTGACACGAAAAGCAAATGTGTTCTTCCCTCTTCTAGTTTCTATCTTCCTGCTAAATGCTAGACAAAAAGTCAGCTCAGAGTGAGGGACAGGAAAAAGAAAAAAAAACCTGTAATACAGAAAAGCTGATATTTTCTGGATTTTGGAAGGGGCAGCTACTGAACTGTAGAATCACGGAATCATAGAATGGTTTGGGTTGGAAGGCACCTTAAAGATTATCCAGTTCCAATTCCCCTGCCATGGGCAGTGACACCTTCAATAAAGAGGTGGAAAAGAGAAAAATTAAAGGTTGAAAGAAAACGGAAAAAAATCTTCAGTGTTGTTTCTGTTCCTGATTTATCCAGGCAGCAGTGTGGGTGAAAGGCGCTATTTACAAACCTAATTCAGGTCCCTACCCGGTGAATTTAAAGTTTGAGTTGGGAGGTGGGAGAAATTAACGGGGAAAACCTCCCTCATTTCGATTTCTTTCTCTGTAATACATCCCAGAGCGTAGTTCATTTTGGGGAGAGGAGGGGACGACAGATTGTTGCTGCCAGTGGGATTTGGGTAAATTCATAGGTAAATCTCTCCTCCACCCCACAAAACTCATGAAGACAGAGGTGGTAAAGGTCTGAGTTCATGCAACAGGGGTTTAGAAAGAGTGGCAACAAGAGGGGGATCAAATGGATAGTTACGGATCAACTTTGCATCAGCTGTAAAGGCTTTTGTGACATTTCATGTCTAACGGAAGGTTTGTATCTTGAGATGAAAGAATTGTCTTTAGTTTGTGGCTTTTTTGGGGTCTTTGGTGATCATCAGCTGGTGTCCCTGAGAATTTCTGTCCCCTCTCAGCAGGGAGTCACCTGGTAGTGAACCAGCCTGAGGTCCGTGGAGCAGGAAGGTTGCATGGGAATCCGACAACTCTGAAATGAAGGACTTCTATTTTTTTCTTTGTCTGAATGGAAAGTTGATGTTACGTAGAACCACCTACTGAAGCCAATTCCTTCACTACATTTGTTTTCATTTGGTTTTCTTCATTCCTCTTGTGCGTCCAAGAAAAATATTACTTAGCTAAAAGGCATTAATTCAGTTCAAATCAGTGTATCAAGCCCTCAGAGTCTAGGACCCACATGTGCACAAGTTTCTTGTTTAAATTAAGCCTGCTGGTTGCTGGCTTGTTTGTTTCTCCTGCTTTCCCTATATTCAGGATGCTTATCTCATAAACTGCTAGAAAAATAATGGCAGAGGACCATTTTTTTTTAAATAATTTAGATGGAAAAGCAATATCCTGCAGAATTTCTATAATCAAGTATGCACCCATTCCAGCTTGTGCGAAAACTTGATCAAAATAGATCCTTAACTCCCAGTTAAGCCTAATTAGGATACGGAGTTCAATACAAAGCCACTTCTCATTTTCCTTTGCAATCAGCACATCATTTTTGTTTTGTTAAAGGACACAAGTTGCATCCCTTAGATAAACAGCTTGGGCAAGCTCTGCAAAACAATTAGTGCATCTTTCGCATGGTCTAAACTTGATTGAATAATTACTCAAATAATGGTCAGTAATGGAATACATAGGGTTATCTCCTGGCTAATCCTCAGGTAATGGAGTTGGTGTATCTCTGATTTTTCTCTTAGCTGTTCCCAGTGAACAGGAGACTGAGACAAAAGTGATTATGGGAAGTGGAGGGAGTCACTGGAGGCCAGCAAGGAAAAGGAGGCCTTATCTTAAGCAATTAATCAAGAAAACTCCTGTTGTGGGACAATTATTCAAAGCTAATTCTAAAATAGCTTTAGAGCCTGAGGTCCTGAAGGTTTTTTAGTGTGGGGTTTTGTTTTTGTTTTGTTTTAAGAATTTTGCCAAGGTCGTTGGGAGCACTGGGGCAGCCCTTGCATCCAAATGAAGGCTGGGGCATAAGGAGGGAGTTGAGTGTAAAGTGCAGCTTCACACAAAGTGGGCCTTGAGGTCCTTGTCAAAGCTGTAAGTTTTTATTTTAAAAAACGGGTTGGAATGTTTCTAAACAGAGACAATATTCTAAAACTTGCTTAATGCTTCCACAGATATCATAGAATCACAGAATGGTTTCTGTTGGAAGGAACATTAAAGACCACCCTGCCATGGGCAGGGATACCTTCCACTATCCCAGGTTGTTCCAAGCCTCGTCCAACCTGGCTTTGAACTTCCAGGGATTGGGCAGCCACAACTTCTCTGGGCAATCTGTACCAGGGCCTCACCACCCTCAGAGTAAAGAATTTCTGCCTTATATCCAATTTAAACCTACTCTTTGTCAGTTTGAAGTAATTTCTCCTTGTTGTATCACTCTTTTAAAAGTGGATCCTCTCTTTGCCTCCATTGCAAGTGATGCCAAGAGAAGTGTTACCACAGTCATTTCACCTCCATGCCCATCTCTCCTAGTGTACCTGCAGGACTCTGATATCTTTGAATCTCTCTTTTATTCTTTTTATCTGATGTTTTTCACTACTTTCTGCTTAGCTTAATTGTCCTGCATAGTCTTGCAGCAACCACAGAAGTGTAGGATTGTTTTGTGGCTGTGGCTTTGCAAAGGACCACGAGGTCTTCCAGTTGTGTCCCCAAAAAGCCCTCGTACAGTGAGAGCATCTAACAGACTCCTGTGCTCCGTTTTCAGCCTCTGAGCTCCCTTGGAAGTGAGATTTATTGTTTGAAGATGTTGCCGTGATCCATGAGGTCCTACAGAAAGAAGCAATACATTTCAGCAGCTGTCCCTGAAAAATTATAAGGTCACCGGAAAAAAAAAAAAAAAAAAAGCGCAGAGGTTTTAAATTGGATGCGGTTTAAATTTTCCTACGGCCTCGTGAATCGGGCTCCTTGCCGGGGAGGGAAGCTGCCCACAGAGTTATTGCTCAGCACAGTCACCCCATGCTCCCAGAGCAGTGTTTTCCCAGCGGTGCTGACGGGGGCGTTTTGAACCCACCGTGGCGTCTCGGGCCGTCCGATCCGGTGTCAGATGGCTCTGCGGTGCCGCCAGGGAAGTGCTGCTGGATGGGTGATTGCGCTGCCCTGATTAGTTTTCTGTCTGCCTATGGGCACCTTTAGCAGGGCAGGGTTACAGGCAGAGCCAGGACACACATGTACTCCTGTACGGAATGAAGCAGAGAGGCTGGAAGACAAAGAGAGTCACTAATTGGATTTGTAGCTGTAAGAAAAAAAGCTCTTAAAGTAAACATTTTCCTCTCTTTAAGTCTTTCCTTGGCTTCTTTCGTGAGGGCCGCCTGAAAGTATCTGTTTCGGGGGTGAACCCTGCCCAGCAAATTTAATTTTGAGGCTTGTCAAGCTTTATTAAAACCTTATCATCAGTGATTTCCTTCTCTGCTAGATCAAGAAGATTGTATTTGTTATGGGATTCGTATTGTAGCTCAAAATTCACCCCAGCAAATAGGGGGTTTCATGTATGTACGAGGGCACGCCAGTGCCAGTTCAGACTGCTGAAATCCCGGGATGTGCGTGGTCAGCACATCTTCCCGAAGGCTTTGGATGCTGTTCAGAGTCGTCAGCTGGAACTGCATTTGTGTTTCTGAGTTAGCAACTGTTAGAATAAACTCGTTGCTCTGCGTGGCAGAAGCATTCCTAATTGCTGCTGGTATTCTTAAACAAATGAGTGGATAGACCAATTCCCAAGGGCTGGAATATTTGGTAAACACTTCTGGGTATGGTGTGCCTATGTATAGTAAGACCGAGGGTGAACATATCTTTTTTTTTACTTGGAAGATTTAGTAATTCCGTTCGCATTAGTGAGAGTTTCCAGTCAATGGCAGGGCTTTTTTATTTATTTTTTTAATTAAATTTCAGTGAGTTGTCTTAATTTGTGCCACTATGGACTGATACCACAGATCAGAGTTTCACCTAACAGGGTAGAGAGACTTTTTCCAATTTATTCTAGAGCACAGGACCTAGTTGACTTTTTTATACCTCTCAATTCATCTATTGAAAATAAACTTCTCGCTCCCCAAATCTTCCTCATTTTTATAAAATATTTTTTTTAATTGCTGGGAAATACCTAATTTCCCTTTCTTACCCAATGAAGACAAAAAGATGGATGGAAGAGTCTCTAAATACGTGCCCTGTTTGTTGGGTTTGGGGTTTTTTTTGTTGTGCCAGGAGTAACCAAAGCACTTTGAAAAACACAGATACGGTTCTTGCCCTGAGCAGCTTTATCATTTGGATTCAAACGTGCCCTTGCAATTGCAAGTGATGCTCAAGAGGAGGGGGAGAGGAAAGGCAATTAATGGCCAAATGAGTCGCTGAACTGAAAAGTTATTTGAAGGTGATACAAACACTCAGAGCCTTTTTTTATGGCAGCAAAGTTGCATCTTTGTCCTGCATAACCAGAGTGGTGATGGTCTTTAAGCTGCACCGAGCCAAAACTTTCTTCTGGGAATTCATTTTTGCAGAAGCTCCGTCATGTGAACAAGAACATAACACAGATTAAGACCCAAAGTAGCCCAGGTTTCTTTTTGAGGAGTAAAGTGAGTCACAGGCAGACACAGGTAATTGTAGCTTATCCCAGACCTTGTCTGGCAGAGGAGTTCTCTCTCCATGTGGATTTTGTGCCACACCTGGCACAGAGGTGTCCGTGTTTATCCTCTGAACTTTGAGGTGAGCTCATCTTTTGATAGGAGACCACTGTCTTCCTATCCCCATTTCTGCCATGCCAAACATCTTCCCTGTGCTGATCAGTATTGCCACGTCCTCCCCTCCCACCTCTGCTGCCTCTGCCACAAAACCAGTAATGAGTTGGGTCACTAATGGTCTCTGGGCTGAAGGGCACATTAGCTATTTATAGCAGCAATATAAATAGAAATATGCTTATTAGTACAATCTAAAATACCCCACCGTGCCGTCGTGTCTGTCTCTTACTTGCTGTCTCTGGGACTCCTGAGGATGAGAAATGTGACTCTTAAATTCCAGAACCTGGGCTCTAAACCACATTTCTGCTCTCTCAGATGTGTTACACAGAAAGCAAAGCTTTTTTTGGGTTTAAATTCTGAACTTTTGGGGAGAAAGAATGAAGTGTGAAGTAACAGAGTGAAAGAAATATGTGCTGTCTGTGGGACAGTTACGCCCTCCTATTTCTGGTGTTCTTTAGCTCCGTTGCAAAAGAAGATATTAATTAAATAATAACTGTATTTTCTCACTGCTAAATCCAAGTACCCGAATGCACGTATAGGTTGAACATCAGTGGAGGACTAAAATTCTGCAATGCCAGGTAAAAATTATTAGTATGGAAGAGGTACAGGTGCCCCAATGTAATAAATAACTAGTCTGTTCCTCTGCCAAGTGGTACAATAGTTGCTTCCTAAAATATTTGTAAAAGCCTGGGGGTTTTTAACCTAGGATTTTATTGAAGGTAGAAGAGTGTATTTTCTTATACAAGACCATAGTATAGAAAGGGAAAAGCACTGTAAAATCCTTCCAGATGTTTATACAGGTTCAGTGTTTTTGTTTTTAGTAAGATTTGTGATACTTGAAAAGCTGGTTTGGATAGCTCAGCCAGGAAGATTAGATACAGAGGTGCAAAGTGAAAAGGCTGACAGTCTGCTTTCCTTTTCTCAAGAAAAAAATGCATATAAACCCCTCGTATTATATTTGGGAGTTATTAGATACAGATAATACAATGTGGATTTTGAGTCTTTAGATCGTAAAGTTGATCTTTGCAAGAGGAGCGGTGCTGAATCTGGGTTGTAACAGGAATTCTCATCCAGAAATACTCCTGGGAAGATTATTAAAATACTACAGGTACCGACATCGGCTACAAAGATCTACTTGTGCATATTTCTTTAAAGGGGGGAAAAAACCCACCTTAATACACAGTATTACCATAGCCAGGCCCTATTATACTATTGTAATCATAGCTGAAGCAAGAACGGTGATTAACGATGGCAATTTATTGTATCTGACGAGGGGAGAAAATAGGAGATGTTGTCGTTATCATAAATCATATCATAAATAACCAAAGAGAAGCACTCAGAAAGCTTGTGTGGTGTCAGCAGCAAGCCCTTTCAGGCACGTTAGCCCAGGATGTAGCCATAGAAACCCCAAAGTCATATTGTTATCTTAGTCTTGCTGCAGTTATGTGATACAACAGTATTAACATATAGATTAGGCCATTTATAATACTAGGTGTCATTTCAGGTTGGCTTGCTTATATAGCAGTTTAGTTTTTTATTGTGCCGAATGTGAGGGAAACGCTGCATTTTTACAGGTCAGTATAGAGCCATTTATAACGTATGGGCTTCACACCTCTGTCAGTCTTGCTAATGTACTCTGTTATTGATTGGTTGTACTCTATGAATTGTCATTGCCTAATTACCTTGTCTTTGCTAATAATTTTATTTTTTAGAAGTCAAAATGCTCCTTTAAAGGGAAAACCTCTCTGTGCCTGCACGTGTGCTTCGGGGTGAGTTCCCGGTTCTTTTAAGGATCGTACACCCCAGAGAGAGCAAAAAGTGAAATAAAAAGCATGGAGATTAATCCAAATTTTGTTCCAGAGGTTTGGAACAAACCTGTCCCTGGCTCCATGTTTTGATCTAACAGTGGTGGTTTTCTCATCACGCTCTGCTCTGCAGATTTCAGAGGAGAGACTCAATCACAGGTAATTCAGGGCAAGACCAAAGTGACTGAGGCAAGGCTGACAGAGAGCTGGTTGGTTCTCACACATCCTCTCACTCCATCACTTCCTAAAGATGCTTCTGGAGTTGTTTCTTGTCTCCATCCAAAGCTGCATCACAGCTCCAGGCGTGTTATCCCAGCACTGCTGTGCATTCATGTGTGTGTGATCCACAGAAACTATTGAACCACTGTTAAGAAGTCAAAGCAAAAATAAATTCTCCCTCATTGTATTTAGACAGGAACACCTTTCTGCTTGCTGTAGCAGCACAGATTCAGGACTAATTTTGTCAGGTCAGAGCGAGATGGTGAGTGTAGCAGATAACAATCTGCCAACACTGTTTTTCTGTCCCCAACAGGAATCTGGCTGTGCCATTTTAAGAATCCTATGTAATTTGGCTTCATAAAATTGCATATTTTAAAAAATACTAGAACAGGACAGCCACTAGTTAAATATTAGAAGTGTTATTCTCATTGCAATCAGTATCCTAAAGCAGCACTGGAAGCCCAGATCATAAGTCAAGATCTGATGCCCAGAGTGATGCTCAGCACCTCTCTCGTCTTCTTTCCAACACCCTTAGACTTGTGTGATCCTGAGGTGGGATTTTTACTTTGCTAACTGTACAGTAAAATACTTTCTCTTTGTTTTTTTCCTTCCACCCCTGGATATATTTCCACCTGAGTCAGCCCCCTAAGTCACTGCACTATTGAGAAGGGGCAAGATGATGGTATAAGAAAGGAGCTGCAGGCCTTTCCTCTGGCTTGTTCTAGCCCAAAAGTTTAAGTAGTATCATAACAGACCAGATCAGTGATTTGAGCTCAAACCAGCAGATAATCTTTCTTATTTTAACCTTGTTTAGTTCCCCATTCTCCTGCACAAATGCTTGAACCAGAACAAACAGAAGAATTGGACTGTTTCTTTTTAAAGCAACAAGGTGATGTAGAACTGCAGCTTTAGGAGTTGTGGTTTGTTTCTGGCAAACCTGTTCTCGTGCTCGCTGGCAGTGTCAGTGGAAAAATTTGAGACATGGAAGATGAGCTCCCTGATGGTGCTCTCTTACCAGCTCTCTTCCCATAGAAAACACCAACTGGAAAATGCCAGGGTTTGGTGATAGTTTGGTTGATCTTTATCCAGTAAAAGAGAAATCTGTTGGTTTATCATCTGTTTGGTAAACAGGTCACATCAGTGATCAGTTGTTTTCATAGGGCAGAGAAATTACAATTATAAATACTCATACATACACAAGTGTCTGTGTAAAATCCAGTATTTTAAGCTCCAAGTGTATTGCAGGTATCTTAGTGTCTTCATATTGCATTAGAGTATCAGGATATTGGCCTGTAGGATATCAGGATTGAATTTTGTCCCTCTTCCGTTAATTTCCTTTATGGACTCCAAGCACACTTTCTGTTTGTTTTGGGAAAAGGCCATTGTTATTACAAGTTAAAGAGATAAAACATATCGTGGCGTAAGAAAAGAACTTCTAACAGAAATCAAAAGCCCCTGCTTATCAGGATATGATAGGGATGTAAGCTCTTGACTTAATGACTTAAAATTTCCCCCAAATTATCTTTGGCTTCATCCCATGTTTTAACTAGACAATAGGAAAACTAATCTGGAAGTCTGCAGTAAGATGATTTTCCCTTTTTTTTTTTTCTCCTGAAGAGTTTCATTTGTTGGGTGGGAACGATCTTTTCCTTCCTTGCTTTTGAGAGGCTGAGCTGTCTGTGTATAAAACCCCCCGGTTGATATCCACGCACTTCTAAGGAGCGTATGCTTGGAAAGAAAGATGAGTTGAAGATTTCAGTGCAGGCCCGTCCACATTGCTTCCTTTCCTGAGTCCTAATTTTCCTTAAAAACCCTGATGCTTCCAACTTCCGTGCTTAGGGACGTGGTACCACGCAGTGCGAAGGAGCAGCGAGACTGACATGAACAAGAACTATGTGTGAAAGAATTCCAAGATCTGTTGGCACATCTTATTTGGCCACTTTGCATTCTGTTAGAACACAAAACGTTCAAGTTCTGTTCAAAAAGAAAAGGTTTATGGAAAAAATTTAATTGTTGGAAATAGTCATGTATGAGTTGCGTGGAAACATCTGCTCTTTGAGAATTGTATCCTCAGTGGGTTTGCTCTGATAGCTGATACTTTTTATCTGCCATACTACAGTTAATAGCAAATACCAAATGCCAAAATCTTGCTTTATTATAATAACAAGAGTTGGCTTCCACAGGAACTGTTACCTCCCAGAGCTTTGTGCATTTGATATGTTAACTGTAGCATTGGAGGTAAGAGCTGCTGTTACTCAAATCATGTTATTCTTTCTTCAGCAAGTTGTGTCCAGCTTCAGGCCAACGCGTCTGACTCTGCTTCACCTTGTACCAAAGAAATATTGGTTTATTCTTAAATCTGCATGTCTTACCCACGTGGTTTTATCCTGTCACAACCCTGTGACGTAACAAAATATTAATCCAGTTTTCAGAAGAGAGACTGGAACTTTGCTTAAATTAAATACCAGCCAACTGACAGGGTAGGTTTTTGGCAGG
Source organism: Oxyruncus cristatus (assembly GCA_013399855.1). Taxonomy (NCBI): domain Eukaryota; kingdom Metazoa; phylum Chordata; class Aves; order Passeriformes; family Cotingidae; genus Oxyruncus; species Oxyruncus cristatus. Next base: position 542,015 of record VXAY01007012.1, on the reverse strand, counting down.
GCCGGGAGCTGAGCAGAGATCTTGTCTTTCCCAGTTTGTGCCATGTTCTCTAGGACACCAACTGGCTCTAAGTGCTTGTGGTGCTCTCTCTGAAGCTACCAAGTAAAAAGCCTGGTAATGACCAAGATGATGACAATTCTAACTTTATAGATGTATTTATATATAATAGGTTTTCTTGCTTGAAGAATGCCCACACGTGGGTGCGTGTCTTCAGTCAGATGAGTTTTGCATCTATTTTTCCTGCCTTCACTATCATCTGACCTCTTGATGTAAGAGCAATGTGTGCTGCCTCCTCTCTCAAGGCAGCCAGGAGAGCATGACAGTGTGGTAAGGGTGATTGCACTTTTTTTTCTGCAATAAAGGCAGAATTTCTGTTCCTTTGTACCTTATGTCAGTTTTAGGGACAAATAGTCCCTTGATCATTGAGAACCTGGATGTTCATTTCTGAAGTGTTGAGTAGTGCTGTCCTAAAACTGAGCTGTAGCCAAATTAAGCAGGTATAAATTCAATAAGCCTTTGGTTTTGGGGTCCCTGCTGTGCTACAGGAACACGATGTACCAAGAAATAGAGTTTGAGCTTCTTTAATGGTTTTTCCTTAAAAAAGGTGCAGGAGTTTCAGTTTCTTGACTGAACTGTTCAGCTTAAGAAATTTTCCAGCATTTGAAGTGGTGACAGATCCCCACGGTTTGCATTTGGGATTCTAATGCTTTCTGTCCAGAAATCCCGAGGAACTACATATTCATCAAGTTCAGCTTTTACAGCACCTCTGTGAGGTGGAATTATCATCGTTTGTCAGATGGGAAGGCAGCAGGACGTAGTGTAACCTGCCCAAAATCATGCTGCAGACCCATGTCAAGAGAGGAGTGGATTCCTTCCTCCCTTAACTTCAAAATCATCCTCTCATGAAAGTGAAATTGCCTTCTCACATAGACACAAATGATGTTGTTACCCATTTAGGCTGGAAAAGCCCTCTAAGATGGAATCCAGCCACCAACCCAGCACCGCCAAGGCTGCCAATAAACCAAGTGCCACATCTACACGGTTTTTTAACACTTCCAGGGATGGTGATTCCACCACTTCTCTGGCTTATCCTAGTATTCTGAAGTAAGAAATGCTGTCTTAATAAACAGATTTCTCACAGACAGCATGCTAACAGCTCTCAGCTGCTTTTATTTCAGTGACAGACAAATCCAGTGCTGAAATCATCCCTCCTCTAATCCATGCATGGTCTGAACCCAGGCTCTGCACGAGGGGCAGGCTGACATCATAAACAATTGCTCTCCATGGCTTTAGTAATGTGAACATTAATATTGATCCAGCACTGACTTCTCTAACGACCAAAAAAAAAAAAAATGTATCTGTTATCTTGAGAAACCTCCCAAACAGCTCTAGTCTCCTTTCATTACAGCAGAGAGTTATGAGGGCAGATGGCCGAGGTGATATCCATTTGACCTGTAGATGCTAACTGGGGTTGGATCATTAATAAGGTGGCCGGAGATAGGGAGAAATGGCAGTGAAGAGAGTTAAAAAGCAATCCCCTGCACAAAAGATGGCGTGCCCAGAGGTGCCAGATAGGGAATGAGATGGACAAAGGTGGCAAAGTGGCTCATCACCAAGTCAGGCAGATCACACTTCAAACCTGATGTTTTCCCATATTTGGTTCCTGCTCTGGTGTGAATCCTTCGGGAGGAAAAGGAGCCGTAGGCCTTGAACCCAAGATAAAAATTCCACTTTCTCTAAATAACCCCCCCTCTCCCCCCAAAAAAAAAGTGCTTCATTGTTTTCTGCCACGGCCGCAGCTGCGGTGGCTCAGGTTTGAAAGCTGCTGCCTGGCAGAGAACCAGTCCTTGCTGAGGATCAGACCGTGGCCTCACTCCAACAGAAATTTGGATTTCATTTGACCACGATAGGATTCCAGATTGTCATCTGAGCATGTCTGAAAAGTGGTGAATGTGTGTCAGTAGTTAAGTGCTCGTGAACTTCCTTAGTCCCTGGATTGTTCAGGACTGACCCAGGCAATTTTTTCCAGATGTTTTGGGGAATCCAAGTCCATATAAAAGGGATGGTAATGCTTCTGCTTCCTTACTAAGTTGTCTTTGTGGCTTGCAGGAATGTGCATGAAAGCTGGAGCCAAGACACCCCGATTTCTAGTCTCACCTCTACAAACTGCACTTTAACCTTTCCTGCCCTTCCCTGGCACCTCCACACAAGATCACAGAAGCTTCGTGGGCCTGCTGCAAACTTTACTTGGCCTTATTAGAAAAAAAATAAGCATTGCTCTTTTTTTTTATTGTACAAAACTCCGGTCCCTGTTCTCCAAACCTCCTCTGAAATTGTTTTTTCGCCTTTGATCCAGCAGCTGCTGGTGTTCTGCAATCCTGAGTAGGTAAAACATGAGAAGCACCTTGGGATGGGAAGAAGTTATAAAAATATGAAATATTTCAGTGCCCTTCCGTGAGACACGGTGTAACAGAGGGGCTGTTAAAACGGACACCAGGCAGAAATCTTTAGCAAATAAATGTTCTAATTTTTCTAGTCAGTGTAGTTTTTTTACTGTTTGTTGCAGCAGTTTCTCTTCCACTTTATTGACTCTTTTTGGTTTTTGTATTAAAATGGTATATGTTGCTATCTCTAAAGTCTGCAATGATCAAACCCTATCTTCCCTAATGTTTGAATCTGCCTACACTTTTCATCTTGTGGCTGAGGCAGAAGATTTCTCTAAATCCCGATTTTAAAGTATGGTGTTTGTTTTAAATTTTATCTCTCTTTTAAATGAAAACAAACTCTCAGTGGTGAACTGGGTGGAATGGGGTTGGGAGGGAATTGCTGGGTAGCAACCAGTGCTGTGTGACATCTGATGAATGCTGATTCTTCATCCCCAAAACGCTTCCAAGCAGGTGAAGGCAGCTGATTTCTGCAGCAGCTTAAACAGAGATTGAAATGACTTCCATGATGGGGAAGCAGGGTTTTTTTCCCCCATAGCAGGTGCAGGCTCAGCCCACAGTGATTTCTCAGTTATACTCTAACTTTGCAGTTTAAAAAATTTAATGTCAGTGCCCAGCCAGGCAAAACCTAACTCCCTAACATTTCTGTTTTTCACGGAAGGCTAAGGCTTTATCCTCAGGCAAAGTCTCCTCTCTGGGATGGCTGCTGTAAATCCTCTGGGCCCTGGCGAAAGCCAGACTTGCTAGCTCATTTTACTTAATTTGTGATGCTGGCAAGATTTGTGCTGCAGCCCAGGGCTCTTGACTCAACTCTCCTAAATCAGAGCATTGACACATTACAGTAGAGAAACACCAGCACAGAAAACCTGAAAATAAACTCCTTGAAAAGAGATATTTCAGAAAGATGCTGCCTTACAGAGCTTGAAGCGGTGTTAGTGGAACGTTTCAAGTTTCTCGCTGTTTGCTTCTTTAAAACCACCTGCTCATTAAGAAGCTGGGCTTTAGCCACTGTCCTAGTAAATGTTTTTTACTACATATTTCTTGTGAGAATCTTGGGCCACTTGATACCTTTCCTCAGAAACCCTGCTAGACAAAATGTCATGAGTTTTTGCAGGTGGGTAAACAGAGATGTGGGGGTAAAGTGAAGTGAGGTTGTCTGTGCAGGAATGGTAACCAGCATAGGTGTAATGATGTAATTACTGCAAATATAAATGTGTCAGGTTAATGCCTGTGTAGACATTCTTATTCCGGACTAAGAATCCTTTTTCCTGCTCGGGTAATTCTATTTTGAAAGTGAGGAAGTGTATCCAAGAGGATAAAGTGCTTGGCTGTGGTTGGGGAGATCAGAGGTTCTCTTCTTAAACCTGTTGTGGATTTGCTGGGAGATCTCAAGTGAATTTTCTCCTTTCTCTGCACCATAACGTCACGTGTGGGCCTGAAGATGGTGTTGTGTGCAGGGAAAAGAAAATAATTGCTATTAAACAAAAAAACCAGAGGAATCGCACAGGTGGTGTCCGCACTGGCTTGGACTAGTTGGTGCCTGATGTCCACACTATGCAGGTTTCAGGTTTATCTTGTTTTCACAAGCTGGTTTTTGGTCTCCCAGCCCGAAATCTCACTTGCTCTGGAGCACATTAGGTGGATTCCTCTTTCATCTTGGTTTCACTACTATAGGAAGCCAGCACATGCACTCCAGGGTTGCTCCACGATGCAAACAAAACAACAGTAAGGGGGTGGGGTGGGGAAATGCATTTCAAAGGCATGTTCCTGATCCAAACCAACACCAACACACACACACACACGCACACACACACACACACACACACACACGATGCTGGGATGTTCCCATACAGTCATAACAGATAATGTCCATGTGCAGCAGCTCCTAAGATGGTATCAGAGACAGAACCTGGCAGGTTGAATGGGCCTTTTAGTCCTCTGCTTTAAGCTTCAGACTGTGCTGCTTCAGGAAAAACAAGCCAGATTCAGGAAGACATTTTCATGGTGGTTAATCTGCAGACAAAATTGTGAGATATATAGTCAGGACAGACAATTCTGGTTAATTTTACTTTGATGCTTTGCAGACTGCTGTGCTACAGCAAAAAATATGTCAGCCTCTCTCCCTTCATTTAAAAAGGAATGAGGAGGTAATCATGGCCTTTTTGGACAGAATTGACACTTTGGACCTGCTCCATGAGCTCTGCCACCATTGGTGAGCTCTACCTGTGCTCGTGGATTTGATGTTACGCTGCTGTGAGGGCACCTGCCAGTTCCAATGACGTGAGACAGGAGATACCACATGTTCCTTCCAGGCAGATCAGTAAGAAGCTCTTAGGTGCCAGTTATCTCTTATGGGCTGAGATGCACGTGAACATTTGCTCTGAAGCTTGTTTGTCTCTGTAAAACACATTTTAGTTATCCTAATACTTTCTAAAATGTTCTTTGTTACAGAAGAGGAAGAGGAACAGGTGCCTACCGATGGAGGTACATCTGCAGAGGCCATGCAGGTCCCACTGGAGGAAGAAGGAGATATGGAAGAGGATGAGGCAATTAATGATGAGAACTACTTGAGCAAGGGACCGTTAGAAAGTCCTGATGCTGAGGAATTCCCTCCTGTGAAACGGCCAAAACTATCTGTTTCCAAAGGGGACGCCTTGGATGTAACTCTGGAACCACGTGAGCCTCTTAGCTCAATAAATACTCAGAAAGTACCACCAATGCTCTCTCCAGTTCATGCTCAGGACAGTACAGACTTAGCCCCACCTTCACCAGAACCACCGATGTTGGCTCCCATTGCAAAATCCCAAGTGCCAACCCCCAAAACTTTAGAGGCAAAGCCGTTTGTACCCAAAACAAAGTCCAAAACAAGTTCTCCAGGACAGAGGACAAAATCACCTAAAACTACACCCTCGTCTGTGGTAGCTGGAAGCCCCATACGTTCACCAAAAACTGGATCCAAAGAAAAGAAGTCACCAGGTCGCGCCAAGAGCCCAAAAAGTCCTAAAAGTCCAAAGGTTCCTGCTCATGTTCCACAACTGCCTGTGAAGCCTGAAACACCAAGTAGAACCCCTCTGGCTGCATTGAGTGACAAGATAGGAAAGGAAAACATTCAAGTAAAACAGGTACAGATACCACCTGAGCCTGCCCCCAAGCCAAATATTGACAACCAGGTGAAGAAAGTACCAGTAATGGACAAGACCATTGATGATTCCATCGATGCTGTGATTGCTCGTGCGTGTGCGGAACGAGAACCGGATCCCTTCGAGTTTTCCTCTGGCTCCGAGTCAGAAGGGGAAATCTTTACCAGTCCTAAAAGACTTTCTATTTCAGAGACTACAACTCCCAAACCTTCTGTTTCTGCCAATAATGCAAATAAGGCAGGAGCAACTCCAGTACCTGCCTCAGGTGGGACTTCAAGTTCAGACATTTCATGGACAATGGATGACTCAATTGATGAGGTCATTCGGAAGGCAAATATGGGGACACCTTCTAATCCACCCACTAACTTCACTTATTTCTCCTCTCCTTCTGCGTCACCACCAACTCCAGAACCTCTTCTCAAAGTCTATGAGGAGAAAACCAAGTTGGCTTCATCGACAGAAGTGAAAAAGAAATTGAAAAAGGAGCTGAGAACAAAAATGAAGAAGAAGGAAAAACAGAAAGAAAAAGACAAAGAGAAGAACAAGGAGAAAAATAAGGAGAAGGAAAAGAACAAGGAGAAGGATAAAGACAAGGAAGGAAACAAGGAAGCAAAGTTTCAGTGGAAGGAACTACTCAAAGAGGATGATCTTGATCCCTATAAATTCAAACTAAAGGACTTTGAGGATGCTGACACAAAAGTAAAGTTGAAAGATGGCAATACCAAAAAAGAGAGAGAGAAACATAAAGATAAAAAGAAAGAGAAGGAGAAAGGCAAAAAAGACAAGGATAAAAAAGACAAAGAGAAACTCAAAGATAAGGGTAAGGAAGATAAGATAAAGGTGCCATCAGCACCTCTTGTGTTACCTCCCAAAGAAATGTCTGTGCCCTTGTTCAGCACACCATCTGCCATGAGGCTTCCCAGCATGTTACCTTCCTTGTCTCCAATGCTTCCTGAAAAACTGTTTGAGGACAAGGAGAAACCAAAGGAGAAGAAGAAAGACAAAAAAGAGAAGAAGAAAAAGAAAGAAAGGGAGAAGGACAAAGAAAAGGAAAAGAAGGAGAAGGAAAAGGAGAGGAAAGAAAGAGAAAAGAAAGAGAAAGAAAAGGAGAAACACAAACACGAAAAGGTAAGCTGGTTGGATGCGTTGAGATGGCACACTTGCTTGGACAATCCACATGGATTACTCTGTTTGCTGCTGAGCCTTGTTCAAGAGCTTTGAGGAGAAGTGGGATTACAGGTTTGGTGTCTTTTAAAAATAACAGCTCCAAGGAAGATGTCTGCCAAGAGTTTCAGGGATTGTCCCACCTCTTTGGAAACCAACACGGTAGAATTTTGATTCTGTGAATTTGAAATGTGAGATTGTCCTTTTGGTTTTCCTCAGCTCACTTTTCACCTGGAGAAGCTGGGGCTCAGTCTCAACAACAGCACACACACACACCACAGGGATGCGGTGCTGGGGTGCAGAAATTATGCTCTGTAGACTTCCACTAGTAGGGCCAGCAACCCTGTACCTGTCATATAAACTTCAAATTTTGTTCCTAAAAAGTCCTCTTTCAAAGCCTGGAAATTCCCACGTGGACAAAAATGAGGAGCAGACTGCCTTCAAGTAGGCGAGTTCCCACTTACCTCAGTTGCTCAGAAGAGCTGCTGAGTCTCCTCTTAGCCAGTCTGCCCCCTTGTTGCTCCAGTTTGTTTGAAGTAAGAAAACTGGTTTCAGATTGTGGTCTAAATGTTCAAATGTCACCTTTCATTTCGAACCTTGTGCTTGAGAGAGAGAAAGGGAGAGCTAATTTTCAAGGGGTTTGAGATCCTTCCACTCCTGTAACTCTTTACTGATTTACATCAGCCAAAGATAATTTCTTCTTTCCAATATCACCTAATCTTGAGAATATATTTAATATTTAAGAAATGAAACCAGCATATTTGCATGTTATCAGATTTGAAATCCCATTAGAAGCAACTCCCCTAATTCAGGATTTGCTCTAATTTTTTGTCTTTTCACCTTATAATACGTATTAAATTGTTAATATTGAAAAGAAAGAAAAGAAAAGAGATTGCATTCACATGTGATAACCTTGGATGTAGGATTTCCTAAAGCTCTATCCTGAGCATTAGGAAACACTGTGTGAGTTCTGGTTTTACCAGGATGCTCTTTACATCCTGTTTTGAGTGTGATTCCTGGTTTGTACAAGCTCAGATTTGGGACATTCCCCACTCTCCTTTTTTTGCCACTGTTATGTTTCCTGCTGAACTTGCAACAAAGTGCTGATTTCAAAACCCGATACATTTTTTAAGTTGACTAATGGTTTTTTCCATGCAGAATCTGGGTGATCTGGAGAACATTTGGGAGCTGTGGATGAGTTGGTGATCGACAGGGTGGTGGCCCAGTTGTCCATGATAATTTAATGTCTGGTTTTATACTGCGGCAGCACTTTCACAGATTCCCCATTTTGTCTGTCTGTCTCTCATCACTGAGAGGTTTTGTCAGTATTTCATTGAGAATTTCTGCAGAGATTTCTTTTCAAGTTAAATATGAGTGAACATGAAATAGTGGCAATGAGTTGCTTGTTTTCCATGCATTCAGTTTTGCATTTCTTCTGCAATTCTCTGTGTCTAGTTTGCTTTAGAGCGATATAGCAGATACTTGAACAAACACAAACTCGTAAAGCTTCGGTATGGACTGAACGTATATATATTTAGGGAAAAGGAGTTCAACACTAATAAAAACTTGGGCAAATTAAACTGACAAAGCTGCCCATTACCCTGGCAAAAAGTCCCTGTCAAGAGATAAACTTTAAAGCTAGAATGCATGAAAGAGTCCCCAGATAGAATTAAAATTTAAACTGATTCTTGAGAGATAAGCTTTTTTTAAATCCACCTCTTTGCTGCAAGTCAGGATTTTAAAAATAAATTTCCCCTTTAAATCTCTTGAGCGATTTTCATTTTTTGCAAGGCCGCACTGCTGGTGTCCTGGAAAAATGGAGAGTTAGAGCTTTATCAGTTGGTGCCCTGAGGTATGTGGCAAAGAAGCTAAATCCTTGAAGATTAGCAAAAAAAATGCAGCACATGGCAATAAGGGGCTTATATGACTACTAGTATTAGTTCAGGTGAAAGAAGTATTGCTTATACATAAAACTGGACAAATCCACTGACAATGTATTTTTAGTTAGCTACAAAGGAGTCTTATATTGCTGGACTTTACCTCTTTGGTGATTTGGGAAGCTTAGTAATCCACTGTAAATGCTCTTCTGCTGGCCCCAATTCCCAGTATTACTCCAGAATGCTGCTCTTTCGTTTTAACCCCTAAAAGTACATGTTTCCTTAATTTAGCTTTTAGATCACACAATGACTTATTTAGCCAGCAGTTGTGCTGCAAGAGCAAATGATCAAGTTACAGCTCGGACGTTTAATCTTCCACGGCGTGTCCGCTCCGGAGGCATAAGCACAACCTGGAAGATGAGTTTGTGGGCTCACTGCAGTTCCAGCTCGTCATGGCCAGTAGAAAATATCACATTCCTATTTCTGATATTGCTACACTAAAACAAAAGAGTGACTCAGCTGTAATGTTCCCATTTTTGAGTCTTGGTATGGTTATTGCCTAAGTGTGCATCCCGTCCTGCTGGGGAGTTGAAGCTTTTTATCAAGATTTTTTTGCCCTGAGCTGCTGAAAGATGCAGAACAGCAAACAGAACTCTGCAAAAATGGCAGAAAGCAGAAGCTGAAGGCGTCAGACTGGGAGTGTTTGGTGGTGGCACGAGGAAGAGCAGCTTTGGCACTGGGCTTGCCTGCAGCTCTGTGCTCCACAGGAGTGTTGGGAGCTGCCCTCGGAGCCAGAAAAGGAGACAGTGAGCTGGGGCACTGTCTTTCATGCTCTACCAAATTAAAAGCAAACAATTGGAGCAGTTACACCCCACTTGTACTCCAGAGATTACCAGGCGTGCTGGAGGAGTGACTGAGCAGCTGCTGACCCAGTTTCAGCAAACCTTAATGCCCTGAGCTGGAAACTAGAGTAGCTGAGGAGCTGCTTCATGAGAAATGGAGCCATCCTTGCATCTGGGCAGGGCTTGCCAGAGCTGCCCCAAAGTCAGCTGCCCTCACTCCTGAATCAAAATCCTGACATTGATGTAGAGGAAGACCAAGCTATGCAGGCTATAACTGTGGATGCTCCTTAATTTTCTCTCTTCTCCAGTCATGCAAACCTTACACACAAACCCAGGTAGTAAAAAGATGCTTCCTATCCTCTTGCATCAAAGGATAAGATTTAGGATTGTGGTGGAGCCCTGTTTTCCTCTCCCAGCAGATTGTGATGTTGGTATCTGAGCATAAAGAAGTGGTTTATGTGCTTTTCTTCTGCCGCATGAGCCCACACCACCGTTGTTTAGACCATCTTGGTCGTATATGAGTAATACTGCCAAGGACCTTTATAGATGGCGTGGGTGTCTCTCTGTGCTGTGTGCTGAAAGGTCAAGCAGCAGTGCCAGCAGCAGTGCCTGTCTTAGGAAGTTCTCTATTCCAAACAGGCACTACAGAAGGAGAAGAAACCTGCAGGAAGAGAGGTAAGATAGTCTGCACAAAGCCACGTGCCTGAGCCTCCAGTACCCAGGGTTCAGTTCCCTGTCTCTTTGGAATGGACAATGCTACAGGTTAAAGATGCTGGGAAAGCAGAGAAGAGACTCACCTGTGGAGGGTGGCAGTGAAATTGTTGCAGGCATTAGAAGCTTCAGAGTAAAAAAGGCCTTGCAACGCTCTGGGTGAATGACGTAACAGAAAAATTGTGCTAAACATAAACAAAGGAGTAGAGAGGGGCCTGTGAAGTTGGCTAATCCATATCCATGGAGAGCTTTATTGGAGAGCATGGTTAACTGGATCAAAGCAGGAATACCACTCAGGCTGCAGCCCTTCTCTCTCTGGTCAGGCATCTAGGGAGCAGCTCCATTTCTTTGGGCAAGGTGCATGGCACAGGACTTTGTCATCACCTTCCTCAGTGTAAGTCCCAGTTGAACCCTCCCACTCTGGCCTTGCTGTCTCCTGCACTGCTTTCTGTGCCTTGAATTGATTGTTTTGCCCTCTCTTTCTTTATGAAACCAGAGATTTCCTCATGTTTCCATTGAATGTTTGTATGGTAGTTTTGTCTCTAGGTTCCTAGACCTGGTTCAGCTAAGTGGTTATTTTGTTAAATCTGATGACACACGTGCTCAAAACAAGATCAGTCTCTGTCTCTTTTGATTGAGATATATATATTTATAAATATAAAATATATAATTATATATGTATATAATGAATATACACTTGTCTTATATGGATGTAAGTTGAGCAACCTACGTATGGAGAATCATTACAGTGTCCACACAGGTTTTGCAAAGCAGTACCTCAGTGGGTGTTTGTAATTTTGGCACATACTGGTTCCAAGAGTTTGAGGACATATTCAAGTGGTCTAAACTCCACCAGATACTGAGGCTGGAAACCAAGCCATTTGAAAAATAGTCATTAAAACACTTGGCCTAATTGCATTAAAAGGCAGTGGTTGTTATCCCTGTGTGGATAAACACTTTCTTAAAGTATTCAGTGTTGGTGCTTGGGGTTTATTTGCTTCCTCTGTGTCTCCTTTTGGTTGGAGAAGGTCACAGTACATTTATGTGATGAACCTGGGAAATGATGGAATTTAAATCTCAGAAAAAAACTGCAAACACTCGTGGGTACCTGTCAAGCTTGAGTACTAAGGACAAAGCATTTCATGTCATTGTTTAGAAACAAAGGGGGTGGGGGTTGTGTCTCTGGAAAAGTACTACATCAGGAAGACTTGTTAGCAAAGTGTATAACCAGGTGCAAATGCAGCTAAATTTCAAGTTGATTTTTTAGTTTAGAATTTTTATTTGTGATTTGCTGTGTCTGGGACTCCCAACAAACTGCAACCATCCATGCCACAGCACGAAGAGTGAGAGAGCAGTATGTCACAGTTTTGTCTCATTAAGCTGATACACTCTGTTTGGTTAACTCCATCAGTGCTTGCATGTAATTAATATATTTTGGGAGTCTGCTTGCAGTCTTTGATTGATGATTGTGTTCCCTTGTACAGATAAAGGTGGAACCAGTTGTTCCGGCTCCATCACCGGTTATTCCTCGGCTGACATTAAGAGTGGGAGCAGGCCAAGACAAGATGTAAGTACAAATAAATCCATCCATGAGGCGTGTGCTTACCACAGTTCATACTCTGTCGCTGTTGGGAGCTCTTATTTTCAGTGGGAAAAACTTAAAAATAAATTAGTGGCAAAGAATACTCTCCCAAGTGGGACCCATCATCTTCCATCCATCCCAGTGTGTGTCCCACTCCACGTCTTTCTAGGGCATGGATTACAAGACTCCATCTAGACTTGTATGATGCCTCCAGTGACATGCAGTGAGGTTTTTGTAATGGGTGGTTATCCCTCATGTAACCTACAGCTGAGTTTCACAGCGCTCTTCAGCCAACAGTTGCTTTATGCTTTAAGGAATAACAGTTGAAATTCCTTTATCCGCGTCTGTTTTGTTATAACTGTTGATGATTATTCATGAGTGTACCTAACGCATTTCAAGTGTTGATTCATTAGCTCCCTAATTATTGGGTGCTGTTGTGCAAATAATAGTTACTTTGTACTGGAGGAGTGTAAATAGGATGATCCCTATCCTGAGATCATCCGGCATAAACAGGTGGCTGGAGAGGCTGGGGAAGCCGAGCGTCACCGGGCTTCTTAGGCTGGTCCTGTGTTGTATGTGAAGGGTTTCTTTTAGTCAGGTTTTTCATGTTGATTTAATGGTACAGAGCACACTTTCATGTCTGATGGTAAACATGAGCACCAAACAGATCTTTCCATTCCCCCGTATTAAGGATTGCTAGTGTAGTTTCTCTTATAGAGCCATTATGAACTGCATCTCCAAATCATTAATTTTTCCGCTTTATGAAGTTAAATGGCATTTTTATGATTATTCTCTTTTTCTCTGTTGTTCTACTCCTCTCCATTAGGTGACTGTGGCTTTTACTGGTTTGAAGCTGCTAAGGGACTTTAGTCATTCCTTGGTTTCTGTGGGACACCCACATCCCAAATATCAGGACTTTATCCTGTCTTCAACCATTTTTGCTTTCTTCCTTTCACAATATTTCAGTGTGGTCTAAAATTTCTGTGCCTCAGGTTGCTGTACAAAGCTCTAGCTTTCTCAGACCCGTTGTCTGTCCTGCTTTATGTGATTTGAATGTGCGTGGCTGGACAGACTGTGCCTTTAAAGCCCAACAGCGCATTTTCCTCCTTGAGGAGCTATGGTTACTTTTAAATTCTGCTTTTTCAAGGATTGTACAGTGTTTATATGGCGGAAATTAACTCGTATTTTCAATGCAGAACTTATAAATCAAAGTTCTGAAGCCAGATTTAGCACCAAAGAGTTGACTTTGCTTACCATCTTATCTCACCCCAGACTTTCTCATACCCACACACATTCTCACTTCTGACTCCATCTGTTTTCTACAAATCATGTGGGTACATCAGCAGCAGCCCTACCACCCAGTAGTGGGTCAGAGATGCAGATATCTTGTTTCATGGCCTTTTGGGAAACTCCCTTCTATTCCGAATTCCTTTTTTGCATCTTTAGTGGCACCTTGGTCTCTATCTGAGGACCTCGGGTGTTGTGATTCTTAGCAAGTCACAGCCTAAAGTTTAAACCCAGATTTCAGTGTGGGAGGTACACAAAGCTGATTTAGCTTAAAGTTTCTAGACAAATTAGAGGAGAATTAAACACAAAACTGAGATCTTCAGGGGCACAAGAGTCCTGGAGACAGCTGGTAGCAAATGCAGAAAGTGGTTGTTCTGCAGCTCTCAGCGTAGAAGGGAAACTTCATCTTCTCCACATGACACTTGTCCTTGAGGTTGGTTTAGGCTGCGTAACACCAGACAAGTTTTGAGTAATTAGTATTCCATCTCTACTTGCTTACTGTTTTCCCTTTTCTACCTTAAATATCTCCTCAATGCACACCATACTGGTACCCAGAAGTTGTTCTGATGCGATGTGGGTTGGAACTGGATGATCTTTAAGGTCCCCTCCAACCCAAACCATTTTATGATTCTGTGATTCTAGTGGCTGTATCAGCCACTTGCACCTTCTGGCTAGTGCCAAACTAGGCCTTCCAGATCTTTGTAATAGCTTTTAGGATTTTTCATAGTTTACCAAGGCAAAATCCAGTAAGAAATTTGCTGTTACAGAAGTGAAAACAGTTTGTTCACATGGCTCTGGGAAGTGATTTGTCAATACTCTGTCTAACGTGACAGGTCTCGCCCTGGAGCTGTCCTGCTTTAAGTAATGCTTGCGCTTTCCTCCTCAACAATTAATATTCAGCCTGAACTCAGAGCATATTTTAATTTTCACATGTTGTGATCATTACAGAAAGGACTGGTGTGGCTCTGAGGCAAAGCATTTACACAGCTGTGCGTGCAGCTTGGACCTTTGAAGTAATACCAGAAGTCTCTGCAGCCTCTGTTTAAAGTCATTAGTTGAAAAGGCCATAGGATCATCATTCTCTTAAGTAATTCATAACAGGCAGAAAGAAAAGCTTTTTGATATGTTATGGTAAGGGAAAGTTAGACTTATGTCTCATCTGTGTTGGTAATGAAGTGTTAAATATCTGGTAATTATCATGTAGAAATATTGTGTTTCAGTTAGCCTGTCTCTGGAATTTACTGGCGTGGAATTGTTTGAGGATACCGTGAATCACCATGGAAAGGTATAGGGAAAGTTTTTGGGGATTCACAGAATTTGATGAGTAGAAACTAGATGGAGAAATTAGCTATTTCAGTAATTTCAGTTTGCTCTGTTAAAGAACCATTTGGAGGCTTTTGGAAGTACTTAATTACATGTTCAATTGGAAGTTGGTTGGTTTAGAGGAACTTCGTATAAAGCATTGTCTTTAATGGAAGTACTTGCAGATCTTGGTGAGGCCACAGAGGCTTTCAGGTGTCTGAAGAAGTGTCAGATTGATGGTGCGTGAAGTCATTCATGTCACACCACAAACACAACACAACAGCAACACAAGTTGACTAAATAACACAGCAGTGGTGAGGAAAATGCCTTTGCAGTGTAGTGAGCTGTTGGGGGTGTTCAACCTGGAAAAGAAAAGTCTCCAGAGAGACCTTAGAACACCTTCCAGTGCCTAAAGGGGCTCCAAGAGAGCTGAAGAGGGATTTTGGACAAGGGCCTAGAGTGACAGGACAAGGGAGAGTGTCTTCAAACTGACAGAGAGCATGGATAGGTTAAATCTTGGGAATAAATTCTTTACTGTGATAGTGTTGAGACACCGGCACAGGTTGCCCAGAGAAGTTATGGATGCCTCATCCCTGGAATTGTCCAAGGCCAGGTTGGACTGGGCTTGGAGCAACCTGATCTAGGCGAAGGTGTCCCTGCCCATGGAAGGGGGTTGGAACTGGGTGGGTTTTAAGGTCCGTTCCAATCCAAACCATTCTGTAATTCTATAATTTTACTTCTTGGCTGCTCTGCTTGGACTGATACACAAAGCAGTGATGGCAGTGGCAGAGAAGTGTGTTTCTTTCTTGTTTCTGAACACAAACTACTACAATACATATTTCTCCTAGACTCAAAGTGATGCCTGCATTTGAGCTTGTCTGGATTGCAAATGTTCTTATAACACACATCAGTTTAAAGAAACAGCTACTAATAATTTTGGGTTAATAGACATGAAAATGTACTATTGCTGGAGGATGGATAAACCAATACTGGAAAAACTGTTCTGCTTAAGAGTTTTTTTGCAAGTGTTTTAACTGCACAGTAAAACAAGAAGAAAGTAGATTATTATCTAAGCATTTCCATCTTAGTTGTAAACAATTACAGCAATACTTGCATGGATGCCACATTAGAAGAAATTTACTGGATTCCATTCTAATGCAATTAGAGCTAATTTTGTTCTTTAAATGAATAAAAGGTCAGCTAGTAAATCTAGTTTATCTCAAGTCCAGGCTTCAATAAATTGTTTTATTTAATTTGTTGTAAAAGATCTTATCCTTAATGGGCCTTGCTCTTATTGGTTTGCTAGGGTTCTAAAATATTTATGACCACCTTTTTAGATATGATTTGAATGATATGTTGGAAGGGTTTTTCACTGGGGTTTTTTTTTGCCATTCCAGTGTTATCAAGGTAGATTGCTAACTGAGTTAGTATAGGAAGGAACTAGAGATGCTATCTTTTTTCCAAAACAAAACAAACAAAACAAAAAGCACAGCTAGTATAGACTTTTACGTTTTAAATGAACTGCAAATGATGAGTAGAATTTAATGCATTTATTCAATTGCATCGTGGTTTCTTTTTGTCCAGTTATTTTTCCTAAGCACTATCATTTTTCATACACGTAAGTTTTTTTGAATCCTACCTATTGATGAGGTGTTGACATTCCAGCTACTACTACAGCAGACCAAAGTCAGCCAAAGTTCATGCCTTAATTTTTGATACCTTGGGTAAATTTATTCTACATTTCCATACATTAAAAAAAAAAACCAAAAGCACATGGCTGCTGACACTAATGTGAGACCACAAAGAAGAATGCTACTCACTGGGGGCTGTTTCAGTGTTTCTGTGTCTTAAAAAAGCAGGAAATATGTTGTTTTGTGAAATTAGGTCTCCAGATTTACCCTAAAATTTCAGACTTTTGCTCCAGACTCGTATCATAGCTTTGCCATCAGCAGAAAACCTGGAAACCAGACAGGAGAGGGGGAAAGACAGGTATTTTAGCAGTGTTTAGCTTGTAAACCTGACCTGCTGCTCTAATGAAGTTGCCCCTTGTCTCCTATATTTTTAAATGAGCAGATATATGACTTTCTCCAAAAGCAAATCACACACATGCTCAGGTATCTATGGATATGCGCCTAAAAAAATGTATATTGGATAACCTGTGGATTGTAAAATAAAATCCTAAAAGGATTAAGGGATTGAAAAAAATTTGTTATCCAGATATTTAATTGATTCCACTAAAGCTTTATTGCTTGGGTAGGATATTATCAGTCCAAGGCCAACTTATTTTCATGTGATACCCCCATGACAAAAGCCACCAGCGCAGCCAGCTGACATCCTCTGTAGGGAAATCTCAAAACCAAGGGGCAAGGTAGAGAAATTATTCTGTCACCATAGATGTGACCTCTCTGTGTAATATCAGGGACCCAGAAACATATGTTTGGGACTAAGAGGACAGGGGGACCTGGTTTATTACACCAAGTTCCTTGATTTTCCATCTAAACCAAAGATCTAAACAATAAGGTGCTCACAGCACATTATTTTTATAAGTTGTCAAAATAGCCTGTGTCTGAAAAAATGGAATCCTGAAAGGAAATGCAGCTGGAGAACATCTCATTGAAGCTGGAATGCTGCCTGAAGCACAGATGGACATGGTTTGGGTCATAGAACGACAGAATCACATAATGACTTGGGTTGAAAGGGTCTGTAAAGACCTTCTTGTTCCATCCCCTGCCATGGGCAGGGACACCTTCCACTATCCCAGGTTGCTCCAAACCCCATCCAACCTGACCTTGGACACTTCCAGGGATGGGGCAGCCACAGCTTCTCTGGGCAACCTGTGCCAGTGTCTGACCACCCTCACAGGGAAGAATTTCTTCCCCATATCCAACCTCACCCTGCCCTCTTTCAGTGCCGTTTGCTGAAGAATTTGTTATTTTAAGAGCAGCAGAATTGCAGTAAAACAGTTCTTCATATTTTTTGAAATCCTGTAAAATTTTATTATCTAACTTGCAGTATGCAGAGACCCACCAAGTGTATCACAGGGTGATGTTCTCCAAAAACAGATGCTGGATCTTCTGTTTGCAGCAAGCTTAATTTACCAAAGAGTTGAGTTGCAAATTCTCCAGCGATTGAGTTTTTGTGGGAAAACTACACACACATATAACACAATCAGACTTCAAAAAGGTCATGGCATCAAGGTTGGAGAGAAGAAGAAGGTATGAGCAAGTACATCAGTATACATTTTATTGATCTGGTTGAAGACAATAAATCAGGAAAGGACCTTTTTGTTGTTCCCCAAAGCCCACTGGGGATCTGTAGTTGCTGCTGTAATGTGAATATGTATTTTTTCAAAAACTGCTCAAACTCTGTGTGAGTTGTGGGGAAAAGTTGGATATCCACAACTTTGCTTCCAGTTTTAATTAAACTAGAATTCTACCATGTGTAGTTTCCAAGAATTCATCTGATTTTTACAGTATCATCTTTGTGGATATTCAGGAGGTTTAATTTTTAATAGGGTTGTTCTACTGCAGGTAAATCAGAGGGTGTGAAGAAACTTCTGAAATTTGGGTGCCATTAAGTGAAGTGCTGCTCAGACTTTGACAATTTAGATTCCTGTCTTCATAGTGTTTGCCCACAACAGCTGAATAATGGGGTTCATTAGGCTCCCTGTGCTGGCACATCCAAATTGTTTGCCTCCAGCCTTGGCTCCCTGCGTGTGGCTGGGGAGGGAAGGATTGGCTTTTTATTGACTTGTCAAGCCCCAGGTTTGCATTACCAGCCAAGTAGCTCATGACCCATTCCATTTATTTCACTGTTTTGTGGTGGGGAAACAGGTAAAGGAATCCTGCTGGAAGCCCCTCCCTCCGCACGTTTCCATGAATGAGGGCAGTGTTTGGAGCAGTTAAGGCACCGTGACCAAATCCTTGGAAAGACGTAATGCAAGCACAGCATGGGGCCATTGTGGGACACAGCTGTGGGCGGTGTGTGTTACCCTGCTTATTCAACAGAGAGCTCTGGAGGAGAACTTACTGTGGAATTAAAGAGCAGGGAGGGGGGGGAAAAAGTGATACTTCGGGGAGGAAAATGACGAAGGGTAAACCGCTGTTTGGGAGAATTAAACAATGGGGTCCGGGCAGTGGAAGTCTGTGTTTATTGCTGCGCTAATGGGCTTCCCAGTTATTGCGGCTGAGAAGGACCGTGTTAACCGCGTGTTGACAGAGCTAATGCCCTGGGTGTCGAGCCAGTTTTCGTTGTAAAAGAGCGTGTAATGGTGAAATCATTTTTGATATGATCGACGGACCACCTAAGTGAGGAGGCAGAGTAATGAAAAATGATCTTGCTCCTCTCCAAGGTGTGCTGAAGGAATTCCAGTGATCTTTACAGCTTTCCTCAATCTTTGTGTGTGTGTTTATAGACATACCAGCATTTTTCTGTTTTGTAGTCTGTAGTTTCTAGAGGACTGATTTTCGATGCCTTTTTAAATGCTGAATGTATTTTAAGGAAGATACTGTCTTGGGTATGATTCATATCCCTTTCCCAATTGTTCCTTTTTAGGGTAACATATTGGCCCAAATCTTGCAGTTAAATCCCCATGTGTGGTCCTGTATCCATCCAAAAGGCTCTGTCACTTGGTAGAGGTTCCCCAGCCTCTCCCTTGCCACTTTTGCATGAAAAAAAGGTGAAGAATATCGTATCCCTTTTACCAAACCAAGTAAATGATCATTTTTGTTTATATTTCTAGAGGTGATTTAGCAGAGCTTTTTCTTCCTTGTGTGTGAATTAAATTTACAACTTCAGATGTAGTCCTTAGCTTTTTTCTTCTCCCCCCCTTTTTTTTTTTAATTACTGAAGCCATCCCAACTAATTATTCATCCTGTTTATGGTAGGTTGGAGGCTGTGGCAAATTATTTTCATTTTGCTGCTGGCCACATTGGGTGATGACTGCAAAAGTGAATCCATAAAAAGGCTTGAGTCATTAGAAAACAAAACAACTTACTGTGAGATTCCTTGATTTTGCTGCTTATTGCTCAAGAGTCAAAAAAAAAAAAAAATTGTGTACTGTATACCGCAGTTTAAAAAAAAATTACTTCAGGCAGGTTTAGACACATGAGGGAATTAATTGCTTGTGTAAATGGCCATGAGCAGCTGCCCTTCTGAAGCACAACAGAAACTGATCAAATATGTGTGAAAGATTAGAGAGGCAGATGGGTATTTGTTTAAAAAATAGACTTTCCACAGGAGAGGACTGCAAGAGAAAGGTGCTGATTTGTTCGTCTCTTTGACAGAGCTACTTCTTTTTATTCACTCTTTTATTCAAGTTTTTCAACAAAAGTGAGGAACCTCTGTAGACCTAAGGATTTGTGTTACAGTTCCTGGGAGCTGGACGTGGACAAGAAGGCCATAAAGAAGCAACCACAAAAGAACAGATGGACCTACCTGAATTTAGTGAAGTTGTCCTGTGAGCAATTGATCTTTAGCTGTGCAGAGTTTCCAAGTTCAGGACTGACCATCTTACTTGGTTCTTTCGAAAACATGTCTCAGTAACAAGCTGAAAATTCCAGCTTGAGAGATTTTCTAAACCCATGCTGGCATAATTTCCTGGTATTTAGTAATATTCTACACCAGTTTCCTTCAGTGAGAGTAGACGTGGGTTTATGGGCAAGCTTCTAGATAGTGCATCCCATAACAGATCCCAAAACAAATGACAATAAAGGGCAGTTTGCAGGGAACACATAAGAGAAAGTTTGCAAAGAGCACCCTGACATAAACGTGTTTTACCAGCTTCTGGTTTTGCTGCTGAAAGCTCAGCAGAAGGGGATGGATGATGCCAAGTGGTTTTCACATTGAAGATGTTTGTTATTGATGATAAAAGAAATAAAAAATGAGATGAAAGATACCAAGACGCCACGCTACCAGCTCAGTTTTGTTTTGTCAGACTGGCAGTGAACCATCCAGAGATGTAAGTCCAGAATGGTGAGAAAGAATGGGAGGGAGATTTAGGAGTCATCAACAGAAAGGTGCTTGTGGTTGTTGGGAGAAGTACTCTGGTGTAACAGATACAGAGGGTGGAGGCCAAGGGCAGAACTCTATTTCACTTAAAGTAATGGGAAAATAAACAGTATAAAACCTGCAATTCAATGTCAAGAGTGCAAATGTCCATAAACCAAAGGAGATAGCTCGAAATGTCAGCTCGACTGAAGACCTAATGGATTCAAAAGCGGTGTTTTCTGACTGTGGGAATGGGGCACTTGTAGCAAAATGACTACAGAGTGAATTGTATGAATAACTCCTTCCAAAGGAATGTTGGGAATAAGCATCATATCTCTAGGAGAGAAGGACTATTAGCAAAGAATTTAATGTTTCCAAGACAGAAGACTGTGGAGGTGAAGTCAAAGTGAATTAAATGTTTTGAAGGATATTGAGCAAACAGCAAAAGATGGAAAGAAGGACCATGGAAATGAAGGCAGGGAGAAGATCACCATTCTTTTGGAAGGAGTTATTCATACAGGGTACAACTGGTTTGATATAATAATTTCATTTAAAATTTTTTCACGGAAGAAGGTAGAACGCTGACACTTTTTATTGGCAGTAAGGTTGCAGGACCACGCCAGTACAAATGAGGATCTGCTGATTGTCTGGAAAGAACTGGATCCCCTTGAATGGAAGGGGAAAATTATATTTCATTCAGTAAATGAAAAATTCCAATTAAGGCTTTGCATTTGAAGTGCATGGGTAGAAGCTGCAGCCAGAAGCAAAGAGCTGATTTGTGTGTCACTACAGTGGGTATTTAGTGGGTGAGGGATTATTAGCTGGTCACAGAATGACAGAGTTGCCAATGTGACACAAGTGTGACCATGGGATGCGTTGCAAGAGATTTTAGCAGAGACAGGGGGAAGTGTCATATGAGAACCTGTGGATACTTCTGAGATACTGTGTTCAGTTCTTTAGGGCAGCTTGTGTTCAGGAAGGATGAATTAGGCTGAAAAAGTTGGTCCTGTTCAGCCTCGAGAAGAGAGAGCTGAGAGGGGACCTTATCAATGTGTGTCAGTATCTGAAGGGAGGTGTCAGAGGATGGATCCAGGCTCTGCTCGGTGGTGCCCAGCAGTAGGACAGGACACAACGGGCACAAACTGATGCCCAGGAAATTCCACCTGAACATAAGGAAGAACTTACTTCCTCTGCAGTGACTCAGCACTGGAACAGATTGCTCTCAGAGGATGTGGAGTCTCCCTCACTGGAGATATCCAAGAACTGTCTGGACACAATCCTGTGCCATGTGCTCCGGGGTGATTCTGCTTGAGGAGGGAGGTTGGACTGGATGACCCACTGAGGTGTCTTCCAACCTGCCCCACTCTGTGTGGATTGGGAAGAGCAGGTGCAGAGCAGGGCTTGGAGCACTGTTAGGGAGAACACAGTGAGTCTGTGTTAGGAGAGGAGAGCAACTTTGTGTGTTTAGTCTGGCATGTGAAGAGGGGTTATGATTGCTGGCTACAAATACCTCAGGCAAGTAAACATTTTGGAGGGAGCAAGCAATTTAAGCTAAAGAACAATTTTGGCGCAAAAGCAAGGGGGACTTAATTGACTATGAATGGAGGATGGAAATTAGAAAAGGTTGCTGTGACACCAGAGCAGTGAGATCCTGGAGCAGGGTGATGGTGGGGACAAAAAGATTAACTGGTTTTAAGATGAAGCTCAATAAACTTGTGAGTGGGATTAGGTGACACAATGCCTGTGAAATCACTAGACTCACTTGCCCAGGAAGAGATGTTTGTGGGGCTTTGCCATAGTGATAGAATTGTAGAAACATGGAATAATTTAAGTTGTAAAAGACGTCTAAGATCATCAAGTCCAACCATTAACCCAAGACTGCCAAGGCCACCACTAAACCTTGTCCCCAAGTGCCACATCTGCGTGTCTTTTAAATCCCTGCAGGGAAGTGACTCCACCGCTTCCCCTGGGCAGCCTGTTCCAGTGCTTCACAACCGTTTTCATGAAGAAATTTTCCCTAATATCCAGTGTAAACCTTCCTTGATGCAACTTGAGGCCCATTTCTGCTTGTCCTTTCACTTGTTGCTTCAGTAAGAGACCAACTCCCACCTTGCTGCAACCTCCTACCAGGGAGCTGTGGTCTCCCCAACCTCCTTTTCCCCAGGCTGAGCCCCCCCAGCTCCCTCATCTGCTCCTCATCAGACTTGTGCTCCAAACCCTTCCCCGGCAACACTGAAATGGAGAATGGGCTGTTGAGCTCCATGTTGCACATGCTGACCTGGGGAAGACAGTGTCCACAAAAATGGGTGTTGGAGTAAGTGCTCAAAGTTAATTTTTTCCTTGACAGAGAAGAATATCACATGGCAGGTGATGTTTAGGTGCTGAAGTCTTCACTTGCAGAATTGCTTGGGGCTCTGCTGGAGGTTTGGTGCTTTTTGGCACTCAGACTCACGAGGTGGTCAGAGCGTGTACTTGTGGAGCTTCTGTTTTCCAACATGACTTGTTTGCAAAGAGTAAAATATTCAGCAGGGCATAAGACATAGCAACTAAATTTCCCCTTCTAAAAGTAATATGGGAATTAGCCTACATTACAGAGCTTAAATTACACTGATTCTCCTCCAGGGTTGGAATAAAATTTTCAAA
This sequence comes from Oxyruncus cristatus, assembly GCA_013399855.1. Classification (NCBI taxonomy): domain Eukaryota; kingdom Metazoa; phylum Chordata; class Aves; order Passeriformes; family Cotingidae; genus Oxyruncus; species Oxyruncus cristatus. Next base: position 519,035 of record VXAY01007012.1, on the reverse strand, counting down.
ATCACCTCTAATCTGTGAAGAATCTAAACCATATGGAAATCTTCCTAATTCCCTGAGGTGTTTTTGACACTCTTACCCATAGGTCTTAGAGTATTTAGGTTTTTTCTGGTGCAAGAATCTCAGTTCCAGATGTGAGATTTTTCAGTAATAAAATAGCTACACCACTTTGTAGCACCGAGGAGTTTATATCAAGAAGGGAATATCAAAACTAATAGATAATATGATGATTAAAAATCCAAGTGAATTGCATTAGTTTTAATTACGTCAGTGGAGTTGATGATGTCATTTTCCTACTTACAAAGACCCCTTTAGCTCCTGCTCGTTGCTTAAAAATGGGTCATGGGTTCAGAAAAGAATTAGGACTTTTCAAATATTATTTTTTTTTCCTTTGAGCAGAGAAACAGCTTCCCTGGAGCTCTGCCTCTGAGAAACAAAGATTACTGTGATTTTTTTACTACACCTTTCAAAGTACTGATACAGCAATTTTTTGGAGCTCATCACCCATAGCAATCATTCAGCCCTGTGGCTCATATGCTATTTTTGAAAAGCCATTTCCTTTCGGTGCATATGCATTTTCCCTGTGTTTCTGTGAAACAGTCAGTGGGGCTTTCAGCCATAAGGATCAGAGTGGAATCAAATAAATTACTTCCAAAGATAGGAAGCCATTTCACACCTTGGAGCTTCATTTTGCTCCAGATGTAGCATGTTATGGCTCATGCCACTTAGAGCCAATTATAAACCAACTGACCTGTCGTGACACTTCAGATCTTGGTAGAATTTGTGCTTTTCCTGCAAGCAGACACTTGGTTTTCATCCTGTTTGGGTTCAGATATGTAGCTGTAAATGGGGTGATTGCCCTGGAGTGATGATTAAAAGGGATTTTCATTCTCTCTACCGTTATGAGTAGAGTTATTAGGTTAAACTCTTGAAGCAAAAAATACTTCACTGAAGTTTACTTTTCTTCCTTCTCCTCAATATAGTGTTGGGCACAGTTTTAAACCAGTAGATAAGCAATGATTCTTTACTCTTGAGGGTGGTGAGGCACTGCCCGGTGAAGCTGTGGATGCTCCATCGCTGGAAGTGTTCAAGGCCAGGTTGGATGGGGTTTTGAGCGACCTGATCTGATGGAAGGTGTCCCTGCCCATGGCAGGGGGTTGGAACTGGATGGTCTTTGAGGTCCCTTCCAACCAAAACCATTCTATGATTCTGTGATCTGGCTCTTCAGCTGAGACCTGGATGTTTCACACTGTTGTGTGTTGCCTTGGTCCTGGCCCAGCTCACCCTTGATGCAGTTGAGCAGAACTGGCAATGGAAGATCATTAAGTTCTTATCTTGGCTTGAAGTGCTGTTTTCACTGGAGCAGATTGGGAAGAATTAAACTATCCTAAAAATGCCACTGTCAGGAAGCTTCACACTCTGCCTTTTAGCAAAGGGGTTATAAAAAACCAACATGGAAAAATAGTATTCTTCATTGTAATCATGGTTATTTGAGGATTTTTCTGTCTTTCTGTCCTTGCACTTTAAATTTCACATCCCTTAGGCTTTTCCCCTTTTTTTTTTATGTTTAGTTGTGTTTTCTTGGCTACTACTGGGCACTCTGTGACAAATCGATACGTGCGTTCAGTGATCAATACGCTGAGGTTCTGTGAGCAGCACAGTTCCTGCTGGCATTGAAAAAGACACCCGAAGTGAATTTAGGTTGGACACAACCAGATACTGATTACAATTAATGTAAAGCAGTGTTTGCATTAATTCTGAGTTGATTTTTTTTCAAGGGGGGTGGTAACCTTTAGTTACGGTTTATGGAGACTCTTATTACCACATGTATTCCAAAGGTTTTCTCACACCCCTTTATTCCAGAGGAACTATTTTGATTCAAAACCAACTTTTAATTGACTTCTTATCTCTCTGTATAGAATGTGTTTGTGCTACATTGCCAGGCAAGCAACCTGCAGAGAAGTGCTGTTCTTGTCTCAGGACTCTTGAGTGTGTTGTTGTTGGTCGATGTTCATTTGTGTTTGATTTCTACAAAAAATACTCGCCCAGCCTCAGTTTTAGAGTTTTTGGGTTGGTGTGGGGAAAGAGGTGAAAGTTTGTCTTATATAGCATTGTACATGCAGACCTAGTGATGATTTTGGAAGCTTATGAAAACACATTTGGGAAAGAAGGCAACCATAAATGTATGGTGATGTCCCAAGGTAGGGTTTAAACTCTCTAGGATGTACCCCACTAACAGGAGAAAGAGTTTAAATCCTAGCAGGGGTTTAAACTGGATTTTAGGTACCAGGAGGATCGTAGTGAGTGCTGCCTACTTGCACTATGCTCCGTGCCTCAATTTTCCTGTCTGTAAAACGCAGCTCATAAATCTTGCCATCATTTACATAGTGTTTTGATATCAGGTTTCTCTCCAAGTCTGAAGTAACATTAATTATTAGTCGTGGGACTGCTATTTCCCTTTGATTTCTCCCCACCTCCATATTGCCATGTGTGCAGCCCCTTCTCCGGGACAGGCTAAACCACCCTCGCTGAGATTACTCCATCTCCTCTAATGGTGTAGCACAAAACCATTCATTTCTCCACTCTGGAGTCTGAAGTCTCTGAACTTCATTAGCCCAAGGGAGTGGTAGGCCCAAGCGTGCTCCGAAATGCCGATCTCCTGTTTTGATAACTGAGCTCTAAAATCAAGATAAACAAGCTGCCCTATATACTGAACATGTCCTAATTGCACACTCCAAGCAAACCAGCCAATCAATGAGTGTGTGTCGTTCCCTAATGAATATTTGTAGTTTTGGAAGATTTCATGTGGTATTCCTTGCAGCTTCTGCAGTTATTAGCAGAGTGGCTTCGAAGACCCTGTGCAGGGAGAAGAACCTGGCTTTGGATCAAGAAACTCTGCAATTTAATTTCATATGTTAGCTGGGCATGGTCAGTCTTATTCAAATGGTATTAGCTAATACTTCTTTCAAACTGTTTACACTGTGTGCAAAGTTGTGTTTAAAATCTTATTAGCTAATACATTTCTTAGTCTAGACTTGGGGAGGGTTGACTCCCTGAAGAACTCATAGCAGGACTTTGTTTACTTGCAGGAGGTAGAAGAGGGAGGCGGGGAAAGAAGGGGTAATGATGTTTGAAACCATCCAAATGACTTTTGCTGTGCCAATCTTTTGCTTTCCTCACTTTTATTATTGCTAAGAGTTTGTTTACTGAGAGGTGGCTCTCAAGCCATGAAGGTGACTTTGCAAACCATGGGGGTATTGGCACCAGCCAAGGTCTTGGGCTTTCAGATTGGGAGCCAGGGCTCTCTGTGGGAGCAGTGGAAGGAGGAAGGCACAGAAGAAGCATCTGAGTTGGGGTGGCCAGTCTGGCAGGAGCCCAAGGAGCCACACACTGAGACTTTCACTGAACCAGAAATACACTGTGAGCCAAAGAGAAATCTTTCTTGGTAGGAGATAACAGTGGGGTTTTGGATGTACCCCACTAACAGGAGAAAGAGACTGGTTTTATTGCATAGGTTGTTCCCAGGATGGCCTGATAGTAGGACTTCTTCCTTCTGCAAGTCGCAGACAACATAAATTAGGAGTCCTGCACTTTGACTCACAGTCTAGCACCTTACTGACATATAAAGAGCCTGAACTCCGACATTAGGTACCTGAGGCAATCACTGGGACATCGAATGGTGTGAGTGTCTGCAGTGTTACTGATGGAAAATCATCTAATGCCTTTTAGATTCTGCTTCACTCTTAAGTTTCTAAACTTCCTTGACTTTGGTTTTCTTCCCCTGGTCACTCCTAGTAGGTCTTGGAAGGTGGGTGTGATGCTGCAGCTGGAGGTTAGGCCATGAATACCAAACCCATTGCTTGCTCTGTTTCCTTTTCCTAAGTCTGTTTTTACTATAACTTGCCATAGTTCTAATTTTGTAGTGCAAAGGGCATATCTTGGGAGAAAAAGAACCATTTTCTCAGCCAAGCATTAAATACTGTATAATTCCAAGCCTTTCTCAAGTGATGGCTTGGATTATTGACTTAAAATGCAGACAATGTTTCCAATTGTAGTCGGTGTTGTGATACTGCCTTTGGAGTACCGTAAGAGAGTAGCAATAAACTCTAAAGTTGAACGTAAAATTCCCATTGACAGTGGAGCTGGACATTCTTGGTTCTCAGGAGTTGTTGCAATTTGATTTTCGTCATGGTTTTTCTACTGATGTCTCCATTTTTTGCTTCCTTAGACAATCCTTCTCTCTGGAATGCCTAACCTTTCTTTGAAACACCCTCTTCATACAGTCCCATCACAAATCAATTGCACTCCCACAGTTACCATTCAGATATAAATAAATTAGTTAAATGATTTACCAAAATGTGGTAAAACAAATAGACCTAGCCTGTGTTTTGTTTGAGGGGTTTTTTTGGGGGGTTCTGTTTTCTAAAACATCCTTCTCTTTATGCTTCTAACCTATAGCCTTACAGTAAGGGCTTTTTCTGGCTTGTCTGTTAAATTGCATGCACATCAATAAGACTGTGTATCAACAGTCATTAATAAACGTTGGGTCCCCTATGTATCCCCCTTCCTGGGCAAGATTATTCCATACTGTGTATTTACTAGAGCTACATCCTGTCTACTTCAGCTACTCAAGTAAGTAGCAATATTTTATCTGCTGAGTATATAGTGTGCGTCATTTATTTGTCCTGACTAGATCCACTGCTGATTTCATAAACATTTGGGGAAAGAAATACCAAACTAGCAAATATTTGCAGAACCCCCTAATGCAGGATCTTAAGAGGATGATATCGTCTCTCAGTTTGAAGATTAAAATCAGTGCTGTTCACAGCTGATTAACTTTCCTTTCTAATATTTCCCACAAATCGGGCTAATGTAATAAAACTTAACGAAACAAGGTTTAGTAAAGCCACAGAGAATATTTATATGACAGTGAGGCACAGAGTGGTTCAGGCTGTCCTGGCGTTCACTTGGTCGTGGCTCTGTGCTTTGTCCTGCAAATGGATGGGTGTAGCAATGACGGCAGTCCTTGTGTTGGGTTGAAACAGCCTCTTTGGTGACTCCAAGGTGGTGTGAGTTAGCTGCACTATACTTCCTTTCTGTCTAGTCAGTGATGGATTGTTGCTTTCTCTCCCACCAACTCTAATGATCCTCATTTTTGGTCCCACAGAGTCATCAGCAAAGTGGTTCCGGCTCCAGAGGCCAAACCTTCCACTCCCGCGACCCGGCCCAAAACGCCTCCGCCTGTGCCGTCACCGGTGCCAGCTCCCGTTCACGTGACCCCTCCTCCAGCTCCAGCTGCTCCTCCTCCACAGGCCACCGTCTCTCCAGTCCTGATCCCGCCACCCTCTCCCGCCGTGTCGGCGGCCGGAGGCTCCAAAGCTCCGGTTCGGAGCGTGGTGACCGAGACCGTCAGTACGTACGTGGTAGGTAACACACCCTGCCGTGTTCTGTCCCAGTGCCAGGGACATGCTTCTCTGGAATTACTGAGCTCCTGGGTGGCTCCTCATTTCAAGTTCATGGTTCCTCAACTTGTGATGTTGCTCTCTGTTAAGCTGTTTGTCCAGCCCCTTTTTCCACGCACGTGTTTGGAAGGGTTAATAATTTAACTAAAACACTACAGCTTGGGCTGACCTTTTCATTTGTTCCCAGTCCCATATTTAAGTTTCTTCCAACAAGTCCACTTATATCCCACTTGGTATTTTCTGCTAACTGAGCTAGAGCACTTATTTTTGGATGAGGAGGTTTTTTTATAGATGCTTTCAAAAGTGCTGAATTGAAACCTCAAATGTCAAACTCACCATAGATTTTGCTGTCAGTCAGGTAGAGTATAAAGCCCTCATACAACATCAAGAATTTGACTTAGCTCTCATTTGAAATGTGTAGAGTTCACTAATCTCTTTCCTGGTTTCCTCAACATACAGAAATTGCAAACGTTTGTGCATCTCAGAAGTCTGTAGATAGTTCATTAGTCTACACTTCATTAGAGTGTTTGACACATGCTCTGAACTTGTCCTCAGTCTGGTGGCATTCTTCATTCTTTTGGAAAAGTCTCCCATCTATCATGGCGTAGGAACTACATTCCCTAAAAGAATGTGGATATGCCTGTGGGTAGGACTAGGACTGCTGTGCTGCTGTGAGTTTCTGCTTTAGATGGAAGGTAAAATGAAGTCCTGAGCGTTCCTGATCCTGGAAGAGCAGCAGTAACTATTCACAATTGTAGCAGTGTGACTCTCCCTGTCCTGGCTGAATTCCAGCTTGATTGGTGACACAGTGCAGTGGGTAGCAGTTTAAAAATCTCATCATTTAAAACACCTAAAACTTGTTTTTATTACAGTTGCCTGTGCTTTAATTGCAACTTACAGATTTTTTTTTTTTATTCCTGTTTTTGTAACAATTCCTAGTGTAAATCTACTCTGCTGGAGTAGGGAAGGTGCTTTTCCCTGCTGGATTTAAACTGCTGTATCATGTTGCTGGTCTCTATTTAAACAGCTGCTCCATTTCACTCCCGAGTTAGTTACAGCACTGGGTGATGTCACATAGGCTGTGCATATCTTTGAGGGTGCAGGATACAAATCCTCACCTTTGGTGTCACAGGTGTAAACCCAGTGTCACTCTTAAATATTTCAGCAGTGCCCAGAAATTTGGAAATTTACTCTTAAAGAGAAACATTTCCTAAACACTTCACTACATCCCATTTTCTTCAGTAAGCATGAAAAGAAATAATTTAAGAGATTAGGTTAGTTTAAAGAAGGAAAACCTAGAACTTTGCCTGGGTGCCTCTGGGGGTAACACTCTTAGCACCTTATGGGGAATTCAGAGTACGTGGAGGCTCCAGGTTATTTCTTTCTTTTTGTAGAACCACAGAATCACAGAATGGTTTGGGTTGGAAGGGACTTTAAAGATCATCCAGTTCTAACCCACCTGCCACGGGCAGGGACACCTTCCACTAGACCAGGTTGCTCAAAACCCCACCCAACCTGGCCTTGAACACTTCCAGGGATGGAAAATCCACATCTCTAGGTAAGCTGTGCCAGTGCCTCAGCACCATTATAGTAAAGATTTTTTTTCCTAAAATTTAATCTAAACCTACTCAACTAAAGGCCCCTTGTCCTATCTCCATATGCCCTTGTGAAAAATGTTTTACAGCATTATATTTGAAACCAAGGCTTTACTGCACTAGGATCCAACAATGTGCACAGGCAGAGACACACCTTGATGTGAGACATTTTTAGGTCAAAATGCTGAGGGAGAGATTGAAGAAGAAGAAAATAATTAATAACTATTAGCCTCCTGTGTGAAGGGAACCCAGGACACAGAACATTGGTGTGGTTTTCCCCAGGTCACACAGGAAAACTCTTTGTAGAGATAAGAGTGGAGCCAGTGTGACAAAAGTGCGCAACTCCCTTCTGGAGGGGAGGATGGGAGGGTGATTTTATAGTTTAAAAAAAGAGGAAATGCTGTGGGATCTCTGTGTAGGATCAGTACTAGTGCTCTGCTCATGAGCTCTCAGGGGTTTGTACCGACATAGCCTTCAGCAATCCCATTCTGTCCCTCCTTCCACGACCCTTGGCTCATTAAGGAACAAGAACTTACGCAATATTTTTAATATCCTCATTCAGTAACCCAAGTTCTTGTTTAACAAACAGGCAGAGGTTTTGGTGATTATAGACCACCCTGCCCCTCTCCAGCCCCTGAGAGCCTGAGACAGGCGTTCTGCAGGGGGAAAAAAGTGCTGAAAAAGTAAGTTTGGAAAAGTTAGGGTGTCTGTTTTCTAATGGGGCAACATCAAACAGCTCTGCCTACACCTGGCACAGCCAGTGCCTGAAACAGGCAGCACCAGAAATGGGGTGCCCATGCCTGGGGGATGAGGTGAGTGCAGCCAGGTTGTTCAAGCAGGTTGTAAAGGGCTGTAAGTCCTCAGCCCAATGTCCCACAGCACTCCTTCTCTGCAGCACCATGGCACAGCATCCCCTCCCTCCCCAGCGAGGTTATCCCACTAAAATACCTCTGGACCTCTTCACACCGAGCCCGGACACTTCACCTGAGGAGCAGATGTGTCTCTACCAACTTAAAATGACTTTGCAGATGTGAGATTAGATGGTAGATAGGAATGATTATTGCAATCAATCAGCTCAGAAATCGAATTCGTTTTATGACGTTGCCTACTCCGTATCGCTGTTGGGATGGGGATTGTTTCCTGCTTAGTATTCCTGGGCCTTGTATTTTCGAATTTTAAACCACAAAAACATTCAGGGCTTTAAGAGGAGTCAGGGAAGAGTGATGTGTTGGTTGCCGCTCTGGTACATTCCTATTGATTTTTCAGGAAGTGGTGTAAGATGTACAGACCACCGTGTAGTGGCTTTTTTTTTTTTTTTACTGGGAACATTTGGGGCTTTTCATCTGCTACTTTTTAATATCACTTTTATAAGCTGTGCAGATAGCAAAAAGTTATTGCCTGAGATATGTGTAAATGCACAAAAGCTGAGAACAAAACAGTTTCTGTTTTTGAGATTCAGCGATAATGTGCAAATCTTCATAAAGGAATGATGGAGTCAGGGTAATACCCCAGACATTTTGTACTTTGTGTTGTTAATTGCACTCCTTTAGGTGGATTTTGTGACATTTTGCGTGTATGTTTTTACCAAAGAGCTGTTCAAGAAACCACTGGAAGTTTAAAAACACAAACAATGGGGTCTGGTGGGATATAAACATTAAAAAAAATGCATAAAGCTCTGAATATGATAAACCCGGTGAGCAGCTGCCTCGCACTGTAAATGATCTGCCTTTCTTGTTTCATTTACCCTTTAGTAAATTGTACTGTGACATAAATGTCATAAGGGGAATGGAAAGTTACTCAGTAACAACTTTTTTTATATCCTGATCTTATCAGCTCGTTGGAGTTGAAGACTTTGGCTAATAAGTAATGCAGCAATATATACACACGGCACTGTATATTTTACATGCATATAAGACTGTTATCTTACACAGGAGGCTGCCGTGGCTCCTGCTTCCCATTAACAGGGTCGAATTTTAAAAGTATAGACAGAGAAGGAATTGTGTCCTTAAGCCCTGGCTGCTGTGTGTGAATGCCCATGCTTAGGTCAGGTGGTGTAACTGGCTTTACTGGTTTACAGGACAACACAGAAAAAATACATGGTTTTGTCGTCATGTGCGGTGCAGGAAAATCAATTACGACATAACGCCGAGCTCTCATGATCAGAGAACTCATAAACAGCAGCACTGGCCGCTGAATGGCTTAGTCAGATAAGCAAGAAACCTTTCATTTTGTTATTTTAATGTCAATTTTCCTGCCTGCTTAGCCCTGAAAACCAGCTAACTTTGCTTTTCTTTGCACCAGATCCGAGACGAGTGGGGTAACCAGATCTGGATCTGTCCTGGCTGTAACAAGCCAGATGATGGCAGTCCAATGATAGGTTGTGATGACTGCGATGATTGGTATCACTGGTAAGTTCCTCTCATCCATCCTACTCTGCCAGTCCCTGGCAGATTGGGGCTATATTATTAAAAAAACTTCTTTTTTTTTTTTTTTTTTTAATAGTTTGTGACGTTGAGAATATTTAAATAGCTTTACTGTGTCCAATTTAATAATCTGGGAGATATTTTTATCTCTGTTGCTCTGAAATTTGAAAAAGCAGATTTTAAGCTGTGAAGGAGAGTTACTTTTTAATTAATGGGCATTGGTGATAACGGTTGTTTTTGAAACTGCTGGGAAATATTGCTGATTCTGGTAATTTTGCGAGAACTACAGGATTATGAGCACAGTGTATACAGATAGACAGTTCAAATTATGAAGCATTGTATGAACAGTAATATAAATGTCAGCTCTTATAAAAGGGTTGGGGGGAATTAATCACTTTTTAGGCATTTTTTTAAAAAAAAACTACATAAAAGCATAAGGTTTTTTTGCAGATGTGTTAAAGAAGCATTTGAAATTATTTTAAATCTAGTCTATTACACCTGAAAGTGCAGGCATATTTTCTACTAAAATAACATTTTTTATCTGAGTGTCCTTTTGATTTTTTTTCTGTTTGTTTCAAAGCAGGAGTTTTTAGGTTTCTGTTAGATCATTACATTCATTAAGAGAATGATAATATAGCTGCTACATTAATTTGAAGGCCTGTCTCCCTCTGAAAAGTTGTATTTTTGGGGGGGTGAGAAACAGAAGTAACGTTACTCCGCTGAGGTCATACAATATTCTCCTGCCCGCAGGCCTTGCGTTGGGCTGACTGCCGCTCCCCCAGAGGAGATGCAATGGTTCTGCTCCAAGTGTGCCAACAAAAGGAAGGATAAAAAACACAAGAAGAGGAAGCACAGGGCGCACTGAGGACACCCCAGCGGGCTGAAGTCATGCGGTCGCCGCGGCACCTCCTGCCCTGACTCGGCTGCGGGAGGGATCCATCCTGCTCCTGTCCCCCTCCGCCACCGGCTGTTGGGGTTGTGTCTCTGGAGCGAATCCGGGGCGAGGAGATGCCCTCGCTCAGGGGCTGTTGGGTTCCACAGACCGTCCGAGCCCAGGGGATTGGATTTTGGCACGTTCTCATGCCGTTGTTTCCCTTCCCAAGGGGAATTTGCACAGAGCGCTGTGAAGACTTGGGTGGTTCCTGGTGCCGCTCCCGCCCTGTGGCTCGGCAGCAACACGGATGAATGTTGTAAATACAGATATCTGTCCTATTCCTTCTCAATTTGTTATTAAGCCCTCTTGAACCTTTGCAGGAAGGTGCTGAGAGGAGGAGAAAATGTAAATTGCAGTAAGTTGTAAACTGAGACAACCTTTTGGAATGATTTCTGTAGTCTGGATGCAGTTCAGCCTCGACTCCTGCTGAGCCAGATAATCATAATGTGGAAATAAAAAGTGGCTGGTAAATATTTTTGTGACGAGAATATATGAAGCTTTTTTCCTTGATTTTTAGTACTAACATGAAATAAACATGTTCAAGCTTTTGTGATATATCTTCTATTTTTAAAAAAAAAAAAAAAGTTTCTATTGTGTCGATTTTTTTCTTCCGTGTGAATTTCTTTTGGTGGACCTGTAATATATTTTATACTTTGATTTTTGGTTGGGGTTTTTTTTGTTGTTGTTGTTTTTTGTTTGGTTGGGTTTTTTTTGTTTTTTTTGGTTTTTTTCTTAGTCTTTGTCAACGTCCCTTTTCGTGGCTTGTACATTTCATCGGTGTGTAAAAAACACTTCTCCCATTAAAAGATTTTCACACGTGTAAATACCTGATATTTATAAAGTAATTTTTTTTTTTCCTAATTATTTTGTAGGGCTTGAGGATTTTTGTTGTCGTTTGCCCCGAGAATACAAACCTAGCAGCTACTAAAAGCCTGTGTGACACAGGCCCTGTCCTCATGACTGTGAGGGATTGGCAAGCCCTGCCCCAGCAGTGCGTGCACGAGGAGACGGCCAGCACCGTAATTAGGCCTCGATTCAGATACTTAAACATGTGGTAACTTCTTAAGAAGTGAGTAATCCTATTGCCTTCAAGGAGCCTGTTCCCACACTTGGTTATACATGTGCTTAAATGCCTTCTGAATTGGGAGCTTAGGCCAGGGGGGCTCTGCACTTCTGGTGGCAGCCACGGCGTGTTAAACTGTAGCTGGAACGGAGCTTTTTTTTCTCTTCTTCTCCTCTTTTTTTTCTTTTAACAAGTATTAGTGAGTTTGTCAAAAGGGTCGGGATCGTGTTTAGGTGGAGGAGATGCAGATGTCTTCCCCTGCTCTGTGTATCCCCCTTGGAAAGACCAATAAAGCGAATACAAGTCACATTCCCCATTGAAAATATGGGGGGAAATTGCGGAGGGAAAAAAAAAAAAAGTCAGTATTAGATGTTGTGGAGCAGTGGGTCTCAGAGCTACATAGAAATAAATCTTGAATAAAAAGTATAGGTCTTTTGTTTTCCAATCAATTTTAGGTTTCGTTGCTTAGTTTGGGGATATTTCTGCTTTAAGCCATGCAGTGGGAACATCTGATGTTGGAGAATATGACCCTTTAACCTGTTGTGCAGATATTAAGAGTTATTTTTTAAATGCATCCAAATTGATATTAATGAGAATGAATTAGTCATGTTTATAAAAGTACCAGTCCAGTTAGGGAAATGAGACTTTGCTGATAGAACTGTTAAATTGCAAATCAGTGGAGATATGGATGAAATTGGTTTATTAAAAGTGCACTGTTACCTGCTTTGTTCGATGCCACCTCGTTTATATTCTGTCCCTGCTAATTACCAGTCAAGAAAGTTCTTGGGTTTGATTTTTTTATTTTATTTTATTTTGAATTGTTGGCTGTTGCAAACCTGATTTCTTGGTTTTTTTCCACATGTAAATGTGCAGACATATGAAATACACCGTCTTTGGTCATTTCTGGTTGCAATAATAAAGAATTAGCTTTTGGTAAGTTGTTTATCCACTTCCTCCTCCTCTCCATGAATCAGAACTGCTCACGTTCAGTCACCTGAATCACTCAGGATGCCATGGGAGGGCCGAACTTGGCGGTTTGGGTGAGCTATTTCTGTGCATGCTCGGCCTTGCTGCCACTGGGCTGGTTTCTTACTCTGGGTTTTATGATTTTATAAATGACCCCTGTGGTAATAAAACCAAAGCATCGTTTTCAGGAGGCTTGTGTGGCTGAGGGGATTAGTAACAGGAGAAGGGGCCCTTCACCTCCGGGTCACCGGTTTGAAGCTGGGCTTGGTGCTGAGCCTGCCTCCCCTTTCACTTGTGCTGGTGTGTATCAGGAATCAGGGGTATAAACGAATAATCAGCTTCCAAAAATAGTTACACCCTGAGCAGCCGTGTGGCACGGACTTTTTTTACAGCCCCAACGCTCAGGAAGCCCAGCTCCTTCCCCAGACCTCCGCATTTGCTGCTGTGTCCTCACAGGTTGGGCCTCTTCTCCATAAGCTTAGTTTATGGAGAGTTAGAGAGCAGTTAGGGCTGCTCCCTTGGTTGGCTGCTTGATTTTATGGTTGGGATCTGTGTTCTTCTGAATCATCTTATGATTTGGGTTTTGGACACAGCCGTCCATGGGAAGAGGGCACGGCAGGTGGGCTGCAGGTTGGTTTGCTCGACGGATGTCATGGCAGAGCATCAGAGTCTCTGAGCAGTTTTCCTGCTTTGGAGTGCAGTTTGATCAAGAGGAGCATCAGTCGGGAGCTCTGCCTCTGGAAAACGTGCGTTTCGGTGGGTGTTTAGAGCAGAACTGGAGTAAAGTTTAGAAAGTAAAGAATTAAAGAGCTTTCAGTGAGGAGACAACTTGCCATCTGCTGCAGTATAAAAGAAGGCAGGTACAATTTTCCTCATTCCCTGGGTGCACCAGGCATAGTGGATTTAAGCAGGACAGTGAGGGCTGGTAGTAAGTATTCCAGAAAAGAGCATAAAAACTATTCTGTGAGAAAAGCTTGTTGATTCCTGCCATTACTCTGGGGCCAGATTTTTATCTGGATCCAGTGGGAGCTGTGTCAGTTTACAACAGCCCAGGAGCTGCCCAGTGGTACAGCCGGCATTGAGGCTGGGGAGCAGCTCCATTTACTGTGAAACCAGGAGAGTTCCTTTATCCTTTTTATCCCATAAATCCTCCTTTAGGGCAGCCTGTGCCTGCGGATCACTGGAGAAAGTGGCATGGCTGGGTGCTGGCTGTGAAGTGTGTTACTCATTAGGCAAAACTGCAACTTGTTAATGGATTTTGCACCCAGGAAGAAAGCGTGAAGTTGATATCAAGACAGTAAGCACAAAGCTCAACCATCTTGACTACTGTTTTTTATTGGAAGATGGAGATATAAATGCATAGCATCCATCCCCAGAGTAATGGGAATGCACTTTTCCCAAGATAATCTTCCTTCGGGGCTGTATGTCGTGCTCAAAGCATCATTTCTCTGCTTGACAAGGTGTTTCTCTTCTGAAGGTGTCCGCAGCTAAGTACAGTGAGGATCTTTATGCTCCGCAACTGATTTGTGATTCCAAATGTCCTGGAAGAGAAAGGGAATAAAAAAACCACCCCAAATCGGAGGGTATCAGAGCCTGCTGACTTTGTCTGGGCTTTCCAGAGATAAAATATAGTGTATTACTTCACTGTATCACCTAAACCTTCTTTGTTCTCCTTTCAATAGGACGATTAAACAAAGACCTACTAACCAAATTAAAGTATAAAATGAACGCTGAGATATGGAAACCTTGCCAGGAAGAATGTTAATGAATGAAGTTCACTAAAGGCATGCTGGCTAAGTTTTCAATACAAATAGTTTTATGGCCAATCTCTTTAGATCATAGCAGTTTTCTTTAGAAGTTTTAAGTCTCAAAAGTAGATGAGTTTCCTTCACTGGGGAATGAATTAGATAATGCTCTGAATAAACTCCCTCTTCGCCGTCTTGTCAGTCATGCTGCTTAGGAAACTCGCCCTTTCTTCTGGGGACTTTCGGATCAGCTGTAACCTCAAAAGTAGAAAGCTGCTATTAATCCATGTGTGCTGCACGGCAGAGGAGGCTGTAACGGGAGATTTAGAGCCGGCAAACAGCTCGTACCTGGCTGATGGGAGCAGGAGCCATTAACTGTGAGCTGTGGCAGCTGATCCTGGAGTGCTTTCCCTCAAAGGGGTTGGTTCAGCCTGTTCAGGGTTTGCACTGGGTGAAGGGGGTGGGGAGGTCAGACTTTTTAGCAGGGCCTGTGGTGATAGGACAACGGGTGATGGTTTTAAACTAAGGGAGGATCGACTCAGGCTAGATTTGAGAGTGGTGAAAGGTTGGAACAGGTTGCCCAGAGAGACGGTAGATGCTCCACCCCTGGAAATGTTCAAGGCCAGGTTGGACAGGGCTTTGAGCAACCTGCTCTAGTGGAAGGTGTCCCTGCCCACAGCAGGAGGGTTGGACTAGATGATCTTTAAGATCTCTTCAAACCCAAACCATCCTAGGATTCTGTGACTTAAGACACAGCTCTTCACGCTTGTGAAGTGACCTTTTGAGCCAGGACTTTAAATCTGTGATGTTCCTCACAAGGAGAGAGGAGGAGTACTGAGGGCTTACTGGATCACTGAACTCCCTTTTCATCTGCTTCCCCTTGGCAGACGCCCCTTTAATTTTCCTTCCAATCCTTGTCTGCTCCAGAGAACTGGACCCTTAGCTCAGGTATCTGGTGGCCTGTGCCAGTGCCAGTGCCAGTGCCAGTGCACCTCAGCAGTTGTTGGGTGCCTTGAGCAAGTGGGGACTTTTATTTCAATGTGATGACTCCAAACCTGTGCTGAGAATTGAGATTTGGCAGGATATTGCTTGGAAATAGGTGGTCTTTAAGGTCCCTTCCAACCTAAACCATTCTATGATTCAGTGATTGCTGCCTCGAGCTTTGACCAAGAAGGCCAATTTTTTTCACAAAACAAAGTGTCAAACCCAGGATAGATGGAATATTTTCCAAGCATTTTGTAAAACACTAGCTGAAAGTCATTTCATATGAACACAACTCCCTGTTATGTTCTCAATATGAACACTCCCAAAATTACTTTGAAACGGCTTTACAAAACCAAACAGAAAATAATTAGATGATTTTATTACCTAAGTGAGGGGATAAAGGAGAAGGAGACTTAGAACACATTTTCCAAAATTCAGGTTTCATCACCTGTCACGAGCAGGAATTTGCTTTACAAATTCCAAAGTCTTACCTGTCCACTCCTCCCTGAGCCAGCATGGGTTTAACAACTCACTGTGCCTGTCATTTGCTCACTGTGGGACTAATGACAAGTGTGATGGCGTGTCACCAGCCCAACACCCTGGTGTCACCTGGACCTGTGGGGCTGCTGCTGCTTAGCTGTGTGCAGGAGACCCTCAGTCTTCTTCCTTCAAGCTGATCCCTCCCCAGGTGTGGGACTGGGCACTGTTTGCTGTGTTATTTTTTTAATTTGGCATCCAAATTTGAAGAAAAATATATTTTTTTTTCCTTTTGCATAAATTAATTAGGAAACAGGGACAGGGAATAGTGTGCAGTTGTTTGTTTTTAACTGAGTTGTCGTTTTCAGCACTTTTTAGTAAATGCTGTAAGAATTGTCATTTTCAGGGTACACATCTGCTGGTGGGTTTTGTTGTCAACATGGTTCCCATTGCACGTGTTCAAAGGGAGAAACATTGTCTTCTATCAGGAAAGCTGGACACAGTTCTCAGTTCTGTTGTGACTTTGGATGCAGGATCAGTCCCAGGGGAGCAGGATAACATTTCCTGCTCTGGCAGCTCCACTTCAGCCTTGGATCCAGGTGACATGAAGCCCAAACCTTCCCATAGGTTAAATAACCAGAATAACACCCTTCACACGGGATGAATAAAACTACAGAGCTATTGGGAGCTTCCCTGGTGATGGATCTGTCCTTGAACCTGCTCCTCAACTGAAAATGTGTTTGCATTGAGGTTGGGAGCTGGAAACCATCTACTACCCTATCGAACCAGACAGATCCTTTGGCTTTACAGGCTTTAGTTGACCTTCTTCCAATACTTTTCCAACATAAATCCAACCCTCTTCCTCCACTGATTTTGAGCCTTTATGTGAAAGGAGCCAGGCTGAGGTCACGTTGAGACCATATTTTGCTACTGGCTTTTCTTTGCTTCCAGGGATATCTGGTGGGGTTTATCTGAGAAGCAGCTTCTTGCTCAAAATTACTTGTGGGACGTCAAAATACGCCTCTCACAATTCGTACAATAGCTGCCTTCTCTGGGCCTTGTGGGCTGTGAAATGTCTGCGTTGGTGCTCAGAGCTGGCACGTATTAAGATGCTCAGGATGAAGTGATGCTGTTGTTCTCTATATTTTCTGCAAAGACAGATGCTCAGTCAAGCCCAAAATCCGGGCCTGTGCTTCGGTATTTAATAACCCAGCCCCACCACTGGCTCTCAGTGCCACCTACTCTCTAAAAGACTGGGTTTGCAGTGCCACAGCTCAGGAGGAAGCACATCCCTCCAGCCCTCTGGCTAAATGCTGCATGTTTTGGTTTCAGGATTGCTGACCAAAAATAAAAAAGAGTTTCCCAGAGTGAGGATGTTGATCAGTTTCGTGCTGAGGATCCCACTGGAGGTGTTGTAGCTCTCTAATACACGAGATGATGTTTAGGGAATCTAACCATGACCTGTGCAAAGCCCTGAGCTGAACCAGCAAGAGTCCCATGGAGATGCACTAAGTTGGGGACAGTTTGTAATGGAGAAATGTCTTCCCAATTCACTGAACCTAAACTTCATGTGTCATCTGTCGTGTCTGGGATGGTTTTTGAGTCTGCCAGGAGGTTTCATAGCAAACATGGCAAAGCCGTGAGCTCAAGCAACCGCTGCTGTGCACCCACTTAACCTCTATTAAGACTCTGTTCACTTATTGTAATCACACCACAAGGGATCTATTTTCAAAACCCTGAAGAATTGGGAAAAGCATCTCCTGCCTACCAACCCCTTTGGAAGCTGATCCTGTGCCCTTTGATTCTCTGTGTCTGTGGTCTCTGTGCTCTCCAAGATTTGGCTACACAATCTGTGGGGACCTGTTTTTGCCCTGTGCTTCCAAGTCACAGTGAGTTCAATTCAGATGTGTTTAAGGTGACTATTTAGCTATTTTGTAGATCACAGGATCATAGAATCATAGAACAGTTTAGGTTGGAAGGCACCATAAAGATTATCCAGTTCCAACCCCCTGCCATGGGCAGGGACACCTTCCACTAGACCAGGTTGCTCAAAGCCCCGTCCAACCTGGCCTGGGACACTTCCAGGGATGGGGCAGCCACAGCTTCTCTGGGCAACCTGTTCCAGTGCCTCACCACCCTCACAGTCAAGAATTTTCTTCCTAATATCTTATGTAAGTCTCTCCTCTTTCTGTTTAAAGCCATTCCCTCACATCCTATCACTATCTGCCTATTTGTCTCTAATGAATCTAACCAACATGGGATCTTTTCATTCTTTTGAGGGGCTTGGGTGGGAAAAGGATGAAGGGCTTGACTCCACCTTCACCCCTCATCACCACCATTTTAGGCTTTGGAGTTTGTCATCAGTCCAGTGCAGGTCCAGCTCCCCTCCCTGCCCAGGTTCTTTGGAAAAACTTAATTCTTAAGAGTGAAAACGGGAGCAGTTTGCAATTCCTTGCAAGCACCTCCCAGGGCAGATCTGCGTTTGCTAACGACGCCGAGGCCCGAGGTGAGCTTTTGGCAGGTATCAAATCCTCCTTTGAAGCCAAGAAGTTCCCACTACTAGAGAGCAACACTATGGTCTACTTAAGTTTTGTAAGCCCTTAATGAGTCACTTGATATCAGCCGGATCAGTTCGCTTACATGGAAAGGGCTCCTGTTTCTCCTGGTGGCGTTGGCTTCGTTGTGTGGAGCAGGGGAGTGTGGAGCTCCAGTGACTGATCCTTCCTACACTCATTGCACAAGGATACGGAGCAGCGATGGACTCATCTCAGATTCCTTCAGGAGGTGGTGACAGAGCTCCACCTTAATGAGTTCATCGCTCTGCCAGCATTCTTCCCACACCCAGGTGCCCATGTTGGCAAAGCTACGCTCCACCAGCTCGCTGGAAAGCATTCCCTGGGCTTTTAACAGGGAACAGATCTTGGGATACCTGCCTGACTCCTCGTTTTCAGTTGGCCTCGGTTGGTGGTCTGGTTGTGTTTACAAGCAGAACCAAGTGTGGTGTCGGGGAAGGAGGATGGTGGGGAGATGCAGGGGGCACCAGATTAATTTCCAGGGCTCCCACTAGGCCAAGTTTTGTACAAGTCATCCAGTGTGCAGGTGGGTGGAGGGAGGAGCCAGTGCCTTGGCCTGTGCCCGAGGCTCTGGTGAGTGTTATACCCACTCTGTTTACCAAAGCCATGCTTAAGTGGCTGCAGAGCTGCATCATCTCTTTGTTTTTCTTCTCGCTTCTGGATGGCATGCACTGGTCAGGGAGTTAACACTTGCCAAATCGCATTCCTCAGGCCTCTGCTATGAATCCAGCCTCGGATGCACACGTTGCAAAATGCTGTCAGAGCTGAGTGCGCTCGTGGCATTGCCTCCCCCAAGGTACTCCCATTTTCTGCAATGACTTAGTAATTTAGCTGTTTGCCTCCATTTTGAGTTATCCTTATCTCGATCACGAGTGCCCTGCTGCTTGTAACGGGTCCCTCACTTTTACTTGTCTGACACCACGCGTTTCCCCTCTGCGCAAGACAAGATGCCTGTTGTTATCTTCAGGAGGGAGATCTTCCAGGCTTTCTTTACCCTGAAAAAGGGTAGATTTAGGTTGGGTGTTAGGATATTATTCTTGACTGTGAGGCACTGGAGCAGGTTGCCCAGAGAGGTTGTTGACGCCCCATCCCTGTGAGTGTTCAAGGTCAGGACGGGGCTTGGAGCAACCTGGTCTAGTGGAAGGTTTCCCTACCCTTGGCAGAGGGGTTGGAACTAGATGATCTTCAAGGTCCATTCCAATCCAAACCATTCTATGGTTCTATGACCTCCTGAGGTACCTAGTCAAATTTTGCCATCACGGTGCAGCACATCCCGCCTTGCCATTCCTATACGTGCGTTTGGGCAAGGCATTGATGGGAAATGGTAATAAAACCAGATAATGTTCAGCGCTGTCATTAGTTTAATGGCTTAAGGACTCAAAAGCTGTGGTAGTTCCCATCAGATGTGCTTGGAGAAATCCTGGGGCCGGGCTAGCGTCACTCACTTTCTGTGAACAAGGACTGATTTGTTTTCTGCTGGCATTAGGAACAGCGAAACCGAAGCAGGGCGGTGACGTGATTTGTGCCAGGTCACAGAGCACGTCGGGGGCAAAGCCAAGATGGGAACAGGCACCTCTGAGCTCCCATGGACGCCAAGCAGACGGCTGGTGCCGGAGCTGTCTGAGGCCAAGAGGGTCAGGATCTGCGGAGGAGTCGCCTGATGATACAGGAAGGGAAACTTTAGGGAAACTTTCTTCTGCTTTCTAAGCTTAAGGGTCCCTCTAGCAGCTAATCCTGGCTTTAATAGTGACGTTTGTTGCAAAATACACCTTTGAGGCTCCATCCTTAGGTACCTCTCCAGGTACTTTTCCAGGCACCTTTATATGAACCTGTCACTGGGGGCACCAGTTTATGTTGAGCGTTTATCCCAAAAGTGGGTCTCAGCTGCCAAGATCTCCTGCAATAGACATGCAGAAGTCTGGATCCCTCTGCAAGGCCCTTCCAAACCAAAGGCATGGGGAGATGTCTGTGCATGGGCTCCCCCCGAGGCTGCCTGACACACCTCCCAACCACAACTGGGATACGATGCAAGGAGAGCTCAGCAAAGCACTTGCAAGAATTGGGCAGGAAGTGGTGTTTTAGGGTAAAACCAGGTTCTTTTCTTCCTGAACCAAAAGAGACCTTCCTCTCTCCAGAGACCCCGGTTGCTTTGTCACAGATGTACACAAAGAGAGGACTGTGGTCTGGTGGGCAAACTGGAAGTGAGTGTCTCCCAACTGGTTGTGATAAACTCTGTCAGCCAATAGGTATCTGAGAAAGGCATTTCCATTTCTGTGGTCCCAGGTCAGGATAATGTGTTTCTAAATCCACACTTGCTTTTTCTTTAGGTTATTGCAACCCATCTCTGAGTTGAAGTGGTTTAGCTGCCTCCACTGGGTAATTTTCCACACCTAACTCCTCTGGATTTCTTTTTTTAAGTCTCACCTTAACTCTAAATTTATTCAGGTTTGTTTTTGTTCATATGATAATCATAACATTCTTTTGATACATTTTTTTCAGCCTTGATTTACTGAGATTCACTTGCAACCTTCATTCCAGTTTACCATTTTTTGTGCGTGGGGATATTTTAAATGAATATAATTATATTTAATAACATATGCAGGTACTAAAGCATCTTTTGATTTGAGTCCTAACTTTCGTTATTACCCCCCACACACATACACACCTTTTTAGATATTCTCTGTTTAACCTATGCCTAGAGATTAATTAAAGTGTCATTAAAATGCCTTTAGTACGTTTTGTGTCCTACATGCCTGGAAATACTTTTTTTCCCACAGTCAGAATTGTTGTGCTTGTACCAGCAATAACTGGCATGTGGCTTGTTTTGTAGATCACCATGAGATATAACGAACACTCCTAATTAGAAGAAAACACATTCATTTTTTGGATGCCTGTTCAAAGTTGTCTCAGGAAGATCCATCCACTAGCTTTTCATTTACATCTCTCCATCTCTCTGGGCTGGCTCTGACACTGGGGCCAAGCGCTCACTCGGAAGCACAACGTGAGTCCCGCATCGCAGGTGGTTGTGAAATGCAAATTCAGGATCTTCCCAACGAGTTATGGGGCAGAGTTTCTACCCCATCCATGGCTTTTTCAAGCTCGAGTGTGTAAATGTGTGTAGCCCAGCCTTGGGTGCAAAGGCTCTTTCAATATTTCTGCTTGGAGAGAACCGTAGCTGGAAATTAATCTGGGTTTAGAAGGGGGCTTGGCATGACCCTGATGCTGGATAGGAAAGGAGTGCACAAAGCAGGAATAGAAATGAGCAGCTCCTGGTCTCTCTCTGGGCAAGGAACTGCATTAGTCCAGGTGTTATTTTAAATAATTTGGGACACTGCACAAACCCAGTTCAGTGCTTTCTTCTCCAGCCCTTTGCACCTCCTTAAAAGTGTTGAAAACACCCAGCAAATAAATACCCATATGAACAGCTGGGGTAGAAAAATGAAACCCAAACTGCACAACCTCCCCAAGGACCCTTCCCATTCTAAAGTGACACTGAGCTCCTCATTCCCAGTTCTTAGGGGCCCAAAACATGACATTAGGCTGGGCATCAAAGCTCTTGTGCAAAACCAGCTCAAGCTTGGAGCTGCCACAGCTGCTTTCTGGTTACATCTCCATCAGAGCAGGAGCTGAGACTCCCACCATCCCGGAGGTTTTCAGCCAGGGAGCCAAGCTCAGAGCCCTCTTCATCCCCTTTCTCTGAGGGACACACCAGAAAGGCACCGACCCATGGGTTGTGCTTTTAGCATCACCCCGGCACAGCTCCTGCACTCTCCTCTCCTGAAAGACACAAGAAGAATGAAACAAAACATGACACGAGAAGAAGAAAACAAAAAAAGGGTGGCCAATTACTGACTTCTCGGGAAAGATGGTGCTGAAGATACTGTAATTATAATCCCTTTCAGCAGCTGGCAGGAGTTGGGGTGTTTCATGGCCTGACTTCCAAACCTGGACAGGTTTTGCAGCCATAGGCCTTGGGAGCCTGGCTGAGCACCTCTCCCCCTGCTGGTAACCTGTCCCTGGCCTTGGCAGGTTGGAACATCCACGGGGACACCTTTGGGACATCAGCAGGGAGCATCGTGGGCAGACCCCACAGCCCCTCTCCTGCCACGACTCAGGGCCAGGGCCACCCCATCTCCTCTCAACAACAACGGTCTTTTGTAAGAGGGCTGGCAGTGACCCACCTTGCACTTAGCAGGTGGTTTGGGGAGAAATGCTAATAAGCACCCTGGGAAGGCAAACCTGGGAGGGAGGCAGGAGCTGCCTTGACTCAGCGTCTTCCTGCCGTGGGGGGAGAAGGGTGCTCGGCATCTGCTCAACGTGATGATGCGACAAAGCTTTGGTCAGACCCTTGGGGCATCCCACCCTGGATGAGCCGGTGAAGAGCCTTGGAGAA
Source organism: Oxyruncus cristatus (assembly GCA_013399855.1). Taxonomy (NCBI): domain Eukaryota; kingdom Metazoa; phylum Chordata; class Aves; order Passeriformes; family Cotingidae; genus Oxyruncus; species Oxyruncus cristatus. The sequence continues at coordinate 496,423 of VXAY01007012.1, read as the reverse complement.
CAGGCCACTGCTGGATTTAGACTGGTCCTGTTCACTGCCACATCTCTCCCTGGGAATTTCTATAGCCTCTCTGCCTTTCTGCTTCCACAAATGCCTTATTACCAACATCTTTTTCATTTCTTACTTTTCTGGTGGGTACCACTTTGTGGGAAAAGCCATAGCAGACCACTGCCAGTTCAGGAAAAAAAGGTCGCCACCCAAAATAAATCCCAGGTCTTCACTCCTGCAGCCTTTAACCCCTCCATCCCCCCTCACAGGTCAGTGCCACGGGTTATAATTTGTGCTACAGTAGCTCCAATCAGGAGCTGGGGTATTATTTATCGCATTTAGTACCTGCCATCAGTCATGAAAACTTAACAAAGACCCCACTGGGTTTATCTATAGGCAGCTAAACAAACGTATCTTGCTCTCCTGTTATCTTCTTGTTAACAAAACACTATCAGGATGTTCTAAACATCAGCACTTACTGTGCAAGAGCCCTTTATCTGGCATGATATATAGAGAGCCCATCAATTAGTGCAGGGGGCTTGGAAATACCTGCCACACTTCGCTCAAAAGTCCCAGCACCATCCCGGGGCTGCATCACTAGTAAATATCCCTGTGCATTTCCTGGCCTCGAGCGTCCCTGCATGAGCTGGGAGAGCTCATTATGAGCAGAAATCATGATAAATAAATTTTTTCCCACATTTTTTTTTTTAATATGAAGCTGGGCAGGCTGGAGACTTTCCATGGAAGGAGTGATGCAAGAGCAGCCAGGGCAGTGGATGGTACAGGGGATGGGGAAAAGGGTAACGGGTTTTTATTCAGTTGAGATGTGGTTTGGGAATACAGTGGAGATTGCCATGAGACAGAGCAACCTCCTGACAGCAAGACCTTGTCTGCAGGATCAGCCCCTCTTGGATTGTCCCACTGTAATGTTGCACTAGTGGAACAAGCCTCACTCTGGCTCACCATCAGCTCAAAAAGGTGGCTGTGACGGGTCTTGGACACCAACCACTGTGGATCCAGGGCAGCTGCTTTCTTCAAACACCTCTGCTAAATCAGCCCCTCAGCAGAGGAGCCACTTCACCCCACACCATAAACGACCCTCCCGAGTGTCAGCTGGACCGAGGGTGCCTCACCCTCCTCCTCAGTGGTTGTATCGCAGTGGGAAAGTGATTCTTCAGATAAATGGCAGATTGGGAGGTTTAACCCCTACTCCTGTTTGTCTCTGATTATTTGAGTGTCTTGCAAAACAGAAACTTTGTAAACAAGCACACGGGCTGGTTTGGAAACCACTGTGGATTGTCTTCAAGTGATGGTTACTCACGGAAGGTGTTTTCCTTCAGATGGATCTCCGAGCACAGGACTTACTTCATGCACTTGCAGACGTTGGACTCATGTGGACTTCCGAGTCGTATCAGTGTCTCCACGTATCCAAGAGAAAGAAAGGAACGTTTAAAGGTTGTTAGTTTAGAATGTTTTTTTTTTTAATTCCCAAACTGAAAATAAAGGGAGGAGCAGTGAAGTAGCCAGGGCTGGGTTTTGCAGAGGCGGCATCAAGCATTTAAGTGAAATAAGTGTTAAAACCAGTGAAGCCAGTGATGGGAGTCAGAGAGGGCAGATGGGATCAGAGCTTTGGGGCAGGCCAGTGCAATTAGGAGTGTGTTTTGCACCAACCTGAGCAGGACACTGTAGGAGGGAGGCCAGAGAGGTGCAGCAATACAGAGAGATAAGATCCCGGAGCAGTGCTGGAGCTGTCTGGACAGAGAAGAGTAGGAGGCACCATAGAAATTTTCTGGGACCTTATCACCGTGGGCCATCTCCTCCTCCTCTTTCACATCCGTGGCGGAGCTGATGCTGCAGGACTGTCCGAGCAGCCGCCCAGCCCTCGCCCGCCCCTGCTGCCGTCAGCCACCGTGGCTGCAGGACCCACCACGGCAGGGCGGGGGGCTGTGGAAATGGAGACCTCCAGAGATCTTTAGCATTGTTAAGGTTGGCTCCAGTGCTGAACTCGCAAATCCACGGAAAGGCGTTTGTGCCTGTATCCGTGCCGTTCCCAGTGGGAAAGGGCTGCTCGCTAAAAGCCAGCCCGAAGCGTCGCATCACGTTCGGTCTCCGGGGGCGAAGGATGGGGCTGAAATAAAACCCAGCAGTGTGGCCACATGTGGGCAAAGCCTCGCTGGTGGGGAGGGAGCACCTCAGGTTAGTGGGGGCCCTTTCCAGCAGCACGTTAACCCATTGTCCTCTTAGAGCCAGAGCCGGCTTTTAACACCCTTAAACCAGCTCCTAACACCGCGAGACAGACCCCCTACAACTCATACCCAGAGCCAGGAAGCCCAGGTAAGGAGCCAGGTAGGAAGCGGATTTAGAGGAGTGGTCGTTGCTGATAGTCATTCAGTTTTGGGAGGCGTTTGGTTTTGCAGGGCAAAGCTCCATGTGGGTTTTACATTCAGATATTCACCTCACACCGCTCTCATATCATTGCTGTTGGCTGTTTTTCTTTCAGCTGCTGTTAAAGTTGCTATTTGATAGGAGAACAAAAGACAAATCGGAATCATTGGTTCAAAACCTCACCATCTAAGCATGATCTTTCCAGACCAGGAACTCTAAGCCCCTGATCTGTGCGATATATAGTTTGGGTACAATAATATCTGCCACAGTTATTATTACCTATATTACAAAGATCTCCAAAAAAAAAAAAAAAAGAAAAAAAGAAAAGGGGGAGATATTGTACACGTACTGGCTAGTTTCTCTGCTAGGGGGAGGAAAAAAAAGTAAAAAAAAATAAAATAATAAAAGTTTAATAAACGTGTGCTGTGTTGTGGATGACTTTGTGGCGACCTTTGTTGCAAATGGCCTATGCATGCGGAATAATGGTCTCCGTGCAGAGAGGGAAATGGCTTAGTGCTATCATCGTTGCCTCGGTAACCATCAGAGTCTCCATCTAGCAGAGAGAAATGAGTTATGAAAAGGCTTGAGTGAAGAAGGGATTAACACATGATCCCAGGGACAGCATGTCAATCAAAATCAGCGGAGAAATTACACTGCTCTATTTGAGAATGTCTCCGGAAACGCACCCTCGGTGGGTGTATGTGTGTGGATGTATGCAGGCGGGATGGGGAGACCGATGGCTCTCAGCCTCCTATGGAACACATATATTTTTGTACGTATATAACACAAGGTATCTGAGATCACCGGTGTGCACGTGCACAAGCACCCCCTGCACACACATTGCTTACACGCTCCTCTCCCAACACACACACACCGCGAGGCACCTCTCCGTAGGGACACACCTTTGTGATGCCCATATTTGCTGGACTCCATGCTGCCCTGAGCAGCCAAGCCAGTGAAACCCATGATAATTAAAAAAAAGAAAAAAAAAAAAAAAAAAGAGAAAATTTTAAATAATCCAAAATGCACATTTGATCCTGAAACTTGCTCATCCTCTCTCCCATCACTAAAATGCCCCTGATGACCAGCCTTCACTAAAATGCCCCTGATGACATCTCTTTTGAGACTTCGCCCCCTGAAGTCCTTCGTGCACCTCCAAAAGGGAGAGTAGAAGGGAACAGACGCTCAAAATGCAAAATCCAGGGCAGTATGGAGACTTCAGCTTTAGCCTGAGAGCCTCGGTGGCTTCACCTGAACGTCTTCCTCCAGCGCCAGACTCCTGAGCTCTGCAACTTGTAGGTCAAGGGCACGGGAATTAAACCCACGATTAACTCCCTCTTGGTTTGAGCTCCTGCAAACTCTGTGGTGGTGACAACCCTGGCGCTGCTCAGCCGTGTGTGGCTGTGCACACATTTCCTATGGCGATTGTTTGCCTTGATTCAGCTGACGAGCTTTACATTACCTGGGACCGGAGTGAGTTTTCTGCTACTGTCAGGAGCAAAATGTGATTGCTGGGAAGGGAGGGCTGGAGCTGAGCAGTGTGGCTGGAAAAGGCCTTGAGTATTTGTTCTGTTCATTGGCCACTTCAGTAATAGAAAAGTTTTTCTTCCAGGAAATTCTTTTTCTTTTTTTTTTTTTTTTTTTGAGCAGACAATTATTATGGGCAAAGTAAAATTTCACTTTGGTTTCTTCACTGACTGCTGAGCCCATCCAGCCTGCCCTCGTGCTGGGAGGTGCAAGAGTGCTCAGGCAGGGGATTTGCCCCCTGAAAGCATTGCCCTCCACCCAACCCTCTACAGCCCCGGGTTCTCCCTGTGCTCATGGCCCAGCATGTCCCACTCACACCTGCTCATTGACCCCGCACACCCACGGTCCTACCTCCCTGCATGAGGCCCTACACAGCTCATCCCACACCCACAGCTGATTAACACTTCAGCCACAGTCCCTTCAGAACCATCCCTATACATTCCACACGTGCATGGACTCTTCACCTGCCCCTGTCCTGCCATACCCCCATCACCACAGGCAAACTCTTCCACGCATCCCTCTTCTTCCTGGCACACAGACACACATGGCATTGCCCCACCTGCCCTCAGAGCCTCGTGCCCTGCATCACCCCAGCGTGACAGACCCCTCCCGGGTGCTCAGCCCTCCCAGCCAGCCCTGCACAACTGCAGCTTCTCAGGTGCATCTTTGGGTTTTCCCCCAATGCAAACACAGGGCGACCCCTCCACCCACACACTTCAAAATCCCCCCTGTTTTCAAACCCCGATAGCTGCACCCTCTCGTCTGGGGTGCACCCACCCACTCCCTGGAGCTTCCCACAGAAAACACCCAGGATCACGCACGCACAAGCCCAAATGTGGATGCCCTCAGAACTCATCCATTGTCTGAATGATCCCAAACACACACGCTCCCCTTTGACGGACAAGGACACCCCAGCCTACCCAGGGCCACCAATAAACTCTCTACCAAGGGTTTCCACTGCCCTCCACCTCGGTGAGATCCTTGACCCTGGCTTTTCGGGGGCTCTCTGAGACGCCACCCCTCTTCCTTCCCCCCTCCTCTCTTCCCCTTCTCTCGGGTTTATTTCCCCTCCGCTCCCACTCCTTCCCCCCTCTCCTTCTCTCCCCCCTGCCACGTCCCCAGCCTCCCACACAAGTTTAAAGCCATCAGCCCAGCCAACGGTTAACCAAATCGCCTTGACCTCCCTGCTATTTGATATTCGCCTCCTTGACACTCATTTAGGAGCGCGCAGCGGTAAAGCAGACATTGGACAAGTCCAGCCTGAAACCAAAGCCCTATGAAAGGAGGAGAGAGATCAGAAGAACCTGATAGCTAGGAACTTGTTCTCTCCAAAGGCTTTCTGGACATTTTAGCCTGGATCAGGGGTCCGTGGAGCGCCAGTTCGTCGCCAAGCAGGGTGTAAACGTTAAATGTTAGCTATTTGTTCCAGAGATTGGCATGAAGATCGAGCCTCTCTGCCTCCTCTCCCGCCCGACCCCCCTCCCGCAGTCTCTCCAGCCCGTCCAGAGTCTCACAGACACTCATTCATTAGCGGTTTAATAACCCTCCCGACGTGATAACATCCTTTACTCCCGGCTCTGCGAGCGGAGGTGACCCTGGGGTGGGGGGGCTGCTCACTCGAGATGCTCCGGGAGGCGGGGGGTCGGGGGGTACCGGCTACTCCTGATGCAGTTGTTGGGTGAGGAAAAGCATCTTCCACACACACCCCCACCCCCTCCCACCCCCCGCAAA
>VXAY01007012.1:442429-474066 GCA_013399855.1 Oxyruncus cristatus | reverse complement strand
TTAAATTTTTTTTTTTTTTTTTTTGGAATCGATCGTTTGTCACCATAACCTCCCCTTCCTCCGCTTTAAACCAAACCTAACCAGAAACATCCCCCAAACTCGCCGAGCACTTTTCCACGCCCTGCATTAACTCCAGCAGCGTCTCCCCTTCCGATCTCAAGCCCTCCGTGCCTTGCTGAGGAGGAGGAGGAGGAGAAGGAGGAGGAGGAAGAGCAGCGGCGGAGCAGCGAGCGCCGAAGATGGAGGTCTCCACGGACCAGCCGCGGTGGGTGAGCCACCACCACCCGGCCGTGCTCAATGGGCAGCACCCGGACTCGCATCACCCCACGCTTGGCCATACCTACATGGACCCCACGCAGTATCCTCTCGCCGAGGAAGTGGATGTACTTTTTAATATCGACGGACAAGGCAACCCTGTCCCTCCGTACTACGGCAACTCCGTGAGAGCCACCGTGCAGAGATACCCCACGGCCCACCACGGTGAGTGCCCGCGCCGAGACCCGGCTCCCCCGGGGCTGTCCCGGTCCTGCCCCGCTCCCGGTGCCGGTCCCGGCGGCTCCGCGCTGCCCCGAGCCCCGCCGGCCCCGCTCCTGTCGGGCAGACCCTCTCCTGCCGGCGGGGAAGCTACGTCACGGGTGGATTTTGGGGTTGGCTTATTGGAAATAAATAAAAATTCAGGCTTACTTCCTTTCTTTCACTTTCTTTCTTTTTTCGTCTTTCTTTTTTCTTTTTTTTTTTTTTTAAATCCTTTTCTTTCTTTCCTTCTTTCTTCCTGCTTACTTTTTTTCTTCACGCTCTCTTTCTCTCCCATCCCTCTTCCCTCTCTTTCCTCTCTCCCTCTTGCTCTCCTTGCTTCTATTTCTTTCCCTTTCATCTTTCTCTTGTTTTCTCCCTTTCTCTCTTTTGCTTCGGTTTCTCCCCCCTCTCTGTAATTAGGTTAACAGTGTTTTCATACCGTGTTTAGTTTTTGCACGATTAAGCTGCTCTGGGGAAGCAAAGCAAGCTGGAGAGCAGGGGTGTGAAAACGACCCCACTGCCTCACGCTTGGGCTACTTCATTCGCACTTGGTGAGCTTGTTAGGCTTGGGTCGAAAGTTTTGCACACCCACCCCGGGCAGCGCCGTGGCGTGGGCTAAAAGTAAGTAAGAAAGGAAAAAAAAAATATAGCCCGTAGTGCAATTAGTTATCGGTCCTGGTGCGTTTTCCTGAGGGTCCTGCAGGAAGGTAATGATCCACGATGTGAAGTCTGTTCCTGGGTCACAGCTTTTAGAAAGGAGGTGAAATACCTGAGGCCGAAGGGGCCCAGGTCCACGGTGGGATGAGTGCTTTGGTACCACCTTTTATGAAGAATTGGAAAGATTTAGTCTTTATTAACTTGAGTTTGCTGTGTGGTTACAAAAAAATGGGAAAAGATAAAAATAAAAAAGGAGGGAAAAGAAGAGATGCTGGTTTGTGAAGCCAGACTGTGACCTCTGTCATGGTGAAGTCCAAATCCCCGAGGTTTGCGGTGGAAATCACCCCAAAATCAAGGAGAAGAAAGTGGGATGAGCGAGTGGAGATGGAGCCGAGCGGGTTCAGGGGGCTGCTCCCAGCCCTCAGCAACTTGTTGAGTGCGAGCCTGCATTAGGCTCTGCTCAGTAACTGCATTGTTCTGCTATTAGTCCCTTTAAAACAATTATTTCTAAGGATCAACAGCCTTTGTCCTTTCTTTCTTTTCTTTCCTTTTCATTTCTTTTTTCCAATATATCAGCAGAAAGTGGAAATGCGGTCTCTCTGATCTAGCCTGAATATTATTTACTATGCTACTTCCTGGAGAAGATAATGAATCTTGACCCTTTCTATTCGTATAACCCACCTTCCCTTCCTTTCGAGCAGCTACTTTCAGTATTGTTCACGAATGTCTGGTACGGTGAAAACCAGTTTGGAGCTTTTCTAGACACACACGAGCTCCCAGGCAAACATACATGTCCACAGTGCACCAACTCTTTAACTGGCTGTGCCTCTATACATCTGTGTTTGCATCTATGCTTCTGTATATTTAGCAGTCTCTATACACAGATCATGATACCTACAGCGGGTAAGGCTCTCTAGATGTCAGTGAGTTTCCAGGGCTTTATTAGCAGGCACAAACTTGCTCTCTTCCAGTTGAATAACTGTGTTTTCCAGCCTAGAGCAGTTTGTCCAAGTTGCTGTGGATTTGGGTAGATTGGATTATTTGAATATATTTTTCTATTTGTTTAGCAAGGGCCGAGATGAATTTAAAATATCAAGTACAAGCCCTTAAGAATATTTATAACCAAAGGGAAAAAAAAAATTTGACTGCATAAATCTGGTGGATTTTTTTTTTTACAAAGTCCAGGTCTGTATTTTAAAAGACAAATGAAATGTCTCTTGTCACAAGAAGGGGATGGAGTGTTTCTTTTGAGGCATTTGGTACCCTCTTCATGTGCCATATCACTGCGAAAAAGCCGTCTAACATTTCCGTGCAGACTCACGGAAGAATAAAAGACAAACTGAGCAGTTTGCAAAGTTTATCTATCCTATTGGAAAGGTTATTAACATGTCTGTGGGCATCTTCTGGTCTTCTTCGTTTGGCCAGAAAATTCCCAGGGGCTGTAGCCCACGGCTGCGGTCGGAAAGTCATTTTCCAGCTAAGAAAAAAACATGATTTCTGCAGTCGGGGCTTGGCAATTTCACGCAGGATCTTTGCTTCAAAGTCTTTATGGGATTGCCTGGAAAAGGGAGACAGTGAAGCAGGACTTGCCAAATCCCGTGTCACAGGGCTGGCACCCCTGCTCGGAGGGTCCCGACCTGGAGACCCGCTCCTGAGCAGGACCGGGGCTGCCACCTCTGGCTGTTCTAGCTTTCAAAATTTAATTTTTAAAGAGGAGCAGGGGTTCGCATCAGATGTGATTTTGCTTGCTCCCCCCGCGTGCTGAGACAGGGACTGTCTCTTTGGGAAGGAGAAGGGGGGGACGTTCCGGGACCCCCACGTGGGGCATTGCCAAGGTGGCAGAGGGATGAGACCGACGTGTGTCTGTGTTTTCTCCGAGCAGGGAGCCAGGTGTGCCGCCCCCCGCTGCTGCACGGCTCGCTGCCCTGGCTGGATGGGAGCAAGGCGCTGAGCAGCCACCACAGCGCTTCCCCCTGGAACCTCAGTCCCTTCTCCAAGACCTCCATCCATCACAGCTCACCGGGACCCCTTTCCGTCTACCCACCCGCCTCCTCTTCCACTTTATCCGCCGGCCACTCCAGCCCGCACCTTTTCACCTTCCCGCCGACCCCTCCTAAAGATGTGTCCCCGGATCCGTCCATCTCCACCCCCGGCTCCACCGGCTCCACCAGGCAGGACGAGAAGGAATGCATCAAATACCAGGTGTCCCTGGCCGACACCATGAAGCTGGAGTCCTCTCACTCTCGGAGCAGCATGGCCTCCTTAGGAGGAGCCACCTCCTCCGCTCATCACCCCATCACTACCTACCCACCGTACGTCCCAGAATATGGCTCTGGACTTTTTCCCCCCAGTAGCCTCTTAGGAGGATCGCCAACCGGGTTTGGGTGTAAATCGCGACCGAAAGCACGGTCAAGCACAGGTAGGGCTTTTGGCTTCTTCATCCCCGTTGCTCGGGAGAGGAAGCTGTGGGAGGAAAGCTGGGGGGCAGAGGGACGGGGCTGCGCGCCTCGCTCCTCTCCGCATGCAGAGAGATGCGCACAAGCATCCATGTGTGTGATGAGCAGCGAGGGCTGAAGCCCTCGTGGGGGAGACACACACGACACTTTACCTTCCCCACAGGTGGCTCTGCTGGGTTTATAACCAAATTCCCTCCTCCAGCCCGGGCTGGGGGGTTAGAACGCGGCCCAGGAGCCCAAACCACCCACCCGGTGCCGCGGGGCTCCTGCCCCGGGGGCGGCCCGGCCCCTCCAGAGCCCACGGTGCGCTCAGCTGCGGCGCCCGGGGAGGAAGCGAAACCGAGGGAACCGCAGCATTAGCGATCTCTCTGTATTTTAATAATGGTGCTAAATCCCGGCCAACTTCCCCCGCCTGCCCTCCGCCTCGCTCTTCCCAGGGCCTCTTCCCATGCGGCGCCCGGGGATTCGGGGAGAGTTTTCCCCGGGGCGGTGCGGGGAGCTCGCCCACGCAGCCCCCAGCCCCAGCCAGCTCCGTGCCTGGGGCTTTGGATCACCCCCGATGAAAGACCCTAAAAGCGCCCCCCCGTCCGCCTTTCTGGCGGGGAGCGGGGGGGTCCCAGCGCTGTGCGCGCCCCGCGGGGTGGGGAAGCGAGGGACTGCGCGGCTCAGGCTCCCGACGGCTGGACGCTCCTGGCTTGCACATTTGTGTGCACCGAGGGGTTTGTGTGAGCCGAGGGGTGTGTGCGGAGGAAAGGGCGATTAGTCAAAACTCTTTTTTTTTTTTTTTTCCCAATTTTTCTTTTTCTTTTTTCCCCTCTACTTTTTGTTTTTTCTTTTTCCGAGGAGGCTGCTGCAGGGTTGCCTGGCATGAATGAGATCAGTTTTCAGGGTTTTTCCAGGGTGACATTTACTCTGTCTGTCTGAGCAGGGACTGTCTCTATTTAGCTGATATGTTTGAGCTAATCCAATTATTTTCAGACTGCTGCACGCGACAGTTGCATTGTTTATCCAGCGCCAGGAACTTTAATAGAGTCCGGATGCGGTTAGAGTGACAAAAAAACCCAGACCTGTATGTTTTGTACATGAAAGCAGGAGAGAGAGAGAGATGGAGTGAAACAAAAGAGAGGGACAGAGACTCAAACAGCCCCGGAGCGGCTGCCCCGTTTAACCGGAGGGGAACAAAATGACCTGGGTATTAACGGGAGCGGCTCCCCGCCTGGCCCCAGTACGGACCGGGTGCTATGTCCGGGGTAGGGACCGGTTTGTTCTCGCCCCGGGCGGTGCTGAGCATCCCCCGGCCGCCCCGGCGCCCGCCGAGCCGCAGCTCCCGCCGGGGCACCGGCTGCGCGGTATTTTCAAACCGTCTCGGCCCCCCTCCACCCTCCCCTCTTGTTTTCCTTTTGCCACTTTCTGTTACTTTACCTTTTAGAAAGACATCTGCGGTTCGTGATAAACCAACCCCAGCAGCAACACCTATTTTCTTTCTTTCTTTCTTTCTTTTTTTTTTTCCCCCCCTTTAAAAGTTGACTTTAGCAAGCTGGAAGCTCGCAGACAAAGAGGGTTAGAGCCGGAGAAAAAGGAGGGAGAGGGTGTTTTTGCAGGATGGAAGAGGGAGAAATGGCTGCAAGAGTATTTTATTTTTTTTGTTGTTCGGTGTTGGCGGGGGGGGGGCGGGGAGAGTAGAAGGGGTCAGTGCAAAGGCTCTNCCCCTCCACCCTCCCCTCTTGTTTTCCTTTTGCCACTTTCTGTTACTTTACCTTTTAGAAAGACATCTGCGGTTCGTGATAAACCAACCCCAGCAGCAACACCTATTTTCTTTCTTTCTTTCTTTCTTTTTTTTTTCCCCCCCTTTAAAAGTTGACTTTAGCAAGCTGGAAGCTCGCAGACAAAGAGGGTTAGAGCCGGAGAAAAAGGAGGGAGAGGGCGTTTTTGCAGGATGGAAGAGGGAGAAATGGCTGCAAGAGTATTTTATTTTTTTTGTTGTTCGGTGTTGGCGGGGGGGGGGCGGGGGGAGGAGAAGGGGTCAGTGCAAAGGCTCTGGAAAGACGGTTGCTGTTTGTGGTTAGGGCACGGATGCCTCTTGCTCGAAGGCAGCACAGGCTGGGGCAGCGGGGAGCCGGCTCTGTGCTGACTTCGCTCTGCTCTGCCCGGCTGAGGTCTGCTGCTGCTCTCAGGTCGGCCACAAGTGGCATTAGGTACAAGAAAACCTCCCCCAATAAACCAAAGACCCAGCAAAAAAACGCCTCAGCCCTCTGGAATTTGCTGAGAAGCACGTCCTCAACCTCCCAGTTCCCTCCCCCAAGCTGGGAACTGGTGGGCTGGGGGAGATTGCCCCCCTGCAATAGCCAGGGAGAGGATAAAGAGGTACCCAAAAGCAAGAGAAGAAGGAGGGAAAGACCTTATTGAAGGCTCAGGCAGGCTTGGGGCTGTTTGCTATCCCAGACAGCAGAGGTGGACCATCAGGCTATGGATGCTGTGCGGAAACCAGAAGGGTTTCTGCAAGTTTTGGGTAGTGGAAGCTTAACTGCAAATTAATCAGTAGAAAATATTGGCAGAGTTGTTGTGCACTGGCTGGGGAGATGTTTTGGTTGTTGATCTGTGATTATTTTGGGGGTCCTTGATGTGGTTTGTCCTGAGGTCAGAGGTAGAGGCCCCCAGGCTCATGCACACCCCTGGGAGCTGGAGCAGTGCTCAAGGGGTGGCACCAGGGTCCTCATACACAACAGAAAGGGGGGCATGGACTGAAATTTTGTATCTAAACAAGGGTAGAGGGTTGGAGGTTTCTTGCAAAGCCTACCAAAGTTTGTCTGGTCCACATGGCAACATGGGGACTGGAGAGCTGTAGGAGTCTTTAATCTAAAGGTGTGGGGAAACCGTCAGCCTCCCTCCCCCCACAAAAGGAGGAACCTGTGGGAGGAGTGAGAGCTTCTCCAGGGAGCCACCACGGCATTTGGATTGTCGTTGTCACCATCCCTCTTTCCTGCTGCTGGGACACAGGCCTTGATGCTGCCTGCACAGTGGTGGTGGGGAGGGGAAAAGGATCAGAACCCACCAGATTTCCCTGTGCCAGGGACATCATTCAGTCACGGCCTTGGTCCTTGCTTGGACACCCTGAGCTTGGGGAGGACAGGCAGGGTCTGGCATGGCTGGGTCTCCTGGGAGGTTGTGAGTTTTTTTTTGGGGGGGAGGAGGGCTGTCCCCAGCTCATTTCAATTCTGGTTTCCCTAAGTGAACTATGTGCTCTCTTGTTTCCAGAAGGCAGGGAGTGTGTAAACTGTGGGGCTACCTCAACCCCGCTGTGGAGAAGAGACGGCACCGGGCACTATTTGTGTAACGCCTGCGGACTCTATCACAAAATGAACGGGCAGAACCGGCCCCTGATCAAACCCAAGAGAAGGCTGGTGAGTCTCCTTCTGTTTTATTCTTTCTTTTTCTTCTTCTGCAACTTTCCCTTCCTATATGCAGCCTGGGATGGACAGGGAATCTCAACCAGCTCCCACTGCGTCAGAGGGCTGTGAGGGAGGGATGCTTGGAGAGATGATCCCAGCTGCTGTGGGCCTCAGTTGGCTGGTCCTCTTGCAAACTGCAAAACAGATTAAAAAATCAAGATCCAGGGCTTCTTGCAAACCAGAATGGAGTTTTCTCCCAGGTCACAATGGGACAGATGGCTCCACACAGTGCTTCTAGATGGTCATCCATGGATGGTGGCTCTTTCCAGGGCCTAAGGGCAGAATAATACTTTCCTAATGACCAAAGAGATTATCAGGACAACAGGATTTCTTCAGGGCTCTCCAAACTGCTGCCTCCACCTTCTTAAGTGTGTCTCCATCCCCCATGGCTGGTGATGTCATGGAGAAGGGACCCAGACTGGGTCCCAGGTGCCAGTGGGGTGTGAGGCAGACCTTGGTCCTGCAAACAGCTTGAACCATCAGGTCCTGGTGCTACTGGTACCCGGTGTGGTCACTTGTGCCTGTGCCATCTGGGTCTCAAATTGTGTCATTCCCCTCCACGCTGGTGTGAGGGACAACACAAGGCAGGAGATGGTGGGTGTGCAAAGCCGAGTGTGTGCCCAGGCCACAGAAGATGGAGGAAGACAAAATGTGGGGGGTACATGTTTGAAATAATAGTTGCAAGCCTGGCAACTGTTCTGCGTACAGGCAACACATGACAGCATCCTCAGTGATCTATTCATGCAGTTCCCTGGAAGCCACAAAAAGGTCTGGAAGCTGTGGGCACGGCTAATAAATGTGTTGAGGTATATTTGGCAAATAATCAGGCTGACCACAAGGGGAAAAAAGTGTATCAAGAGGGGGAAAAAATCATGGTCGCTGCTCGGGAAGTTACTGAACGTTTCGAATCGAGGCACGTTTGGTTTCGTTAGGATTAAAGATGTGGAAGGGCTCCTGGGGGCTTCTCAAAATGTGGAGGAAAAGTGGCTCTCACCTCTCCATGGGATTTCTGAGCTGATGGATGGGTCTGGCCAGTTGCATGAGGCTTGTGCCTGGCATGGGCAGACCCTGCAGGCAGGAGAGGGTTGGTTCACTGGCTTTATGTCCCCTGTGAAGGTGCTCACGGCCTCTATCCGGCAGCTCTTAGGTGTGGATCAGCTTCCTCACCTGTGAGATGCCCATAAAATTGGATTTGCTTTATTCCCTCTGGCACCAGGACACATTTGCAGGGTACGTTCCCAGGACGGGTTACGCTGTGGGAGGCAGCAGTGACAGCTCTGTCTGGTCCTGTGAGTTTTGGGGAAGTTGCGGCTTTGTTGCTCTGTCCCCCGAACTTCCTGCGCATAAAACCTCTCCATGGGCTTTTCCCATATGGGAAAATATCTGTCTCCCTCATCTTTCATAGCCTTGTTAGAAAAAAGGAAAAGCTTTCTAGGGAGGGAAGTACAGGCTGGAATTTTGATTTTTTNGTTCTCTTGTTCTCTTCTCCTCCTCCTCCCCCTCCAGCCCTTCTGTCTTGAACACACAGCCCTCGTTTTCCTTATTTCTTTTTCTTTTTTTTTTTTTTTCCCCCCCCTCGTTCTCTCTTTATGTGTAAAGTTAACTTCCTAGGAAAAAGCTGCCGGATATCTGAGCCCTGGAGATAACTCCTAAACAACGGCTCCGTTTCCCCAGCCCAAACACACAGGAGCTTGAGCGTATCCAAACAAGCGGAGGGGGAGGCAGAATAGGAAAGCCGCTGGAAAAGCGGGGCGGGGGGAGAGCTTTCAAAAAGTGTCTGATGGAACCACAAAAGAATGTCCCGAGTCACCCTGAGCCCGGCACATGTAAAACGAACTATATAAATAAATACATAGTAAAAGGTCATTCTTGGGGGAAAAAAAAAGAGAGAGAAAGAAAAGAAGTAAAGGGAGACCTTGTCTTGCATAATCTCTCCAATCTTTCGGCATTTTAGTTAAAGTTACAAAAAGTTCCCATTCTTTGAATGTGACCTTTCCTAAATATGAAATTTGATTTTTCTACTTTTTTTTTTTTTTTTTGCCCCCACTTATCACTGCCTGGGAAAAAGAAAGAAAAACATCCCCTAATGCTGTTTTCATCTATATTCATTTCTCTTGCTAACATCTGATAAAAAACCCCAAAACAATCAGAAGGCACCAGAGCTGGGCCTGTGTTTGCGTTTTGTGTGCCTGGATGTGCGTGTGGCTGTGGCTTGACTGGATCTCTCCTGCCTCGTGATGGTAGGCAGAAGGCAGCGTCTGGATGGAGGCTCAGGGTGGGCACCCAGCTCCCTCTCTCTCTGCCTCACGTTTCCTGCATGGCCTTGGGCTGTTTTTGTAGGCTCTGATCACAGCTGATCATTAGCTGAAACTAATGATAGGATTCAATGGGTGGGAGAGAGTAGGCAAAGAAATTCTCAGGTGCTGAGAGCGCAGCCCAAGCCTTGTTAAATTCAATGAGTGGTTTTGCAAGGGTGTCCTTTAGGAGAGAGGGATGGAGCCTTGCTGGGTGAGGGGGCTCAGACAGCTTTGAGTCGTCTGGGGGGAAAGGTGGAAGATGTGGAGGTGTTGGTTGGGGGGATCAAGAACAGGCAGGTGGTACCATCACACTGTTTAAAAGGTCTACAGCCCTACTGGAGACCATTCCTGTCCCTCTCACAGCCCGTGACAGCCTTGTCACCACTGAGAAAACCTTCCTTTAGTTTTTCTCCCTTTCCCTTCCCATGTGGATGCAGAGCTCTCCATTTCCATGTCCAGTCACGCTGGTTTTGGAAGGATTACAGACAGTTTCTCAGCAAGCCTGTGCACGTGGTATCATCTTTTAGGAAACTGATGCTTGTGGCTTTGTGGATAAATCCAGACACTGAAAATGCCACTTAATTTAGCGTCTTTGTCAGCATTTGGTCTCTCCTGCACCTTCCTCAGTTCCACTGTCTCATCACAGTCAGTACTTCTGAAGTTGTGGACTCACAGGTAGATGGGCCATGGGGTCTGGTCCTACAGATGATATGGGGCAGCTAATTAGTCATCCCATTAGTGACATAGCCAGGGCCCTGGTGGGTGATTAGCTCAGTGGATGCCATTGCTGGGAGCTTTACAATAGTGTTATTATTCATTGTTTCCTGCCCACTGCCGGTGTCTCCGGTAGAAGTTGGTGCAGCATAAAAGGTACGGTCTGGGACTGAAAGACCTTACAATATTCAGCTAATGATGCTCAATTTTTGTAGGAGAAACACAGGAGTTGGAAGAGGTTTTAGAGAAAGCAGTGGATGTTGTGATTTATTTGCTTATCTAATGTCAGAGTTTGTTTGAAGGCAGCAAGGTGGTGACCAGGCGTCTTTCGAAGGCTCTTGCAGTAAGAAAAATTACGGTGAACACCACGTAGAAACCCCAAATATCTTCAAAGGGGATATTTCCCCTATGTGGGCTGAGTCAAATATCACTGGTTTTCAGAAATTTCCTTAGGCTTGATTTTTGGGTCTGATAAGGGCAAAGCTGCAACCGAGAGGCTCAATCCAAGCCTCTGAGCCACTCGTGCCCCTTGGAGCCACAAGCGCTTCCTGGTGGGAGTTGGGTGGCAGAGACCTGCAGACTCATCCCCCAGCTTTCAATGAGAGCCCAGCTCTGCAAGGTGTCGTCTCTGAGCTGCTTTTAAAGCACATTCATTATCCTGGTGATTTTGATGGGAACCAAATCTGGGTCTATGGCATGGTCAGGAGGAAGGCAGGACTGAGGCGTGTGTGCACACATAAATTCGTGGCTCCGCTGTTTTAACGGTGGGATGCTTTGTCTTCTGTTCTGGCACTGGGAGTTTTGCAGCCAAAGCCCCATGTGCTGTTCCCAGCTCCTGCTGGTCATCAGCGTGGAGAAGTCAGCTAAAGGCCTCCTTAGGCTTGGGATCGGCTCGGCTCAGAGTGGTTTATGGTCAGGCAAAATGGAACTGTCCCCACAGGCAGCCTGGGAGAGCCACTTGCTGCCAGACCAGGCCCTCTGTGATGCTTCCTAATGCTCACGGGCATTGTCTTATTTATTTTTTACACAGTCCTTTTTGTCTAATTAAAAGAAAAAAAAAATCCTCCTCTATCTAAAGCAAAACCAACCCGTCCTCTCTCCACCTACGCCGCATTCAATTATGATTAAAATTGCAACATGACCTAACAAGAGTTGGTATTAACGCTAACGCTGTGCCAGTGTCCATGTTTGCATTTTGGGTTTGCTGTATGGTATCCAAAGATGTGGTATTTTCTTTCTTTCTTTTTTTTTTTTTTTTTTCCCCCTTAAATGTTGGATGCACCACAGTGTGCGGCTGTGTGGGGTGAGGGGTAAATTTGAAACAGTGAGAGCACAAAAGGGAGCATTAAAGGCTCAGTTCTGCAAGGTGCCAAGCATTGCTATGATCTGGCAAATCGCTTAAGCACATGTTTTAACTTTAAGCACATGAGCAGTCCCATTGAAAGCAACGCATCGGGATGAAATCAGAGCTCTGGGACTGTGTCATATTGATGAAGAAGAGATAGGATGGGATATAAAGGCCTTTTTTTTATTATTTTTTTTTTTTAGGAGCTGTAGGCACTTGCACACACACAGAGACTTGTACCTGCTCACACAGCAGTCCGAAAACTCCTGTTCCTCTTTCAGTGGCAGAAGGACAATTTGTTTTCTGAAGTTACAGTTTTTAAATAACAGCACAAATTCATGCATGTCGAAGGAGAGCGACTTTACTAAATTTGGCTTTGCTAAATCATTATCACAGCTAACAGAAAAAGCTTTTCTATACACTTTGACACGCAGGCTTTTTTTCCCTCGTTCCTACCCCTTTTTGAAATGGTAAATTCTGCTCTCGGGCTCGTTACCAATTCTTAAATAAACATGAAGGTTTGGGCTGCAAACAGGGTGTAATTAAAAAAGTTGGGATTCTTGCTCTTTGCCACAGTGTTATTTCCGATCTGGATCCTGTATCCTTTGAAGCTGAGCTGAATTTGCAGGACTGGGCTGCGCCTGCGGTCGGTCCCGGCGAGCAGCTGCCCACCCTGGTCTCACCCGGCACTCGCCGGAGCCGCCGTGACTCATGCCCGTTGACTGTTCAGGCCCTGACTGCAGAATTAGACCCCTGGGGGGCCTGGGAGAATTAAGATGGAAAGACGTGTTGGCATTTAAATAACATTTTCCCCTCTGGAATGGGCTGTGCCAGCGCTGCTAATTTTGATGAGTTCTATCAGAGGTTTTAGCACTCACTTTTAGGATGCCCTTTGGCACCTGATTCAGTTCACATATAATTTGGGATTAAAGTACCTCGGGGATTTTTTTCACAATTATTATTTGTTCTCACAAGTCGGTTTCTGGAGGCCTCTGCCGATGTGCGTCAGTCTCGTGGGGTTGATGTTTTCTTTCTCAGAAATTTTGCTGATCGCGTTTGTTTTTTTGTTGTTTTTGGGGTTTTTTTTTGGGGGTTTTTTTTTGGTTTTTTTTTTGTTTTTTAACACGGGTGTTTTCCTCTTTCTCTCCTTCTCTTCCCCTGTCTCTCTCCCTCCTTCCCACAGTCTGCAGCCAGGAGGGCGGGCACGTCCTGTGCAAACTGTCAGACCACCACTACCACCCTGTGGAGGAGAAATGCCAACGGCGATCCCGTCTGTAACGCCTGCGGGCTCTACTACAAGCTGCACAATGTAAGTGTGACTGTAGCACTCAGTAACGGGGCCTCAGCTCCTGTGCTTGACAGTCCAAACTCTTCCTTGACTTAAGGATTTCCAGTCTTGGGTGGAAGAGACCCCCGTTATCCCTTCGGGGACCTTGGGGGTTGGAGGGGTGAGTCGTCAGCCTTTCAAACACAGCCTGTCCAACTTGGGGAGGTATAAAACATGGGTGGTGTTAGAGCTTTCCCATGCCTGAGCCAAGAAAGGAGGGGTGAATCAACACAGACAGACATTATCTGCTGCTGATTGGGCTCAGAGGGCTGGAAAAGACAACACGCGGTCCTGCAAGCTGATACCCCCTACTATGTGTAGCTTGGTTCCTCCAGCAAATACAAACTCTGGAGAAAAAAGAAAAATGTACCAGCATTTAGATCATTCTTGGGTTTGTGGCTGCCTTTGTCCAGTCCCCAAAGATGATTTATTTCGGTCTTGTGTTTGCCCTCTTTGACGCAAGCGGCTCCTAAACCAAAAAAGGACTCGATTTAGTTAGTGGGTTGTGGAGTCTACTCAACCTGTGATGTGAATTTTAAAGCCCTCTGCCATGGGAAGGAAGGAGAAATGAAATGAAATGGCCGGCAGATTTAATCTAATATCTCCATGCAAAGCCAGCTTGCAGGAACCGGGGATATGTGCCCCAGGGAAAGAGCTAAAGGGACCTGAAAAGTCTTCTACTGAATAATACTACTAACAAAGGAGACTTAAGGCAACTCCTGTTACTGTCATTCAACATGTGGCATTAGAATAATTATTATGTTGGAAGAAGGAAAAGGCAATTTCTCTGCTTTGATAAAGTTTTGTTTTATTTTTTTTTCTCCCAAGTGGTTGATTGCTTTATGTTTGGTTTAGAATTCTGGGGTTGTGTTTTGCCCTTATGTCCACCCATGCAAACACACCAAAGACATACTCTGTTTCATGGGGCACCCAACCCTTGTGGTGTCTCAGTCCCTTCCATTTGTTATTTCAAGCTCTCCGGTTTCTTAGGATGAGTAAACAAGTTTGGATTAAGTAGGAAAAAAACCCAACAAGCAACCAGGCTAATTTTTCACCTGTTTCATGGGAGGCATCTCTCCTGGAAAAAAGGAAAATGTGTTTACCCTTTAGCGGGCAGGTGTCTCAGCACGTTTTGAGTCCCATGTAGCAAGCAAAGCTTGTCATCAAACTCTCAGTGTGATCACTGCAAACAAACAGGCTGGACCCAGAGTGAAAACTCTCAGAATGTCACAAGAAAATATTCTGTTTGCTATTTCCTTTGCAAGAAGGGAGCAAGGTCAGCCAGCTTCACTGGGCGAGTCTGTGCTTGTGCTCTGTTTTCAGTTTGGTCTTGAAGCCATCAGTGGTAGGACTTAAATTGTGTAGTTTGGGAAATTTATAGGGAGACCTATACCTGAGCTACTCCTCCTGTATCCAGCAAAGCCCTTTGTAGAAAATAGGCTCTTCCCAGATGACACTGGTTGATGCCTGTGTTTGAATGAGATGACTTGTGCCCTTGAAGATGATGTAGTTTCTCCCCCAGAAAGGTGGCAGGATGATGAGTTACGATGTGTCTACTTTCATTATTGACATCTGACTGGAAGAATCCCTCTTAAGGTGTCTGGAATGGTGTCTGAGTGCTGGGGCTCTGCAGTAATGTGCCTGCAAGAGCACGTCCTTTTCTTTTTCGCACTAGCATTGCAAACCTGTTTGGCCTGAGTTGACCCCTAGATCCACTGTTTGGGGAAATGCAGATCCAGCTGTGAAATCTGTGACATGGGGCAGGCCTTGAGCACATTGGAACCATTTTCATGTTCATTAAAAACAACAACAGATGCTTAAAAGCTCAGCACAGCTACTTACCAAAGTCAAGTAGTATCTTGCCTTATGAGCAACTCCATTAATGGGACCTGCTTAAATGAAACCCCCAGAGGACTGAGATCCTGTGTGCAGCAGTGTAAGTAGGCAAGGGTACTAAAATCTGGATACGAGTGGGTAGATCCTTTCTTTTAAAAAAAAATTTCTTAAAATATTTAGTTACGACTGCAGTGAGAAGTGTGGTTCTGCTCCCTGCGTGTATCTTTTCTGTGAGGGTTTTACATCATGGGAGGTGCCAGGAACAGAGAGGTTGATTGTGGCATTTCCCTCCCAAGCAGCTGAGTGTCGGCACAGATGTTGTGCCGATGCCCGTGGAACGTCTGGCTGCTCAGAAGGTGCCTTAAACCTGTTTCAGGCTGGGCTGTAGCAAGTTCCTGGCTGCTGTTTTATCCATCCCCCTCCCCATTTTTTCTTTTCTTTTGGTTTAATGAAATTTTCTTCTTGGACCTTAACATCATTAGGATGTTTTCATGGATTGATCCGCAGCTGAAACGTACCCCAATTTTATGTCCACACCGGGAACGACTGCAGTGAAAAGGCTATTTTTTTCCACGGTGTTTTTTTTTTTTTCATGGAGCTGTATCAGTTTGTTTTACTGTTGATTCCCACAGCTTAAGCAAACCTATTTGTCAGTAGGATATAAGCAATAATCATAATAGTCTCGGGGTGCATTTAGTGAAGCTGTTGGCATTCCTCCCACTGACTTCAACAAGAGCCGGCTCCATTAACACCAGTGTTAACAATGACTAATATTTCACATTGATACGGTGCCTTTCATCCTGTGGCATCCCAGAGTGCTTTCTAAGATACAGCCAGCCTGGAAGATTAACCCAACATTGTAATGACTATGTCTGAAGGATAAATCCGCTTCAGTGACAGGACCTTATTGAGGTCAATGGCAAAATCCCATTGTCTTCAGTCAGAGCAAGATCAGACCTATAATGGTTAAGACTATCCCCTACATTTGATCTGTTGAATATGAGGTTCTCATCCTTGTTATTTTAGTCCTTAGAAGAGGGATGAGCCTTCGTGCACTTCAGGGATGGGTGGGAGTGTGTACCTTGCTGGAGGTGCACAGCGAACTGACCTATGCCCATATAAGTGAGTGATTTGCTACTGTTTTTGGCAAAATTAATCAGAAAAGGCCCCTTTCACAATACCCTAAAGCAGGGCTATATGTCCCAAGAGCAGAGCAGTCAGTATTTTGCATATGATAAAACAAAGAGCATAATTCCTGCCCATAATTAATTGGCTCCATCTGAAATTAATGGATTTCATATACATGCGCTGGGCTGGTTTAATTTTAATTTAGCATGTGTTTGTCATTTTTATCAGAATGAATTTTCACGGAGAAGGTCTTCCCTCTGGGTCTTTCATTTCTCTACCCCAGAAACAGAGATAGGTCCACAGCTTTGATGTTTTGGGGACCACTTTAACCCTGTTGTGGATGGTCCTTGAAGTCACTGGAAAAATTTTCCAGCTTGCTGCTTTGGCTGTGCTGGTCTCACTCTTTCCGGCGTTTATCAGAGTCCTTATCTATTTGCACTTGGGTTGGTTACCTGCTAGGGGTGTGAGGCCATGTGCACTGGGATGATGTGTCCAGCCAACAGCTTGGATGGCAGCTCTGACCCCAGCTGTGGGGCTGGCCACGGCTTTGTCGCCATCCTGATCAAAACTGGCATTCCCATCCTTGGGTTTCGCATCCAGTCATGGCCTGTTCTAAGAGACTGAGTGAAACATGAGAGATGTTGCTCTGGGGAGGTGTTCACTGTCCTGTGGGACATGACACCAAGCAACACAGGGTCAGGACCACGTGCTTGCTCCAGGACCCAGCACAGCCCCAGTCCAGCACCAGGCTTATGTCACTTTGCCACCATCAGCTCCTGGTCTTGCGGCTTTGCTGCTTCACCTCCAAATTAGTTCTGGCTGCTCCTGGGTCTTTGTGTCATGGTACAAATCCTCGTTAGAAGCTGGGGAGGCTGGGGCTGTGTGGGTCTCTCCAAATCTTACCTGGAATTCATCAGGGATTCAGATCTCCTGGTCCCTTCCAGCATTTCTACCTGGTGGGGTTCATTTGGTTTTTCCTCCTGGTTTTGAACCTGGGCAACACATCCCTGCTGGCTGACTTAAAACAGGCCAGGCAAAGCTTTCCCATCCCAGTCATTGATCTGGAGCAAAGGGCCTTCCTTGTGTGTGCATCCCCATTCCCTCAGTGAGGACAGGAAGCCAGGGAGACAGGTGGTGTTGCATTTGGAGCCCATCATGTTTGAAGTTTTGCTTGCTGCTGCCCCAAGGCTGTTGTTGGGATGCACTTGGGCAGATCCTTCCTAACTTTAGTTGCTGGCAAGTGGGGCTGCTCCTTCCAGATCCCTTTATCCTGAGTTAGAGGAATCCACCTTTTATTCATCCATTTTTAGGTGAGGTGAATGTTCCTATCACTGCTGGTACAGAGAGCCTGGGATTACAAATTCAGACTGGCATGATGAACTTTGGGATGCCTAAACTGGGGATTAGCCTAGTCCTTCCTCTTCCCGTGACTCCATCTCTGCATGTAACAGGGAGTTATTGTATCCCAGCTTCCCTGGGGAGAGAAATCCAAGAATGATTCCCAGCCTGTGGGGAAAGGGACCAGGAGTGAGGAGTAACAAGCAAAACTTTGCTGTGATCCAGAAGAAGGGAATGTTTTGTTCCTTGTGCTAATTTAAGGTCTTACAGGTGAAGAGCTGCTCAGGACCCTTGCAGGCACATTTTTGCATTGTCCTTTGCTGGGACTGAGGCAGTAGATCCTGGTGGACCAGGGGTTCATATTTTCTCCCTTTTCTCCCTCTTGCTGAATGCCCCTCGGCACCATTATGTGCTCACATTTATTGTGAAAGGTGGTTCAGCCTCAGGGTGGTTTGCTGGGCTCCTCTGCCTTCTGCTGTAGGTGAAACCCTGCAGAGGAGCCAGTGCAATATCCACATAGACCCCCAAGTCTTTTAACCCACATAGACCCCCAAGATTTTTAAGGTTGTTTATGGATATTGGATGCATAAATCCCTTCCCAAGTGTGGTTTGCGGGGGTTTCACGTCACATGTGCTAGTGCACATTGTGATGCTGTCTCTCTATACAGCACAGAGTCATAGAATCATGGAATAGCCTGAGCTAGAAGGGACCCATTTGGATCATCAAAGTCCCTGTCCCTGCACAGGGGAGTAATAAGAGTTTCTTACAGGAGGTCCAAGAGATTTTTGCTACCACTTCCTAATCCTGATGGGTGCATGGATGATAATTGCTGCTGTGTAGATCCACGCAGGAGAATTTAATGTTCAGTTTTCCTACAGATATGTCTGTATGCAAGTAGAAAATGGTCTGCTGGGTGGCACAGATACCTGTTTCAGCCCCCCCAAAAAAACCCTGAAAAGCTTTAGAAATAAAATCAGATTGGCAAAAGTAAAACAGAAAGGATGATCAGAGAAAAATCTTCGGAAAGCAGAAAACTGAGACGAACACCTGACACTTTTGTGAGGAGTTACCCAGCTCCCTAATGCCACTGTGAAAGTTTGAGACCCCTCGTAGCACTGACATCCCAGCAACTCTTGCTGATAATGGTTTTAGATCACACAGGAAGCCTCGGGGTGAGATGGTGTCTTTTGGGAATATTTCTAGGTGATAATGATTGGTTTTGTTCCTAAACACGGTGCAATTACCTAATGAGCCGATAGTTGAAATTTTTCAGCCACTGTGAGTTACTCGGGTATGTTTTGCTGCTGTGTGGCTCTGCCAGCAATTTTCTGTTGTCTTGTCTTCAGAGACTTACGAACTTGGGATGTCCTGGTGGGATATGAATTTTGGGATGGATGGGGAGTGTTTGTGTAACCATGGCTCAGGGGACGAGGTTGTGTAACGATGGCAAATGGGGTGTACAGGGGAGGAGGGAGAATGTTGACCAACTGGTGCTGGGCCACGGGGTACACGGGTCCTGTGGTGATTTGGGGGAGAAGGGATGGAAGCACAAAAAAAATAATTGATTTTTGTTTAGATTAACAGACCCCTGACTATGAAGAAGGAAGGAATTCAGACCAGAAACCGAAAAATGTCTAGCAAATCCAAAAAGTGCAAAAAGGTCCATGACAACCTCGAAGACTTTCCCAAGAGCAGCTCCTTTAACCCCGCCGCCCTCTCCAGACACATGTCCTCCATCAGCCACATTTCACCTTTCAGTCACTCCAGCCACATGCTGACTACACCGACACCGATGCATCCTCCATCCAGCCTCTCCTTTGGACCTCACCATCCTTCCAGTATGGTCACTGCCATGGGTTAGCAAGAGACTCCCCTGCTGAATGCTTACACTCTCAAAATGAGATTTACTTTATATACTTGCATTTTTGCAGGCGTGTGGTTATGGGTCTGACGTCCCGAATCGAATGGGAGGGGGAAAAAAAAAAAAGGATTAAAAAAAAAAAAAAAATTAAAAAAACCTGTATTTGAAGGCGTAAGAGAGAGAAAAAAAATTAAAAACGCAGAAAAAAACTACAAAAAGCACAAAAAAGGAAAAAAAAAGAAAAAAAGAGAAAAAAGCAAAAAAAAAGAGGTTTTAAAAAAGTGATGTTTGCCACTTTTTAAAGGAACTCACTATGGCGTCTATGTATTCTTACCCACTGAATCTGGATACCATTTGTGAATAAGCCATTCAGAACTTGCATTCCCTATTGGACAGGATCTCTAGTGCTGTGAAAAAAATAAAATAAAATAAAATAAAAAACGCTGAACATTGCATATAACTTATATTGTAAGAAATACTGTACATTTGAGGAAGACTTTATTGCATCTGAGGAGCTGTAAAGAAAAAAAAAAGGCATGAAGGACTCTGAGAGAATTTTTTTTTTAAAGGAAAAGAAAAAAAAAAAAAAGAAGATGGGAGGACAATTTAAAAACCAGAAAAACAAACAATGCAGACCAAGAGGAAACGCGGTCTTACGAACAAATGGACCAACTGCCAGTCATGTCTTCTCCTTTTATTTTATTTTTATTTTGGTTTTATTTTATTTTATTTTGTTGTTGTTGTCGTCGGTTTTCTTTTCGGTTTCTTTGTTTCCGGGGAGGGGGAGGGGGCTGGCTCTGGTTTTGATGATGCATTAACTAAACTAACTAACTAAACTAAATAACTGAATAAATAAAAACTGTAGGGAGATCATTCATTTTTGGGCCACGGGCCTTTTACATAGGAAGTACCAATGGTGTCAGGCAATCAGTGTTAACATGCGGACATTGCCAACGAGGGGGTTTCAGAAAGCCATTCTCCAGGTCTATGCGCATTGTGAACAAGTTCCTGTAATTGTTGTTTGTATGTATAATTCAACGCACCAAAATAAGAAAGATGTAGATTTATTTCATCCTATTATACAGACTGAATGGTTGTACAAATTTATTTACTGCTAGTGATAAGACCTGCTTTTTTTTTTTTGTTTTGTTTTGTTTTCATATTTTTTCCTCCTTTTTTTTTTTTTTTTGGAGAATAAACTAGATTAAATTCTGTTGACTTAACAGTGTTTTGTGCTTGGGGGCGGGAAAAGGAATATTTTTCTTTCTTTATTGATTTTTCCTTACATTTGTTTGGATGGTATTTATTGCATAGTTACCTCGGGTATGGGAATGTGTGTCTCTGCGCTCATGCTGACGGCCAAAGCAATGTTTGCAGTGGCTTGATTAAAAAAAAAAAAAAAGATAAATCACAGAACAAAGGAAAAAAACCCCTCACAAATAAATGGACTGCATGTTAGTGTAACCCCACTGTCCAGTGTGTGCTCCCTGTCCCTCGAATCGCAGCCCAGCCGCTGCCCCTCTGTCATGTTGGGCTCCCACGTGGGACGGGTCCCTTTGGGTCTCAGGTAACCATGGCCAAACTGGAGTTGAGGAAAACATGAGGCTGAGATAAATGCAAAGGTACAGCAGAGTCCTTATGATCCTGGCTGCTTTTTGGGCAGTGCCAGAAAAGACCCCAAGATTTTAGACAGAAGCCAGTAAAGCACTTCCTGCTCTGTCTCCTTGGGTACTCAGTGATGTAATGAAGAGTCTACAACTGAGATCTTGATAAGAAATCAGGATGGGCCAGATCTGTCCCTGCACTTTGAGGAATGGGCAGAACCTGTTACAAAAGGCTGGATTTGATGATAGGGGAAAATTCACAAAAATTCAAAGGCCATCAGCCAGTCCTTCCCTGCAAGAGCTTTCTTTGAAATAGTGGAATTTTAATTAATACTATTACTGATAACAGCAAAGTTGGGCTCTTATAATTTGATTTCTGGTGGTTTAATCCTTAGAAATCCATCCTTCTTTTAGTTTTCAGGATTTACTTATCCAGCTTTTTTATACTGTCGTAAGGGTTGGGCATTTACCTTCTAAATTAAGAATTTTATCACTCCACGCCATTTGCTGGAGATTTAAGCGTGTTGTGATAAGACAGAGGTTGCCGAGGCTGTGAGAAACTTCTTAAAAAAATCCCAAACAAAAACACAAACTCCAAATGTAAAAACCTCAACAGACTTGACATGCAATTTTTTTTTTTTTTTTTTTTTAATCCCGAGTGAAATAACTGAGTTCTTTCCACCAGAAGCATGTGTGGTCCTGCCTTTCTGTGCCAGGTGGATGGAGAAATAGCATTATATTTATCAGATGCTGTTTTGAACCCACTCTCTTGGGTGATTTCTGAAGGGGTAGCAGTGGCATGGTCTAATGTTATGCTGCAGGATGGCTCATGGGTGAGGGTGTTTCATGCAAGAAAGGCCACTTCAGAACTTTCAGGATGATTATGCAGAGGTCAAATGGCCAATGATTTGGGAGTGGGGGAGGAGGGGCAGAGAACTGACCTTTATTTGGGCTTTTTCTCCCCCGTTTCAAAAAGAACTTACTTAAACCATGTCTACCATAAAGGAGGATTTAGCAGATGGAAGCGGAACAGGCAGTAATCGTTTTGTAATGTTGTATATTCTTTCCTTTCTTCTCTGTTGACAAAAATGTGTAAGAAAAAGAAAAAAGTCAGAACAAATGGCACACATTTAAAATCTTATGTTAATCACCTTTCTGCTTTCTCAATTAATATTTTAAGCATTAAGACTAAATGTTGAAATAAAGCAGAGTGAAGAATTACTGAGATGCAAATGGAGATCTTGTTGGCTCCTAATTAATCATCTGCGAACTATAAAGCTATTTTCAATTAGCCTGACAAATCAAAGGAAATAATCATCTTTGCTGATATTAAGCTTGAGAGATTATTATTTTTTAATTCGTGATGCTACAACCTTTCCCTCCTTTCACTCATTAACAGATTGCAGTTGGACTAAGATATTGGTTCCAGGTCCTCAACAATGGTGAAAAGGATTTGCACAGCAGAATTTGCACTCGTCTATTGTTGTGTTTTATTTTTCCATTTGCTTTAGATGAAACCAGCTCTTGAGTTTTTCTCTCTAATGCTTTTTTTTCCTGAGAAGTGGAAACACCTTCTTGCAGTTTCCTCCTGATGTTGTTTCACAGGTCTAAGGGGCACTGAGTGAGATGAAGCAGGACTGGGCCAGCCCAGAGAAAGAGCATCCTGAAAAGGACACAAATGTAGACACTCTGTCTGTATAAACTCTAGAAAACACATACATTTGGTCTAGAGAGTTCTTGCATCAGTTATCTTATATTTGGATGTCAGGAGGAGGATAAACAGAATCCCTCAGATCACATCCCCCCAACTACTGCATGAGATGCTAAATTAACATGAATGTTCTACCAGTTTCTCAGTTATTTTTGTTTTTATTTTATTGCACCTGAGCAAATTTTCCAGAGTTTTAATGTCTTGAAGGGTTTTGTTTTTGTGTTTGTGCTCGTTACTTTTTTCGTGTGCTTTGTTTTGTTTGTTTGCTTGCTTGGGTGTTTTTTTTTTTTTTTTATTTATTTCCTTCCTTTTAATGAGTAAAATCTGGTTTACAGAAAAGGTTGAGAACTTTTGTTCCAGGGCAAACATCTTGTGAATGGCACCTCTACCTTTCTTCACTGTTGAAATTGCAGGGGAGAGGTGATGATAGGCAGGTTGGAGCAGGAAACCCCTCTGAGTCATGGCTAATCTACATTGTGGAGAAAATACCATGGAATTCATTAGTGGGGTCAAATCGTGTGGTCTTTTTGCAGGCAAAATTCCTTCTGGTATTTTAAGTGAGTGACTAATCTCTGCTGTGTTGATGTGTTCGTGGTAGCTGCATTTCACTCGAGGTCCAAGCAAAACCATTGACATCAATGGAAAGGCTCCTCACGAGTAATGCAGTAAGACTTGAATCAAGACATCCTAAGTATTATTTTCAGGGTTATCACCTTGATTTATCCAACCTAGAGAAGAGGAGGCTGAGGGGAGACCTCATCACAGTCTACAGCTTCCTCAGGAAAGGGGAGGTGCAGGGGCAAGAACTGATCTCTCCTCTCTGGTGACCTGTGATAGGATCTGAGGGAATGGCACGAAGCTGAGACAGGGGAGGTTTAGGCTGGTTATTAGGGAAAAGTTCTTCACCCAGAGGGTGGTTGAGCACTGGAACAGGCTCACAGGTAAGTGGCCACAGCACCAAGCCTGAGTTCAAGTAGCCTTTGGACAATGCTCCCAAGCACAAGGTGCCATTCCTGGGATGTCCTGTGCAGAGGCAGGAGCTGGACTCAAGGATCCATCTGGGTCCCTTCCAACTCAGGATATTCTAGGATTCTATGGTCTTAGTTAATTTTTTTTAGCTGCACTGGTGCTGTGGCAGGACAAATGTGCTCACACAGGCACACATGTGGTATTGAAGGGATATTTCTAAGGTTACCAACCTCACTGCCTTTAGGTCGAAGAAAACAGAAATGCTGTAGTTTACACAATCTCCAAAACTTCAGTTTTTCTCTTGCGCTTTTGAATTATGAGTTCTCTTATGATGTATCTGGACCTGCATTTAGGTTCAGCTTAGCAGTGTGTTTTTGAATTGCTTTCCTAGTAGTTCCACCTTAGACTAGTGAAATTTTAACTTGGCTCATGCAACTGGTTTCCTTGGACCTCCAGCTACTACATTTATGGGAACTCAGGCCACAGAGCCAGACTAAAACTACACTGAAGCAACCCCCCAAAATATGGTCTTTGGGTTCTCAGCACAGGTTGTTTTTTCTTTCAGAATAACTTTCCCAATTCACACGTAGACATAGACCACATGTCCTCATACACCTTTTTGGTCACTGAGACTCTTGATTCACTCAAGACTTGTAGTCAGGGGAATAATCCATGTGGGTGATGAAGGGACTAGAGGGAACCTGTCTTGTTTTTGGAAAGCTTGAGAGATGTTTAGGATAACAGACCAGAAGAAGTTCTCACTGAAAAAACCTGCAAACTAAACCTTTAAAAATGTCCTATTTATCCCCACTTCTTTCACAAAGGTTTTCTAAATGGCATTGGAAAACTCAACCCAGTTTTGTCACATGGAAAGAGCTACTAAATGTGTGATCATCCCCTTTGGAGATGCCAAATTTCACACTCTGAAGTCTGCTTTGCAGAAATGCTCAGTACCCTCAGTGGCATCTTAAGCCAAAGAATCTCATGCCTGCATTAATCCTTCAGAATACCAAATTCTTTAGAAATGCAGGGTTTATCTCAACCTGAACTGCAAATCCAGTGCTTCATCTCTTCCACTTCCTCCCATCCCTAAATCTGGAGAACAGATAATAACTCCTTCCCTCCTCAAAGACGTGTTGTGAAGATAAAGCCATCACTTGTGCAGAGCTTGGATGCAGGCTGATGAGCACCATGGAAAACCCATCAGCAGGTCTGCAGGAAAGCAGGAAAGCAGGACTAAGCAAAAATACAGGTCCATGATTCAGGAAGGGCATGTCCTCCCTGTGTCCTGACTGAGGCAACGGAATAAAAACGAAAGGTGTGGCTGTCATATGTAGAAGAAACGACAGAGGTGGAGGAAAAGCGAATAATTCAAGCTGATGTTTCCTAACATGTCAGTGGTTGATTTTTAAATCTTCTTGCCTTTTTTTTTTTATTTTTTTTTTTTTTTTTTTTTGCATTCCTCTGTATAAATATACAGATACAGGTATAGATGGGTGCTTATGGGTGGTATGGACTCCATACCTTGCCATCAAAGGAAATGCAATGTGTGTTGTGCTTATGCATAATTATGTCAGTACCCAGAGACCTGGATGATCCCTGTTGTCACCTGTGAGTCTTCACTGCTTTTGTGTGTGCCTGTGTGGATATCTAAGCTACAGCTCTGCAGAAACCAAGGCACAACACAAAGGTATAGAAAATTTATACCTGTTTCACACAATTCCCTGGGGCTACACAGACTCCCGGGTGGATGTTGGATCACTCTATCTTAGAAGTATATTTCCCTTGTTATAAGTTTAAATTAAGGCTTTGACCTGAAGCTCAACTCATTTTTTTTCTCTCAAGGTACAAAACACCTGGTTATTTAACCTGTCCTTTTACATTTCCACTCTGGGTTACTGTCGACTCCAGAGGCACTATAATAATTAATGAAAACCTGTCCTCTTGGAAGACAGAAGGGACTGAAATGCTCAGGGAAAGCTTGTTTGTGAGCCTCACATGCTGGTGTTTATGCTAACGTGGATAATTAGCCGACCCTCTATGTGTGTATTTAAATTTAGCCCATGACCAGTTTAGTTCCCATTTAATATTATACTACAATATTACAGTGCAACTGTTTGCTTCACTATTTCTCTGTTAGAATCACATTAACCTTCTTACACTACTTGAATGGATATCTCTTTTCTTGCTGAGCCACAAATCACCCTGTGTGTAACCTGGGGTGGCCCCATGGCTGCAGGGAGCACTGCTGTCTGCAGATCTTGGTTGCTTTATTCCAAGTCAGAATACAACGCTTCAGCTCCAATTCTGCCTTTGATTACACTCTTCCTTAATATTGACCAGTCATAGAAGAGCTTCCTCTCTCAGCTGCAACCATTATGAACAATTGTCCACAGGAAGTTCATAGGAACTCAGAAGAAAGCGGTGTGAACTGCTGTGAATGCAGACAGGTGTTGAAGGCTGTTGTTTTTGAGACTGTTGGTTTCTTTTTTGTGGCCAGGGAGGGCAGAGGAACCCCTTCTGCAAGAGGTGAAGTTGTCTCCCTTGCAAAACCTCGGCCAATTGCAGGCCACCCCTTTTCTCCACGAGTGCAGAAACGATGGCTGATGAATTTACTTCCTGCAGAGTCGCACTGGAGTAGATTTATAGATTTTGTGATAAATTTTAAACTATATTTAGGGACTTTAAGGAAACAGTAATGAATAGGCACAGGTCTTGAACTACGATTCGTGATTGCAGCTGCTTCATAATAGACTTTTTTTAAAAGTACCAGTATGAGACAGGAAGTGGAGGGGAATATAAAATTATGCTGAGCCCAGAGAAAGGAGGATCCTCGAGTACGAATTGAACAAGACCCATGGGAAAGCCAAAAATGAGGAAGGAGGGACTGAACCTATGATGGATTTCTGAACAGTCACCCAGGGTCTTTCCATTAATAGCAGGCAGGATGTTTTCATTTATGAAAACCCGATTAGTTTGTCAGGCACTGATAACCTTTCTGTAAGGATTTTCATTCTGTGCACTGCATGCAGGGACATAATAGGGATATTCTTGTCTGTTAATTTCCGTAGGGTGACTTTTCTGTAAAATCCTGGACATGAAAAAGGAGTTATGCTTCCATCTGTGCCTGGCAGCCTTGTTTGTATTTAGCAGACCTTTTCCAAAAGGGTCATGGGAGAGGAAGGTGAAAGCCTATGGATTTGATGACGTGTATCTGTCCCTGTTGTCTCTGTGTAGGTACTTCATGGATGTCCCACGGAATGGCTGTTAAGTTTGCCCTACCTTGTTGTCCTTTTGCATCAGGTGATGTAAAACCAGGGTGCAGGCTCTGCCAAGAACGTCTCTCCTTATCTCTCCATTGGAAAATTGACTTGGAGTTTTATCACACAAACCTGGAGCGTCAAACTCAACATCTCTGCTCTGAGTCCCTGTTTCAGTTTCCTGTCTCTCAGCTCTTGCTCTTGGAGTGGACAACACCCATGTCTTCCCTGGCTTCTGGCTTTAGCAGTGTGTCTCAGATTTCACTTGCCCATGGTGCAGAGGAAATCTGTTCAAACTGTTCCCGACCTGTCTTGTCTGAGTGGAAGCAGCTGGTCTCTGGGAGATTTCCTTCTTTTTTTTTGAGAATTGAGATACAAGACAGGTATCTCAATTCAGGCTTTTCAGGCCTGAATTGGCCTGACAGGCAAAAGGCTTTTCAAGCCTCCTGGATTCTCAAAGACCTCAAAATGGTCAAGCACATAAGTGACTGCTTTACTTGAGTATGATAGATCAGCATGGAGTGAGTCAGCAGCTCAGACATGATTTATGATGTTTGGAGAGATGAGGAAATCCCGTGTTTTCGCTGAATTTTCTTTCCATTCCCTCTACTCTACTTGATCCACCTCTCTGACATGATGTCATGCATCTTTGCTGTGTACGTAGAGTGAATAACTCTCCAACTCAAATATGTCTTCAAACTTAGATGACCAGGTCTTCATCCCAGTATTGCTAAAATCAATGGCCAGGTCTTAATTTCTGCTCACTCTCAGGAATTACTGAGTTCCTTTGACTAAGTTCTCCCTTCAGGCTCTTGGATAATGAAATTTTCTCTCTTCTCCACCATAAATCTACTGGGTTAGGAACATGATCCATTTTTCCTTTAAGGCAGTGGAAGTCTGTAGTCAATGGCAATCCAGTGACAAGGAAGGGAAAACATCTATCACGCCTATAGAAGTTCATTGATTTTGAAAAGTGCTTGGTCTGATTCATCCAGACAAACATAGTCCTGCTGTTACAGAACAATCACAAAGATTTGCAGGTGCTTTCAGATAGTTCTGTAATATATTTTAAACACAATCTCTGACCATTTTTCAATTTGATTACAGCCTATGGTTTAGGCACATGGGTGGATTATATTACCTAGGTGGGGAATGTGCCCTTTCCACAGCTTATGGGTATAGAGACCTTTGTGTTCCCACTACCTGCAGTATTGGATCTGGAGCAGTGATATGTGTGAAAGGCTCACACATGAGTCTACAGGAGCTCTAACACATCAGAGGATACAACAGGTGGATGAGCACCCACAAATATGATCAATCAGATTGACCTGAGAAATAA
Source organism: Oxyruncus cristatus (assembly GCA_013399855.1). Taxonomy (NCBI): domain Eukaryota; kingdom Metazoa; phylum Chordata; class Aves; order Passeriformes; family Cotingidae; genus Oxyruncus; species Oxyruncus cristatus. Next base: position 446,258 of record VXAY01007012.1, on the reverse strand, counting down.
TTTATTCCGCATCCCTTCAGCTAAACCAAAGCCAAACTTTTCCTATTTATAAAAATGCAAAATTTCATTTTAAAAGACCCTGCACTCAAGTGTCTCTTTCTCAGTTTCTGAGTCCATTTCCTTGTCTTATGTACTCCATGCTTAAGACTTTCTAGTCTTTGCCCAAGTAATGGTTTGGTACTTGTGTTCCGCAAAGCAGGCACAGCTTGCGGCAGTAAGTGCAAGCAGGATAGATTCAGTTGATTCAGAAGTTGATTCAGAAATGTGGATCAACTCAAATCCTGATCTTATAGAAGAGGTAGCTTGAAAAGTCCCTCTCCTCTCCTCTGCCTTGAGATCCATCTCCAGAGCCACTGGTGTAGATGGAAAGCCTCCCACCTCATTTGTTAGCTTTGGATCAGCCCTGAGCGAGGGTTGGATTTCCTGGGATGTCAGCCATTCTTGGTCCTCAAAGGAGCAGACCACCTGTCAGAGGTGATCAATAGATGCCATTGCCTGCCCTGGAATGTGAGGCTTTTCAAAAAGGAACTCCCAGGAGGAGATTCAAGCCTGGGATGTAATCTTGACCACACTCAGCTGACATTCAGTGAGAGGTGGTTATGATGGTGGCAGTCTTCCTTCCAAATGTTTACAGCACATGTGCCTCAGGCAATGAAAAAACAGATGGAAAAGAGGTTGTCCAATCCTTCTCTGTCACTGTTTCTTTCTTGTACCAGTATCCTGGTACATTTTTTTCCTCCTTTACACCTTATTTATACTGGACAGGGGTCAGCATTTGGGCTGGTCCTTAAAAATTTTGTGTGGTCAAGAGAAGTCTATCTCTATCCTCAGGTGCATCAGAGTAATTCATTTTGGTGGTGTCAGAACTGTGAAACTAAGGCTGGAAACAATCCAGGAAGTTATATCTGAATTATACCCACCAGGTGAGCTGCGTGAAATAGGAGTAACATTTGTGTTCAAGCTATCTTTGCAGTGAATACCCAGTAACAATACTCCTGTTTCTGAAAAAAGGCTCGTATCTAGAGTCCTCTGATCCCCAAAACCCACACTGGTGTTTGTGGGAGCTGGCCAGTGACTCACTGAAGACACTGAAAATAACTGAGGTTTTCCCCTTGAGGTCTCCCATAACAGACTTCTGACTGAGCTTACTGTGCTACCTGGACCATTTTGTATTTTCCTCCACCTCCTCATGATTGGAGTCCTTAGACTAAGCTAAATATCCACCTGGCAAATGCCTTTTCAGGTATATCCAATCAAATCATGTGTCATCAGGCTTAAGGTTCTTCCCAGACAACTTTGGATGCTACAAATAAGAGGTTTACTTACCGGCAGTTGTCTGGAGTTTCTCGACATCAAGGGGAGAGAAAAAGGCACTTCTAAAGCTTAAATGTTGTACATATTTTAGGCAGCCATTTTAGGATGTCACCCAGCTCCTGGAAGTGGCCATTTCTTTTCACGGAGTAGCTCTGCTGAAGTGTGGGCTTTGCCAGTACCTGGAGGTGAGAGACATAAGTCCCACCCAGACATCAGTGCAAAATGTGCAAGAACTGACCTCATGCAAAGCAAGGATGACTTTGTTGGCCTCTAACCCTCGCACAGAAGATTTTCTGGTTAGTTTGGAAGTGTCTGTGCACTATTTGACAGCAAGGGATTTTACAAGGAAGGCAGTAGCTGGATTAGAGGAGAGACTCCTGCTCCTCTCCTGAAAACCTCTTCCTCAAATGGCATCCCAGCAAAGTCTCTGATGCCCAAACCTTTTCAGATCTTTTTATCTTTTTTTTTTTTTTTTTTTTTTTAATGTCAAAACTGTGCTCAGTGCTGCAGTGATTCTTCTGTATGTTTGTTATGATCAACTAATTTGCATTAATCAGGTTTTCATTTTGGTATCAAAAGGGCTTCTGGCAGCAGCAGCAATAATTATAGACCAAAATTATTTTAATATTTATCTTATCTAACATCTAAGCATGTATTTGGAGGGCACCCAGACACAGCAATAATGTTAAAGGAGGTTGAAATGCCATTGTATACGTAAATAAACAAACACATAAATACTTCGATTCTCAGCTACACAGAATTAAAGCTTCACACATCTTAACGGGGTGTTATTTCACTGTTAAAGCATCGTTAAAGCACGAAAATCAACTCAGTGCTTCTGAGGCCTGCTTTAACTTGTGTATTTATCCAGTCAAAACATTATGATCATGTAGACACAAATCTATGAAGTGACCCTTAAATAATTATTTATTTTTGCCCTCTTTAGCCTTCAAGAATTTATCTGGGCTGGTGGAAGACAACTTTAGGCTCCAATGCCTATTGCTGTAAACTGTTAGGTTCTCAATTTTCTGTGCATCTGAAAAGTGAAGCTAATTAGCCTCATGTCACCAAACATTTGAGATGCAAAGTGTTGTATTGTTTTCATCACACAAGAATAACAATACACTTCTGAGTGTGACATTAAGAGCTTCAGAGCTAAAAAAATGTGGCTACCATAACAATACTGACCCATCCAATTCCAATTAGTGACCTCAGAAATGCCCAAACCCCGTTTTTTACAATAAACCTCCTTAATATTGCAGTACTTTGGCATGGCAAGGACTAGGTGATGCTCCGTCTGAGAAATATTGTTTTCTGAGGATGAGGTGCTAAGAGTTCTTCTGCAAGCATGCCCACACACAAAGCATGGCTGTGCAAAAATCAGTGGTTGTTTCAGCTGCCAATCTTAAGGAAGTTAGAGACTAATAACATGAAAAATAATTTTGGTTACTAAAGGTGGTGTTAGATTGTGGTACTGCTTTGGGTTCGTCTCTCAGGAGATAAGTTTGTGGTGAACTGAATAAGTTTGCAGTCTCCCTGAAGCTGGGTTTTGCTTCTAAATCAGTTTTGCTAAAAAATAACATGTGAAAAGGGGGGACACTCATTTCAAAACCTTGAAGGCGACAGAAAAAAACTGGGGGGAAATTGATCCACAAATGTATAATTTCTACATTTTTAAAATGTTTCTCCTTTGGAAATGTATTTGCTTTCATGTTTCCAAAGCAGAAAGTTTTGATTATTTCATTTAGTACGGGCACTCTTCATAAAAACGTGACTGACTTAAAAAAAAAAAAAAACAAACAAAACCCCCCCTGAAAACAGCAGAGAAAAATATATTAATAAGGCAAATTAATGTGAAAATTTGAGGGTCACGTTGAACACAGTATTTTGCCTTGACCTATATATAATGCATTAAAAAAAATTCAGCACAAAATTAAAAATTAATGCTAACCCTCCTTTATTTCTTCTATTCAGTTTCTGAATGGAACCTCTCGTCTCCTTCTAGCAAAGGGTAATTTTTTTTCTCCCCAGGTCATTCTTGGATTTAATCTGCTCTCTTTGTGATCAATAATCAAGCAAGGCCAACAGAGCCTGACTTCAGAAATCCCATCATTAACAGGGATGGTGACATTTTACTGCTCTTTTTAGACACCTTATAGAGATATCCAGTGTAAGAAAAGCTTTATTTTACCTATGACTGACATATTGACCAGTTCCCATGAATGAGATTGCACATTTCTGTCCAGGCAGAACGAGGAACAATAGTAATGTCACCGTGTAAAAAAAACATGTGCACACACACACACAGAGTGAAGGGCTGGACTTCTTGGCTGAGCATATAAATCTAAAGGCTTTGAACCACATAGTTATCAATTCAGCTGTCAAATAATTATACCACTGCCCACTGGATTTTTGGAAGATCTGCCATCTTGCCAGAAGAGCATTAATACATAGAAGAGATGAGAGTTTGTATCCCTTCCCTTCCCTTCCCTTCCCTTCCCTTCCCTTCCCTTCC
>VXAY01007012.1:365737-427736 GCA_013399855.1 Oxyruncus cristatus | reverse complement strand
TCCTCTCCTCTCCTCTCCTCTCCTCTCCTCTTCTCTTCCCTACTCTCCTCTTCCCTTCTCTCCTCTCCTCTCCTCTTCTCTTCCCTACTCTCCTCTTCCCTTCTCTTCTTTCTCTCTCTCTTTCTCTCTTTCTTTCTCTCTCTCTTTCTCTCTCTCTTTCTTTCTTTCTCTCTCTTTTTCTCACTAATAAGGGAGCTCCTGCTGCAGCCTTAGTGCTACCCAATTTGAAGTCAACCAACCAGCAGATAAAAATCACTTGGAAACAAGCTCCATGAGCCTGCTGTCCACTTACTATTTTTTCTCTCTTCTAATGCTTGGAGTTCCAAAAGGCGTAAGAAACACTTATTAGCTTATTATTTGAGGTAAATCTAATCAGCAGGTGATCTGTCATAATGACATTTCTCCGAACATAAGAGGAGAAAAAGCCTGGGGACATATCAGTGATAAGTTTCCCACCCAAGACAAACCAAGGTGAGCCCTATTGGGTCAGAACATGACTGATCAGTGTGGTCGTACCCTGTCACATATCTTGCAGGGAAGCTCACATCTTCTTGTGGGTAGGTTAGTACTGTTTCTCATTATTAGTATGGCTCTGTAGGTGTGCCAGGCCCTTTCCAGACTAATTAAATAAAAGGTCTCTGCCCCAAGGAACTAACCCAGCAAGGGATGACAATAAACAACAAGAGGAAGAGGGTTATGCAAGTGAAAGATCATGAGATACATCTCATGTAGTACCAGTATGTTGGGCCAAATCCTCAAGTAATTACATAAAGCCCAATTTTGCCAAGTTGTTCATTGTTGAGTTACTCCACCCTCGTGTAAGAAATCCAATTGAATTCGCTTAATGAGAAAAAGACATGGAGAGGCAAACAATCACACCTATAGCCCAAGAAAGTGGATCTAGTTATGGAGAAAGGGACCACTCCTCAGGTGGTCCTCTCAAGCTGTTATCTAGGCAATCTATGGATATTTAGTTTTATTAAGCACTGCAATAAGGTGAAACAAAGCACTCAGATTCCCTCAAAATTAGTTATTTTCAGATCCAGTTCATTATGACTGGATGTTATAAGGCACTTAGGAATCAATGGGAGACAAGCGCCCTTGAGAATCTAGCTTCATATCTTTAAAACTGGATCTTCTGCATCGGCTATCAATTCCCATCTCTCCCTCAGAAAGACCTTGTCTGAGAGGTTCCCTCCTTCCTGAAGCCACAATGACTCACACTTACAGTTGACATTCAAGGAACAAAGAAGTCTTCAGCATCTATCTTGATGTTGATTTGGGCCAAGATGGCAAGTCCCAATCTGCTTTGCATTGAGCTTGGCGAGAGAGGGGCTGATGCTATAAAGATCAAAGCAGGTCCAGATTCCCCTGACGTTATTCTGCTTAAATGTAGGGTTTGGGGATAATTCCCAGCTCCAGTTTCAGAAAAATCTCCTAACTTTCAGCTGTGAGCTTTGGTCTATCAGGGAAGCGAATCCTTGAGGGAATCCAGGTCTTTGTGAAGTAACAGCATTGGTGCTGGGGGATCTTTTTTTTTTTTTCCCCATTGGATCCAGGCCATACACAGCTGAAATATAATTCCAAGAAGTGGGCAAACAACTGCAGGGAGGGAATAGTTGGGAGTGGGACGGTGTTCAGGTACGTAGGTTGAAGGCAAAGGAAACTTTGTGTGTGTTGGCTCTGAAACCATGTGAGGCAGAGGGTGGTACAGAGAAAAGCTCAGACAGTAGCTCACCTCCTTCTTCCCCAGGGGCAAATGCCTTATTTTCAGTTAGGAATGGATACATAATAAAGGAGCCAGCTCTGTTGCCGTCATGATGCAGAACCTGGCAGTGCCTGTTTCAGAATGCTGGCTTAAGCATAAACAAGAACACATGAGAACGGGGAGAATGATGATGGACCCAAAATTTGCTAAATACTTGCAGAGCGCACGTTTTGCCTCTGCTTTGACAGTCAGGGCTCTCCCAGAGTTTTCTTGGGTCCACGTGTTCTCAGGGGATTTGTTCTCAGCGAGAAAAGTGTGAAGGATGTTGAGGCACTGTTGGTTCCCTTTTGGATGAGGTCAACTCACAGAGAAGAATCTCCAGCTAAAGTGGCATCCTGTGAAAAATAGGGCCTTGCATTTGTACACTGTCACCACCTTCCTCAGCTCCTGACCATTGCTGCTCAGCCACATCCAGCCCTGACAGGGTGCATATATATGCATCCCACTAAGCACAGACGGATGTCTGCTCAGCACCATCAGGGACTTGAGTTACCCCAGGCTCCTGTTTGTGCTGTCTGTCAGAAATGAAATAACCCGGTGGCTCAGGCAGGGGACTCGAAAGGGAAACTGATACAGAATGGTTAATACAACACCAGTCCTTTACACTGAGGATGAGCCACTCACTTCTGAGCAACATAAGAAATCCACTCCAGCCGAAAAGCATATGTTTCTTTTCTCTTTACAGCAAAGCTCCCATTTCAGACACAGGTATTATTTGTTTCTCGAAATCCCCTTTGCTTGTGTCTGCATCGCTGACCCGATCATCTGAGAGCCCTGAGAGTGGTACCTATCCCTTCCCACTATTGTTTGCTCTCAAGACCAGTTTGGAAGTGCTGTGTGCATGTGTGTTTGTTTTGTTTCTCCTGCTAGTTGTTGGTGTTTTTTTTTCCCTTTTCTTTTCTCTGGGCTTAGATGTACACAAATGCAACAAAGAAATCAGAAGCGGGAGGACTGTGGCATGCAAATCTGTCAATGTGCTATTCAATTAGTGTATTGTTACAAGTGAAACACCAGCAGCCCAGTGAGAAAAAGGAAGCACCAGGTGCTAAAAGACCAGCCAGACAGTTTTTGGTGTAGCATACTAGACAGGTTTTTCTTTCCTCAAGAAGTTTACTTGTTCTTTCTCTCATACAGACCCATAAAACTGGGGGCCACCTCTCGAGTCTCTATGTCATATCTCATCTCTCTTTTAAACTCTTCCATAAGTTGGAAATGGTTCATGGGGAAGGACGTTTCTCGTTGGTATGTTTTTACTCTCATTATGCCAAGTGGAAGCCGTTCAGGTCGTTCACCCTAGTTTTTCTTCCACCAGCCTGTGTTTATTTAGTTTCAATTCATACCATTTGCTGTGCCCATGAATTTTTTGGTTTAAATAGCTATTTTTTTCTCCTTATTTACTCTCCTGATGTACTTATATATGAACCAACACTGTTGTCCCAGTGTTCGCTTTGTTCATCTAAACAAGCCAAGATGTATCTTCTTTTCCTATGTCATGAGTTCATCATTTCCTGACCATCTCAGTACTTCAGTTTTGTGCTCTCCTAAACACAGGCAACTGGGATCTCTTCTATTGCTTTGGAGGTTGTCCTCCATGTGTTTTGTGCGGATCCAGACAGAAATTCCCCTGTCCTTATGGGAAATACCTCGTGAGACATATTTTTCAAAGCCAGGTCGCCTATTCTCTTGTAATGGTTGATCCAATTGTGTTTAATACTTTATCAGTCATCTGGACAAGGGGATTGAGTGCACCCTCAGTCAGTTTGCAGATGGCACTAAGTTGAGTGGGAGTGTTGATCTGTTGGAAGGCAGAAAGGCTCTGCAGAGGCATCTGGACAAGCTGGCTGGATGGGCCCAGGCCACTGGATAAGGTTCACTAAGGCAAAGTGCTGGGTCCTACCCCTGGGTCACAACAACCCCCTGCAGCACTACAGACTGAGGGAAGAACATCTGGAAAGCTGCCTGGTGGAAAAGGACCTGAAGGTGATGGTCAACAGCCAGATGAGTCAGCAGTGTGCCCAGGTGGCCAAGAAGGCCAACAGCGTCCTGGCTTGTGTCAGAAACAGTGTGACCAGTAGGACCATGGCACTGATTGTCCCCCTGTACTCAGCACTAATGAGGCTGTACCTTGAATCCTGTGTTCAGTTTTGGGCCCCTGAATTATACGAACTTTAAGGGTCCCTTCCGACCCAAACTATTCTATAATTCTATAAAGAAACGTTGAGGCACTGGAGGGTGTCCAGAGAAGGGAAAACAACCTGGTGAAGGGTCTAGAAAAAAGGTCATATGAAGAGCAGCTGAGGGAGATGGGGGTGTTTAACCTGGAAAATGGAGGATTCGGGGGGACCTTATTGCCCTCTACAACTACCTGAAAGGAGGCTGCAGTGAGGTGGGGGTTGGTTTCTTCTCTTAAAGAACAAGTGACAGGACAAGAGGAAATAGTTTTAAGTTTTGCCAGTGGAGATTTAGATTGGATATTATGAAAAAAGTCTTCACCAGTGTCTTCAGCATTTGAACAGGCTGCCCAGGGAGGTGGTGGAGTCACCATTCCCGAAGGGATTTAAAAGACATGTAAATGTGGCACTTGGGGGTATTATGTAGTGCTGGCCTTGGCAGTGCTGGGTTAATGGTTGGACTCAATGATCTTAACAGTCTTTTCCAACCTAAAATATTCTATGATTCTGTGATCCACTTTTCAGAACTTTTTAAACGAAATAGCTTCAGAACCTCTCATCAGGACCTAATCTGTTAATGCAGCCATCCAATATCCATCTCAAATATTTTTAGAATTCTTGTCTAGCCTAATTGTGCATGGTTCCTCTACAGACAAAGGAAAGAAAATAGGTTTCCAATCCTTCTACAAGTGACTAAAAAGGACACCTCAGACATTGGTGCATCAACTTACATCTTTACTTGATTATAGCAGGAATTTAACAAACTGCCCTGGACTACGTGTTCAACATAGCTGAAGTTAGGTGAGATGCTTTATCTCTTCCGTACTGAACCTCCAGTTCTCAAGGAAGTACAGTCCATCTTATAAGATGACTTTTTTTTATCTCTGGCACTGATAGGAGGACCTTATGAGTATCTGTTAGTAGCAAATTCTAATAATACTGTCCCACTTTTTGAGACACGGACATTTGGCAAAATACCAAATAAAATCTGTCCCCAAACTGATTTCTGAAGAACTGCAGTCATAACTTCCTTCCTCTCCCAACACCATATATTGTAATTTCCTATGTAGTGACTCCCTTTTCCACTACATTTCCCTAAAATTCCTCTCCTGATTTCCATACTCTACCGCTTAATAATTTCCCATGACGTATCCTATCAAATGCTTTTCTGAAGTCCAGAGAGATTAGATCTACTGTGTTTCCTTTCATTAGAAAATCACTGATCTTATCAAAGTAAACTATCAGGTCAGTTCAGAACAATCTATCTTTGTCAGAAAACACGTTGTATTTATTGTAATTTTCATCTACATCCATGTCTTTAATTATTCTTTGCTACTGAAGTTGTTCCATAGTCTGACTTATTGCTGATGCCAGCCCACATTTTCTGGTTCAACTCCTTCAACCTAGGACTTGATAGACCTTTAAAAATTATTCGCAGTCAGACTTCGTGTTTATGTTTAGACAAGTAAATAAAACAGTCCGGGGCTCATTCTCTGATTCCAAAGATCATGACAGGGCAAGGCTTGAAACGGTGCACTTAAACTCTACAATCCAACTTCCCACAAAAAGGAGTGGTCCCATGTGCTGGGAATGGTGCACGTGATGTCTTCTGCCTCAGCACTCCGGGTGCCACAGGACAAAGCTTGCTGGGGACATAGCTAAGAGCGGGGCAATCACATGCCCTGGCCTTGTTTAATATGCTAGTATAGGCAAAACTAATGGTAATGGTTCTTTGTGCCTTTTCTCAGACCTTTGCAAGGAGATTGTTTTGTTTCCCCTTGAGCTGATGGCAATTTCGAGGAGGCGCTTCATACTCCCATCCCCTCTTTCCCATTAGCCTTTATGCCTCTAAGCCCCTGTTCAGTATTCCCATCCTTCACTAGAAACTTTAGTGATTTGTTTGAATTTCCTTTGCAAATTCTAACTGTGTTTGACTTGTGGCAATTCTTCCACTTGACGCCTTTGTTTCAACCATCAAAAATTTCAGTGTCTAATTTGGGATGGGGTGAATCTCTCCCTTTCCAGAGTCTATGGATGACCTGAAGCACTCATTATGATCCCTGAGAAGTTGGGGGAGAAAAGTCCCATCCTATATTTACACATCTCTCTTTTTCTTTATTTGCTCTCTCTTATTCTTGCTACAATGAACTACTAACAAGACAGTTGAACTTTGTAGGTGAGGTCTTCAATCTAAAGGCAGTTCTGTTGGATCAATGGTTTATTTTCATCAGTTGAGACCTGGGCCTGCAGCTTTCACTGGTGAACCACGATGAGAAAGGTTTGACGCCATTTTTTCCTCTGTAACCCAAATGGGATTGTTTCTCCCAAGTAAAGATTATTTTTTTTCCTCCCCACCCCTGTGACGTGAAACATAAGGTTGCACATTTCAGCTACTTTTTGGATAGAGGCAATAATTTCTTAATTTGCCCTGAAGGGGCACGCGCATAAATGGGAAGGAAAAAAATAAAGAGCTTGTGGAATTGATTGGAGGAGAGATGCATCTTGTTCAAACTAGAAGTGAAAATATATTCCAAAGGAGAAATCATTAGCATTTTCATTAAATGCCAAAGAGTGTGACTATTAGACCTACCTCAGGCAACCCTGGGGTTGAAAACTTTTCAACAAGATTTAATTGATCCAGATGGATTGAGGTTGTTTTTGTTTTTTACCCCTTCCACCCTTCTACCCCCTGCTTAAATCTCTGTACTCCATCACCTGTGAGAAAACCCCAAACCGAACCAAATTAAAATAAATAAACAACGCCTTCAGCCCACGCCCTGGAATGAAAACTGCAGTGTAATATGAAATGTGTCCTGATCGTCTTGTTATGGAGCCCAGTGACTCACCAACTGCTACAATTGGGGTTAGATAAAATAAAGGGATTATAATTAAGGAGGCAGCAGGAGGATGTTAACTGGGCAGTCAGATGGTGGCAGGCCCATTACAGACCTGGGTGTGCTGGGGTTTGCCTTGGGGGCCTGCCAGGGGTGCCTGGACATGCGACTGGGGGATTTGCAGCAGAGGGTCTGCTTGGGAAAACCTAACAGGGGCTGGTTTGGCGGGATCAGTGCACTGGGAGGAGGACCCCCAGCTCCTGTTTGGTCTACTGTAGGTACCCCCCAAAAACGCCCAGTTTTCGCCTATTGTGAAGATGGGTGGTGAAGGGCTCACCTGCCAGTCCTGGTCAAGGGAAGTCATGGAGCCGTTGTTGCACTTGTCTGAGGATTGGCAGTATATCTGGGTAGTGTTTTGATCCTGAACCTTGACATAGGGCCTCTTTCCCTTGAAAAGAATTCTGAATCAGCCCCCTGGACCCAGCAGAAACCCACCTCTGATGACTATAAGGAGGGCCAGTGCAGGCACAATTCTCCAGTGCAGCAGGGAGCAACTTTACTAGTGATGGGAGAGAAAACAACAGCTTGGTAGCACATGACTCTTAGGTTTAGACTACATACTTGGCACAGTGGTAGTAATATTTTAACCCCTTGGATACAAGATCGTGCAGAAAGTAGGCAGGTTGGGTCTTCCAACCTCCACCATACCCACAGAGACATTTTTTCTGTCCTCATTGTACTCAGCTTGTTTTGCTGCTTCTTGGATTCCTGAAGAAAACTGACTGAAGAAATAATTCTGTTAAAATCTCCTGTGTACTTAGCACTTTACTTCCTGGGTGAGCCAGCCTCAAAGTCCCAAAGCCAGGCGGATCATACGATGGTGTTTCACATGCCAGAGCAGTGCCACAAATGATCTATGGCCAGTGCAAATGCTTCTTATGTAAGCCCGTGGAAGCCATTTACCTGGGTGCAAAGCACCTAATGCTTCAGTTTGGGATAGCTTAATAACTCCAGTAATTATCCAAAGGAGCCCTGAACACTCTCATGATTAACTATCAGGTTAGAACTGGACCTGAGATGAAATCTGTGCAAATGCAGCCATTGTTGGAAAAGGTTGCAGGAGTCATCCGGGGCTGTGACCGCGGTATCAGAGCATGTTGGAAGGAAAAGTGTGATGATTTATCTAGTGAAAACTATTATGGGAGTTTTGGTAGGGTGTTCTGTATTATTCCCCAGGCTGGAGTTTTGCCAGGACATCGGAATTTAAGTGCCTGAATTTAATGTAACCTTACTGGAGGAGGTAGCTGGCTGACCCCGAAGCTATGCTCCAAACCTTCACCCCTGGATTAGCCACACGTGTCCCTGTTTCCTCATGCTCCTCTGTCCACCTGTGTACCTGCCTGTTGTCACTCACCTGTCACTTACACTGGAAATGCCTCGGGGATGGCATCCCCTTTTTGTTCTGGGCTTGTACAGCCTCTTGCACAACGAGCCCTGTGGTAACACGGCCAAACAACAATTGCTAAGGGTGAAAGATCGCCAGGTTAAAGATGGCAAAACCAGTCCTCAGGACTGGCTGTGTAATAGAATAACAACAACAAATTCATAATAATAATGGCACAGGAATAATGAATGGTTATATTCAAATGTTAGCTAGCTAGAGCTCGCCACTTGTCTTTTCTGCAGCTCCTATAAAATTTATCCTCCTTGCTGAACATGTATTTGCCTGCACTGCCAAAGTGCTAATTCTGCTCCTCACAGTTTTTCTATTTGCTTTTGCTGTGTCTTTCTCAATTAAAAGGAAAAAAAAAAAAAGAAGGAGAAATAAAAATCAAATCACATGGCATCAAAGAGCTACATCAGGAGGTCATTGCATCAAATGCTGCCGCTAGTTTAATAAAGGAACTGACTAATATACTCATTAGTTGCTAATGCCCGATCAGATAATGGAATTGAAATATCATGTTTTAGGGTGTAATCAGGATCCCTGCAGGTGCTGGGATGGAATTGCCCCATAGGTACAGCATTACACAGTTAACTAGGTGTGTTACTTGACGGCGTGTTTCAGCTTCCCGAGCCTGCGGGTAGGAAGACGTGAGCAGGACTGTCAGTGTAGCTACCGAGAATGGAGAATTGGGTTGGAAACAAGTGAAAAAAACCCTGATGTGACCAGGGTTAAAGTGGATATAGGCAGCTGGAAGCCAGTGGTAGGTGTCAAGACACTTATGGGACCAGGTAGGAGCAGGTGGATGTGCCGAGACACAGTGCAGGCCCTTTGGGAGGATGCGTTAAGCTGCCTGCAGATGAGGAGCTCCTTGCGTTGGCTGAAGACTGGTGGGTGTGTGCAGGGAAGCACACTGAAGCAGGGCTTCTGGGAACATCAAAGGCTTCATCGCCTCCCTGGCATCTGGAAAGTGGAGAAGAAAAGACTAGTGTGGATGCAAAATCCCTGTGTGAGGAATTGGAGGGAGAGGGGTCCTGTCAGACCACCCCTGAGTGGGGGTACTGAGTTGCTTTTAGCATCAGCTCTAGTCTAGTTGCAAAACCCTTGAAGGAGGTAGCGAGAATCTTGCCTCCCTGGGTCTTCAGTGTCACTTGCACAAGGCTTTTCATCCCCAGTGTTCCAGAGAAGCAGTAATTGCAATTTCATTGTCCAGGGATGACAGACAAGCACGTCACAAGCCTAGCACCAGCTTTCTCTTCCCAAGCTCAAACGTTTGCCTTCTAAGTTTTCCACTAAGTGGGTAAGTCCAAAGAAGTTTGCAGTACTCTTTTTTAATTATGTTTTTTTCAACTGAGGAAATGAAAACACATAAAAAAATTCAAACCCAACCCCAGTCTAATCAATGCTACCAGACTTTGGGTAAACTGGGCTGAATGACAAGAGTTTTCCAGAGGAATTTGTTTTGTATGGAAGTTAACTTTAAACACTTTTCTTCATTGCCAGATGATTTAATACTGGATGAGCCAATGAAAGACTTCAGAGACACTCAAATTACTTCCCAAGTTGCTCACAGAATATGTTCTGCTGAGACAACACCAGGCTAGAGACTTCAGTGGGATTAGCAGTAAAGCAAAGTTTTGTTTTACTACAGTATTTTAGATTGTCTTCCAATCTTTATTTCTTTTTATTTTTCTCCCTTCTGCTCCCAGTTGCTTAATAATAAAAACTTGCACGTCAATAACAACCCCTCCTGGCTAGTGTCTCTCAACACTTTCTATTTGTCCTCCTCTTCCTTCAGCATCCCAGAACTTCCTCCTTCCATGTTTTTTTCATGCACTCTCCTGGAAAGACAGTCCAAACCCTTTAAGAAGAAGGAGTGAGCTCACCCAGTACTTACTCATCTGCTGCGAGGTTCTTCAGAAGAGGGATAAAAGAGGTTGGGAAGAGGAAAGCGCGTATCCCTTCCTTGGGTTTCTCAGACAATTAAAAGGCTCAACTCCAGGAGAGGGCTCAGGGCCATGAATCCTCTGGAAAGGGAGACATCCTCTTGCTGCACGGAATAGGGAACCTATATAGTACAGGGAGGCAGGATTTAAAACATTTAATTTTTTCTGTTTTCCTCTTTGGTGTTCTCTATTGGTTAGTTTAGGCAGGCTCCTAAGCCATGTGCAGACTGCTATGAAACCTGTTTTTGGTGGATTCTGCAGGGAGATCCATGGGAATTAGGTGCCTATATAATTACACTTATACACCTAAAGCTATGGCTGTGTTGATAAACTAAACAAGGCCAGGGCTCAAGCCCAGGTACTGGCACATGATCTCTCAAACTATCCAACCCTTAGCATGGTCCCTGGTGATGGTTTTGTCCTGTTCCAACTAGCATTCTCCCAGACAATGCCTGGGCATGGTCCAGGAACATGGGCCTGGGCCAAGGAGCATCACCACGGGCGGTTCAGATGCAGCCCCCCGGTTTTGGAAGGAAAGACGCTTATCAGCAGGGACGTAAATTGGGCTGTGCCAATTGGCCTCTGGGCCAAAGAACAGCCCCATGCATGTCTTATTTACTAGAATAGATGAAGTTAAATGCTTTCAAGAATGTAGCCTGAGATGCTAAATAGGGACTTGGGAGCATAGTTGGGATCCTGGTGCTTAAAAAGAAAGGGGGATAAAAGCAGTGCTTGGTTTATCCAAATATTAACTCGTTCCTTCCTAATGTGCACAGATTCATTTCACAGCAGACCCAAAAGGGACAAGATTCTTCATTGCCCTTTTCTGCTGCTTTTATTTTCTTGTACAATCACAATCCACTTGTGGTCACTTCCCAGATCTCCCAAAAATATAAAAGTCATGAAGATGGACAACTACAGTAGAAAGTCAGGGCTATTTAACACCGGAATGGAAGCGAATGCTTTAGCAGGAACAATGTGTTTTGGTGTTTTCCTTCAGGTTCTTGTCAGAAGTATCTGACACCTCTGTCATTACTTGGTGAAACAAGATTTTTCTCTCCCTTCAATCTGCTCCAGTGCAACATTGGGTGGAAGGTGGTAATGAGACTTCAGCACTGGTGCTAGTGAGAATAAACCTGGCTAGATGATGCTGACCTGCTTTTACAGCACAAATGAAAGTTGGCATATCTGTGCCCCTTGCCATGAGCACTCAGCCATCCAGGTAAACAATGGAGCCTGTCTTTGCGCAGCACCTCGTGGAGAGGTGTCCTTTTCCCCAGCCAGCTCACCAAGCAACGTGACACCTCAAGCGCTAAACCCAACAGAGCATCCACATGCTTCAAACTGGGGGGGCTCTGAACTTGCTGCTTGAAAAATCTTTGCTGCAATCCTCTTGGCATTAACATTTAGAGGAGTTTCTCAGCCCGCTGGTAATTTGCTGAATTGGACAAAATAGAAGAGAAGGAAAAAAAAAAAAGTAGCTTTTTAATTCTGACTTCAAAACATATTTTGACTTAATCCGCTCAGATTTCTGCCTGTATAAAATCTGAGTTTCTTGCATTAGAAATTAGGTGTCTATTATACATGAACATATGATGTGTTACGTGCATTACAAACAGAGGCTTGTGTAATAGATATGTATGTGTGTATTCCTTATCGCTGGATGGATGCATCATGTTATAATCCCTCATCCTTGTGGCAATGAAGACCCTGTTTAAAATCATGGTCCTGCTGGGCTGGACACGTGGCTGCTCAGTGATGAGTGCCCAGGTGCCAGCAATGATCCAGCCCGAGGGGAGAAGGATCAGTCTCAGAGCCTCCTCTCAGGATCCTGCTTCCTCATGGGCATTTCACTCTGGAACTTGTGTTATTAGGATGTCTGGAGGCAAAGTCCCCACTCCTGTATGTGTCATTCGGGTGTCTGGAGGTGACATGGTTGAGGCTGGAGAAGAAGAGAGTGGCAGAGCTTAGCTAAACTCAGCCTGCCAGAGTTATCGGTTGTGATCTTAACTAGAAGGTCCTTTTTCTGCTCACTTACCCTTGCACACACGCACATAATTGCAGTGTGAATTCATAATATAAACCATGATGTAATAGACACCAACTCAACTCAGCTTAATTACTGTACAAATGAACAACAACTTAAATCACAAGCAGAGTCCCATTAAAAGTAATCAGATCCTGGGTGGGGAGATGGTTAAAGGTGGTGTTTGAACTCCAAAGAAAAATATGCTCTTGTTTGGACATAATTTGGTTTCTTTTTTTTTATTGTTATTTTTCTTACACAGTGTATTTTTGCTCTCTCTCCCTGGCTCTCTCTCACTTTAATTTTTTCAACCTTTTCCTGATAAACCAAACTAGTCTAGACATATCTTTTGAGAGCAAATGTTCTCTAAGCAATGTTCATTCCTTGTGAGTTTGTACGTTAATCATTAAATATAATTAATTAGAACATCTTGTAATTAACTTGGAAAGCAAAATTATACGAGGGAATGAGTTTGTAACCACATCACATTTGAAACAAAAATAAAACTTTGACTAAAAGGAATAACTGCTCTTTGGAATTAGATGAGTAACAATGTTGGATTGGCTCCCCCGGAGCTGTAATGTTGGCTCTGAATTCATTCACATATATCAACCATACTTCACATTGATACATGTGCTCACACACACCTGTATGTGCACATCATAGTGCCATGGCCCAGAGTTAGCCCACTGCAGGGATGCTTTAAACCACCTCTCTGTCTTCTTGTGCCTTTGCACTGTGGAGGGACTCAGCAAACACACCATCAAGCAGCCTTAGCGTTGCTCTGACTTGCCCTGACTGGTTGTGATGGCACTTTGGGTATGATGCTGCTGGAAACTGTGGCATTTCATGGTGGGCTTTCCTGCCAAGGCTGGCGAGAGCTGGCAGGGGGTGGCAGACAGCTGGCCACAGGAGTACCCCCAGCTAGTGATTCTTGGTCCAAAGGAATCTGCATATACATGCTGGAACCAGTTCTCAAGTCCACCAGTTCTCCAAAGAGCAGGTTCTGGGCTGACCTGTGGAGCACAGCCAATGAACTGCCTTAGCTGTCTGGTTCAAAAAAAAGAGGAATCTCTTCTTGCCAAGGAATTGTTCCCATCAAAATTTAAATACTGCAGTCATCTCCTTGTAAGTGCAAAGAGTTCTGCCATCCTTGCTTGACTGAATAATCTGGGGATGTCCTGGAAGACAGAAACTTCACTATTCTCAACAGAAGCACACCTGTTCAGGCTGCTGCAACATCCCAGGATGAGATACTGGGCCTCGGGGCTTTGGGCTGAGAAGTCCCTGAGGTCTGTAGGAGCAGCAATGCTGGGGAATCCCCGGGTGATTACCTAGGTAGACTTGGGAAGGTTGTAGTAGCTGTACAGCAGCTCCTGGAGCATCGTTGGGCTCTGCCACTTGCCTGTCACGTGGCCTGGGGCATGTCATTTCACCTCTGTTTTCCCTTCCTCTCTGTCCTTGTTGAGTACATCACGTTCATGAGGAGATCATCCTTCCTCTACACTTTGGACAGGCGGTACTGCCAGCTAAAAGGGCTCTTTCGCCTCTGTCACATCCCCAGTTGGGATAATGCCTTCCACAATCACTGACATTTGCTCAAACAAGCCAGAGGACTTCGTTGCTTTGAGCTTGCTCTTGAATTCCCCCTTTCGCAGTTTTGGCAGGAGGAATGGCCAAGCCTCTCTCCAGTCACTTCTCTGCCCTCCACAGCCAAGCAATCACACATTTTTGTGGTTGTTTTTTGGGCCAATGGAGGCAGCTGGGGAGGAGAGGGGCTAAGGTGGAGAAGAGCAGAGGTGGAGTGGGAGAAAGGCTCCTCAGAAGATAAGGGAGATGAAAGATGAAATCATTTGGAAGTCCCGAAACCTAGCGAGTAGACAAACATCATTGGTGACTGAGGTGAGGCAAAGTCCTTTTCTCTTTTGGAGGCACGAGATGAGTGACCAAAGGACTTGGAAATCTGGCCTTGGGTGTTCCTCTCCATTTATTAGGACATTCCTGCTTTGTGCTGAGCTCTCAAACTGCATGTTGATCCCCTTCACTGGTTCTTAGCCTGGAAATCAGCTAAGAAGCCATCACTCAGCTAAAACTTGCTCAGGTTGTGGAGGGTTAATTATTTTCAAGAGGCTCAAAAATCTAATCTCCCCCTGGGTGAGCAGATGAAACAAGGTGTGGATTTACAGGGACAGGATGGAAGGGGAGAGTCACTAGGAGCATAACTGTGATTTCCTGGCCTTCTGCCTCCTCCCTGCCTGTTGGTAGAACCCTGCCACTGGGGCAGGCACCAGGGGTGGGATGCAGCTTGCCCAGTGTTGAGCAGGTTGATATTAGACACCTGGGACAAACCAGACAGGTCGCAGGACCTTCCCCAGGCATATGGGAGGGACAAGAACCTCTAGGAAAAGAATATCCTATATCATGAGGGGGCTAAGATTCACCCAGTCTACATCCTTGGGTTGACAAATGAAGTGCCCATCTTGCTCTTCAGTGGTGACATGAATCCCACACCCAAAAAGGAACTGGAGCTGTGGTTATCTGCCTGAAGAGGAGCTCCACTCTGCATTCTACCTACTCACCCATCGCCACTTTAGCTGCATCTGTCCTTCCTGGCCTTCTTGCTTTGGCAAAACTCCCATTTCGGAGCAAGATAAGACGGGCCTGATCCAGACACGTAAGAAAAAGTCTGCTCTGTATGGCACACGACACCTGCCCACATTTATTGTTTCGCAGAGGCAGGGCACCCTGAATAAATGAGGGAGCATGCATATGCCCAAGGAACAACAGCAGTGAACGACAATAAAAAAAAAAATCTGAAAGAGATGTGACAGTAGTTTTGAATAGAGCTGACACTGAGCAAACACTTTGCACAATGTGGAGGGTGATATAATATCCTGCCCTTTCAGAGTGTCACTGTGACTTGTATTCAACATTCATTGGCAGCAGCAGCCCGGCTTGATCTTCACACTGAGAGGTGCTGAGCATATATCTAGGAAAAAAGAAGATAGACAAAGAGATGCACCCAGTTCACTGCCCTTTCTTATGTGGGTGTGAATCTACCTTTGTGGAACCCATGGGAGCTTCTCTACTGACTTCAGTCCCTATTAACCTCCCTGATGAGTAGTAGGAATTTAGGCATGCGTGGAGGGAAGGGTGTTTATGAAAAGCAAGGTCTAATGAGAACCCGGTTTCAGAGTTAATTATGGAACAACCATTGCCGCTCCCTAACCCAATACTGCGCCTGATTCTGATCTCACTGCATGGGAAAGCGAGATACTTTATACCCATGGGGGCTCTTGGGCTGCATATGGCTCTTGAGCAATTTAGGTGCATTTATGCTGGGTGATATCATGTGATCGGCAGTGGGACTGCACTGATGCCGGGCTGCTGGGTAATCTGTGGGATGAAGCAAATCAGCAGGACTTGCCAGGTCATGCCCAGCCCCATCCCATCCCACAGTGGTGCAGGGAGAAGGAGGAGAACTGTTGTTATCTCCTCAGTGAACCACTCCTGCTTCTCTCCCTCCCTTCACTCTCTGATGTGCCTGATACGTGTCTTCTGTCTCTGGGCTGAATGAGAGGTGTTGGTAGATGGTTTGTAAGGTCAGCAAGATGGGCCAGCGTCGGGATCAATTGAGCAGTACCCGCGTGTGTATGTAATCAGGATCTGGCCTTCTGCTAATTAAAAAGCTTAAACAAACGCATGCAAATGAGGCAGATATGAACACGCAGGTGGATTGCTGGAAACAACACCCTCCACTCCTCCAATTGAGGGGGCAGCCGGTCCCAGCACTCCCTTTTGTTTTGTTGTTTCCACAAAAAAGCTGCCTCTGTTGTGGGGAAGTTTCCCCTTGGTTGAGTTCAGCGCGTACGGTCCTGGGGCATAAACAGCCTCTTGTCCCATGACACACACTTGCCCTGAGATTACACACACACACACACAGAGCTTGCCAGGGATGGCACAAAACACTTCACTGGGAGTGTAAGGAAAAGCCACTTTCCCACTTCTCTTGGCCTTGTGTTTGATGGACCAGGAGCCTTTTTTCAGAATGACGTGCAGAGGGTTTGCAGCATGTGACAGATCTTTCTGGGTCTCATTCTTTTCTCAATGAGGCCATACTGCATAGCAGCCCTGGGAAAACCTTCGGGGAAAGACAGATTTCTTGGCCCCAGAATGGTGCATGAAACAGGGACACAGGTGACAGCTCTAGGGCCCTTGTACCTGAATCAAGATGATATTGATCATATTTTTCAGTATAAACCAGATTCCGGGATAAGTCTTATAAATACTTGCACTGCTCTTGTCACTGCACTTCCAGAGCCCTTTGAGAATACGGATTTTTCCCACTAACATAAATGGTCCTTTGATAATGGAAAATTTGCCTGAGTAAAGGCTGACTGCTTAATGCAGTGATTAAGTCATTGCTTTAATCTGGCATAGCTCTTGAAAAATCTGCTGGAAAGAGTTACTAGAAAGGTCCTTTGAGTTCCCTTTTCCCTACAACCACTCATTCTCTTTGTGCTTACAGTAATGTTCCCGGGTCTTCCTGGTGATACAGATCAGGGAATTGATCTGGCCATAAGCTCTGTTGGCCAAAAAAAAGAAAACAAACACCCCCACCCCCCCACCCCCAAATAATAAACCAGCAAAACTAAAGCCTGGGGTTTTTTTTTCAGCAATGTGCCAACATGAGATCCGCCGTCAGTCAGAAGGAGGTGATAAGAATGAGAAGACATAGATGTGGTTGAGGTGGCCCTGTTCATTGTACACAGCCAACAGAAAATTGCTAGCACCATGGAACACACTGTGCTGAAGACCAACCTCCAACCCTTCTGGCTTGTATACAGGGTAGTTAGTATCTACCAGATGCCTGACATGCTTAGCAAAACTTACACTTGGAATGCCCCAGCCCAGGCTGTGCATCAGGGTTGGACACCTTGGAGTGAAGCGTGTCATACCCCAGTTTGCTACAGGGAAGGTAACTTGACAAGAAACAGAGTCAGAGAGAGACCTACTCAGCACAGATTCATGCATCATTTCTATGATCTTCACCCCAATGGTTGACTTTGCTGCTTCTTCTAAACTTGAGTCTACTCTATATATTACTTTGAGTAGGACTGAATGTGAAAAGAACATCAGAACTTTTTCTCCCATTCTCTTTTTGGAAAACGCTCTCAGGTATCTCTCACATCCTCGTCTTCTCTGCACGTCCCCATAAGGGAACCAAAACACCAGAGTCCCATTAGACCTAGGTGTGTGATATTTTATTTCATGCAATGTATTTAACTTTTAGTAGAACTTAGGCTGGGGGTTCAGCAGAGATGAGCAAAGCAGTGTGTTAATTTGCTTGGCATAGCTTTGTCATGTGGGTTTTCATTTTGCAACTCCACAACCAAAATAAAGGTTAGCAGAGATCAAAGTCATTTGCTGTTTAAACTCTAATGCTCAGGGGAAGGTAGAGGTGCTATTTCAGATAGGAAGAAGTCTCTGATTTCATGTCATTAAAACCATATGTCTCGGTTCCTGAAAGCACATAAATACACTCATAGTTGAGCTTAAAGACAGCAGCATATGTAAATACTTTGATAAAGCAGAGGTAGGATTACATGAAGTGCTTCTTGCTCTTGTATTGACTTACTTGAGTTAGTTAATTCAGACAAAAAAGCCATATAGGCATAATAACTTTGTTTTTAACTAGATTAAAGTTAGAAGGAACAGATTAAAGCATAGAGGGGGCTTGGATGCTGAACACGAATTACTAGTTAGAGTTGATCTCAAAATGCCCTTATCTTCGATCAGCTCAGAAGTAGAAGTAGATTCAAATGGAGAACTCCAGCATGTATTGGAAGACTCCACCAGGAGTTTGATTATGGGAAGGCTTTCTGACAATCACTTCCTTACAGACAGTCCCGATAAAGATGGACATGCTTGGTTTCCAGAATTTGTGGCTGGGACTGACTTGAGCCACAAAATTTTTATGTTTTCTTTACTAAATCTGACTGGCCATGCAAGTTAAGAATGGTCTCTCAATTTTTTTTTTAATTTTTTTTTTTTTTTTAATTCCCACTGAAAACAGCCCTTGAGATGTTGATTCAGTGTTAAGTTTTGGCTGAAATTCTTGTTCCAAGGCCTTGGTGTCAACAAAGATTTCAGATTCCTGTTTACTTTTAATTGGCTTTGCTTTTAGCCACAAGTAAAGATTGCAAAACAAAGGCGTGGAATGGCCATCCCCTGCTTCCAGTGTGGGTCTGCATCACCTTTTTTTTTTTTTCCCCCCTGGGCTTCTTATGCGAATGTGTTTGTGAAACCACTTGAATCAGGAATTTTGTTTTCAAGTGGGGACCTAAATTAAGGATCCTACATCCCTATTTAGAAATGGATAAAAATAGCAAAAATTCCTGAGTTCTCTTCTCCATGGAGACACTCCTTGGCCCTGAGAACTTTCAAGAATTTGGATGTGGAATATTATATTTGTCAGCATAAAAGTTGTCAAAACTTTTCCAATCATAATCTAGAGCAGAAAGAGCAGATTTTTGTTTAGATGTTGCTCAATATCATGCAATGAATATACCCATGGCATGTGGGTGCAATTGATGTTCACGGTTATGTGAAAAAATATGAAAGATGACCTGATTTCCCAAAGCAGAGCTCTCAGGGATATCTCCCAGTGTCATGGATGAACTCTCAGGAGGAGTCACCCGATCTGCTCTCAGCCCATCCCTTACACCTGAGCCTGTTTTGGGCTGGGATTTTCCAAAGTGCTCAGTGTTGGCTGAACTCCAGTATCAAATTTACTGGCAGTGATCCCCAGTGATTCATTAGGAGCAGAGTTAGACCTGACCCTCTGAAGAAGTCCACAGTGAGATCCTCCTTCAGGACTTTTTTCTTGGTGGCTGTAGAGAGAAATGAATGAAGAAGACTAGATCAGTGCACCTTGGCGGGAAAACAAATGCTGTTGCCTTTAATATTCTGCAGTTGAAGATGATAAAATTCTTCCTGTGGGGAAGTTATGAAAATCCTTGTCATCGCCCCGCTCACTGTCTCACGCCACTCGTGAGTTAATCTCTCCATTGCAACGTGTTCCCCTGGCTGATTGACCTCTGGTATCTCTCCCACTCTGTGGTTTTGGAATGTTTTTTCTTTCCACACTGAGCATGGTGGGCAGGAGATGTGTGTGTGCGAGCCCACCGGTGCTCCTGTTGTGATCTGAAAGGCAGAAAATTCAGGGAAAGCACTCCTGTCAAAATCCTTCAGGAACTGTGAAACACCAGAAAGCCACAATGCAGGCTGGAGACTTACAGCTGAAAATGTCCAGAACAACAGTGAAAAGCATCTATCAAACATCTCGTCTGTCTCCCTAATGTTCCATCTTTCTCACCAGGCTTTTCCAGCCTCATCCTCCTCCTCACTTCGTGATTCCAGCTCTTTTATCCTGGTTGTTGGTGGTAGTAAGAGACAGATAGCACGTTTGGACATATTTGCCCTCATGTGGCTTGTCCTTCTCACCCCACCCATGCTCTGGTTGTGATGATGCATATCTCTGGGAGTCAGTGGGAGATCTTTTCACAAACACTCACTGTGTGTTGTGTCTCTTGTGGGCAGAGATGTTGCTGTGTTAGCCATCATTATTTGATCTGCCTCTCTGACAAGATTGCTTTAAAGCCTAAATGTTGGTTTCTGTTCTTAGCTGGGAACTTGCTATAGTTATAGCTTTGCCTGCATCATGGCCAAGTCCAGTTCCTCAGCTATGTTGGGAATGCCTAGTACTGTGGAATGGAAACTGTGGAGAACAAAATCTGTGACAAGGAGTGTTGTGTGAAAGAAAGGGAATATCCTACTGGAGTACTTTGGTAGCAATTTTTTTTTTTTCCTTGGGCAAATAATACTTTCCCAAAATATGCTGAAAATACTCACTAAAGTCAATGGTATTTCAGAGAGCTGGGTGGGAGAGATGGAAGAGTACTCATTCTACCTTGAAGTGGTAGAAGGGCAATCTAAATTCAGATTATAAGTGCCTCTGCATTTTGCACCCCGAGTCTTTATTTTGCCTGTTCTACAGAAAATGGTAATTGGCATGATTTTCAGTTTGGAATAGGACTGGGAATTTTCCTTGCTCATGAAAGTCAAAAGCTGGAACAGAAACTCATCATCACCCATCAAGGTCTCAGAGTGCCTTCAGCCATGAAATCCAAATACCCACTGAGGTGGTAGTTATCTTCTGATCCCTTCGTTGGCAATGGATACAAAGAGTCACTCAAATCAGTAAAACCAAGATTTAGACCATCCTCCATCGGGAACTCCCTCTCTTGCTCCTAACTGAGGTGTCTCTCAGGACATGGAAGTTGAATGGGGTGCACCTGGGTTAGTCAGAGTGCTTCTCTATCAACATGCTTCTTACCTGAGGAAGAATAACAGAGGGCATGGGAAAACAGGGCTGAGCGAGCGTGAGGCAGGGAGGAAATAGTGTCCTCTTTAAGTTCTAAAAAAATACTTCTCCTTGGGAGTAGTAGAGGAGCACAGAAAAGCTGATATTTCCTGAGGCAAGAAGTTTTCTTGGGATTTCTTTGAACAGGAGCATATTTTATAAGATTTCTACAGTGCTTAAGGTCAATTGTCTGCCTTTGCCCCAGTATGCTACCCTGAGTCAAGCTCTAGTTTTTTTATGAATTTTGGTGTTTTGAGCAGTTTTTTAATCATCATTAAGGAAGTTCAATGACAGTTGTCAGTGCATCCTCGAGGGCCTGGTCCTTCTTCTGCAGAAGGCAACAGAAAAAGTCCTGCCTATATCAAGAAGTTGATTGCCTGGAGAAAAGGAGGCACAGGAAAGACCTTCTTGCTCTCTAGAACTCTCTGAAAGGAGGTTGTAGCCAGGTGGGGGTCAGTCTCTTCTCCCAAGTAACAAGGAATAGGTCAAGAAAAAATGGTCTCAAGCTGTGCCAGGGGAGGTTTATGTTACATATTAGGAAAAATTTCTTCACTGAAAGGTTGTCAAGTATTGGGACAGGCTACCCAGGAAGCATTGAAATTGCCAATCCTGGAAATGTTAAAAAACCTGTAAATGTGGCACTTAGGGATATGCTTTAGTGGTGGTCTTGGCAGTGCTTGGCTGTGCTAGTTTGGACTTTACAATCTTAGAAGTCTTTTTCAATCATAATGATTCTACAATTCTATGGTTCTATAATGTATGTTGGCCTTTCTAGACAGACATGACCTTTCAGAATGGACTGGGAACAGGAGAGGACTGAAAACCAATGCCCTGGAGTAGCTCAGTGAGGCTTGAGAGGAGACAGAGAAAAAGCAGAGAAGGTATTTCATTTTTCCTCAACTGCTTCATGCAAACTAAAGCTTGTGATGGCATGGCAAGATCTGTATGTCTCAGACAATGAAGGCCACAACAATAAGAAGAAAACCCTTGGCCAGTGTGAGTTGGTGGAATGCCTGGAGGTTGTGATGCAGCTGAAGGGCCCACATTTGCCCAGAGGGAAGAGCAGAGGAAAAAAAAAAAACACAGGGGAAGTTATTGCATGTGTCCAGGGATTAAAAAAACCAGGTTTATATGGAGGGGATTGTGGGAACAAAGTAGTGGAAAGGACTCTGTGACCTGGCTGGGGGTGTGAGGGGATTTGGTATGCTGCTCTCATCTCATCATGATGTGAGACCATCTGCCCTGCAGCCAGCAGAGATGGGTGTAGATGAGAAACAATGGAGATCAGAACATGACCTCCAGCAATTTTGGGGGTAACAGCTACTTTATGAGTGACATCCTAGAAACAGCCAGGAGGAAATCAAAGAGAGATAAGATAACTGTGTTTCTCTGGCCGTTGTCCTCAGCCAGTTTGCAGGATTGCAGATTAGGTCCTTTTCTCTGGTTTCTCTTGCTGGTTCTCTGTGCAAGTGCCACAGGGCTGTGATAAGGAGAAGGTGGAATGGTGCTCTAAATACACCACATTTTTCCACATGCAGCAGGCTATGCTAACTGAATAAAAATATGCCTGAATCCTTCCTCTGCTTGTGCCTCTCTCCATCCAGAAAAGTTGGGATCTGGGGAGGTACACTGGGGGAAGCAGAGGGGATCTGTGGGACGGTTATGGAAAAGGATTTGGCACCTTCTGTGCCAAAAAGTGTCCTTACAGTTCCAGCGTGGGTCTGCATCTTGCTGCCCCAGTGTGACCACTGTGCACTCGGGGCTGAAACAGACAGTGCCTGGTGCTGCTCCCTCCAGTCATCCCTTTCTGACTCCACAGAGCATCCCAGTGTTCCCACGACATCCTGGGGTGATCATCACTGGTGCAGACAGCTGCAATGGGACGGCAGACTGCCATTTCTTGTTAACTTTGGTGACAGCCCCATATGGCCAAACCATCCAGGTAGGACCTTCCTGAGTGGGGTTGGTGTAGGCAGCTTAAATAGCAGGTGTTATCCAGGCTGGAGCTGATGAGGGTGTTTACAGTCAGCCCATGGAAGAAGGAAACACTCACAGGACAGGGGTAACCCTGACATGATGGGTGGGAATGGAGGTTTTTTTCAGCCAGCACAGGCAGATCTGGGACTGATCCCACAGGCAGAATCGCCCATCCTCAGGGAGGAGCCCCAGCCCTGAAGGGAAGGCAGAAAATGCAGACTTTTCTGCATTTTCCTGGGAGAGGGAGGAGGAGGGCAGGTTTCTGCCCTGGGGATCCAGTCACCCTGGCAACACAGGGGTCGGGGGTGGCCTTCGTGGTGTTTCTTGCAAAGTTGAGTCAGGGCTATGATGAACTAGTCTTGCACAAGCAGGAATGCCATCGCCAGTGGTGAGCTGAAGAACGCCGAGCTCTATTTTCAAAGACAGCTCAGAGGTTATTTATGTACGGAAATGCTCCTTATCTCTTAATTCCCAGACTGATGGGTGGAAGATATGCAAAGAGCGACTTCTGTCAGAGGCGAACTCACCAGCACTGCTACTGCCTTGGCAAGTGGGGAGGGCTCTCTCTGCCTTCCCTGGTAGCAGTGCTGACTAAGGGCCATAGGAATCTTAATTCCTGGCCCAGAGAAGGCAAGCCAAGCTATCTGATGGGCTGCTTGGCTGACAGTTAATATCCTGTCGCAGAGAATTAAGTATTCATGATATAGCAGCTTTTTTTTTTTTTTTTTTTTTTTGCACCTGGAAGACTGGAGTGGGAAGAGCCAAAAAATTCTCCATTTTGTGCTTAAACATCAGGTCTGCCCTGAAAGACCTAAATCAGAACCATTCTTTTATATTTCAAAGAATCCATGAAAGCTCCTTGGTATCAAAAATGTTTGTTGTTTTTTTTCCCCGGTCATGATTATTCTCAGAGATTCAGGCTGGAATCATAAATTTATTTCCACTTCCTTGTGGCTGGAACATTATTAGTAGGTAGAAATTTGCAACTGGAAGTTAGTTAATGATTCCTCTGTAAGTACAGCAGGCAGATGGGAATCCAGTTTCTTTTCCCTGGCTGAGCTGACACTGGCATGCTAACTAAAAGTAGTAAAACATTTATTAATGGGTGAGTTAGTAAAAGGGAATAAAAACCCAACCCAGAGCAATGAGCACAGATAATAGGGTGTCATTATTCAAGAATTATATCTGTCAGAGAAGGACATGCATAAGAATTAGGTGTCCTGGAAAATGCTGTGAAAACATATCTCTACTTCTGTTTGATGGAATCACATTTTAATTTTTATGAACTTTTTATCAACTAAATATATTTGCGTCTAAAGGAATGCTATCTCTTAATAAGCAGTAATGACGACCTTATTTACACCAAATGACATTTTCCTACTGATTGGGCCAGAAAAAATGAATTATTTTTCTAGTGAAGGGAAAAAAATAACCTCATCAGTAAATTTTTCTTGGTGATGGGGGTGTATTATGGATCATGTGAAGAGTAAAAATAAAACCTACTCCATAGGATTTATACCATAGAAGAACCATGCCTTTTACATGGGAAGGGATTTTCTAAGATATCCCTTTTAGGACAATTGGATGGAAGGTTCTGGCTTGGTGGCTGCCTGACTCTTGGGAGCAACCTTGCAGACAGGGAAGTGGAAGTCTCCATTTTCTGCTTTGCCCGACCTCAGCCTCAGCTTGGCCTCTCTGATTCAGGCTGCCAGTGAGGGATCAGGGGAATCAGTTGTTGCAAGATCAGTGGAGGCTGGACTGCCTCAGAGAGGAGGTGAGAGAGTGGTGGGGTCCATGACTTCCCCCCTTTTGTGCTGGCGGGTTTCCCACAGCAAAACTGGGGAGGAGCGGACCTGGTGCCCTGGGAAAACAAATGTGAGGGACTTGGTCCTTGCATCTCACCTGGAAGTCTTGAAAATGGCAACTGGGGCTATTTCTGAGTTTATGATGGAAATTGATTTCCTTTTCCTTTCCTTTTCCTTTCCCTTTCCTTTCCCTTTTCCTTTCCTCTCATCCCTCGTTGCAACCCACAGAACAGCATTTCCAATTGAAAAATCCTTTAGTCTGCAGGATCCTGAATCAGCCCCGATCAGTACACATTGTCCACAGACCCCCTGATCCCAAGGGAATGGCCAGTAAATTAAGGAGCTGCTGTCTGTGACTCAAGGTGACCAAATTAAGCCCTCTGCATGAGTAGTGGTTCAGGTGCTGATGCATCATTTCTTTTCTGTAGTGAGAAATTGGACGAGAAGGTTCACATGAGCTCATTTGGTCTTTATGGGCTTGAACCAGCTTCCATTGGAGTCCATAGGAATCTTTCCATTGACTTTAATGAGAGCTAGATTGGATCCTAAATTAGTACCTTCATCCTTCAAATTGTTTTGCAGTGCCTATCCCCATCCATAATTAACATAAACTGGCTGCGATAGTCATCAACAGGAAAATTATATCAAAATGTCTTCGGTAGGTTTATTTCTGCTCTCACTGAAGATGATAGGAGTCTCATAATTAACTTCAAACAGGACTGGTTGTCTGTGTATCGTGATTATAAAATATCTTGATATATTTTTAAGGGAGAGTTCAGTTTGAGCAACTTCCTAATTGCATGTCAGGACTAAAAGGGTTGCCTGTGACCAAAGACAGCCACACTGAAAAATCAGGCAGTATTAAGGAGCATGATTTGACTTTGTGGCTACATAAATCAGTATTTGAGTTTCTCATTTGGTATTCACTGAAACGAAAACATAATCTGAGTTAATTGCTCTTCCCCAAGGTGCCTTGTTGCGCAATGTTTTATAAAATTAAAGCCTGTTAAGTACACACGAAGAAACATACTTTAGATGCAGAACATAAAATACTAGCACCTCTAATTCTGCTGTCATGTATGGTTGATTAACCTGGTACAACAGAAGCCTTGGGGAGAGTTTCTGTGCTGTTAGAAAACATATTTCCACTTAAGGGAATTTAGACAACAAAGGGATCTCACAAATCCCATTGTTGGAGGCTAGGCTGACATTTGGGGCGGCAGAGCTGTCTCACAAAGCCGTGGAAGACTAGGGGAAAGAATGCAACCTGCATCCCACTTACGGTTAGTTATCTGTCACCCCAGTGCCTTCCACAGCAATTAACAAATAATTAATGAAGCCCTGTAGCCCTTGTTCAGGCAATGTTCCTGTTGTCTCCAGAGGGAATTTCACCTGGACTCAGAGTGAGCGTGGGGTGAGGAGCGGGGAGCAGTGTGGGCCGTGGGGGAGATGCTTTCTCAGGCACACGCAGACAGAAGTGGGAAGGTCACTGTGCTGCCCTGCTCCAGGAAGGATTGCTGCAACTCACCCACCTCTGAGAAAAACCCAAGCTCAAATGTTTGAAATCCCTGAGCCACTCGAATGCACGGATACAACGCCACTGGAGGAGAGCCACGGGAGATGGAGGACGTTTAGCGGGAGGGGGTTGTCTATGGGGAGGACATGGTGGCCGAGGAGAAACAGAAGAAATGCCATAAGGAGGCCTCCCCATGCTCAGGTGCTCCGGACTCTCTTTGCTGCTTGCAGGTACTCCTTGGAGCAGGTAGGGAGCCGCGGAGGGCAGACGGAGCACATCGGCAGCTGCCTGTCGGACCAGGAGCTGCTCGGGAGCATGTGGGAAGATCAGGAAGGCTTATCAGATAGTTTGCAGCAGTGAAACTGCCTAGTAAGGCATAGTGTGGGAGCTGGGGGTATCCGGGTGAAGACCAACTGGGAGCTTGCCAGGTGTGTGTGGTTTGAGTTAAGGGTGAATTGAATTTTCTCCCAGGATGAAAGTGAGCCTGTATCTTGTAATGAAACCAGCTGGTGTTTCAGGTTGTTACCTGCTTCTGCCTCTGACCCGCCCTGCGCTGCCCTCATGGCCGGCCCGGTAGCCAGCACCTCACTCTGAGCAGGGACCTTCAATTGAAAAGGCAAAGGTGAGATAAATAGGATAGGATCCCCGGGTGGTTATAAACCTGGTGCTTCTCTTTGTTTTCCCTAACGTTGTCCTTACACACTGTATGGAGAAAGGTACAGCCTGAAGTTGCACCAGGGGAGGTTTAGATTGGATATTAGGGAAAAACTTCTTCGTTGAAAGGGTGATCAAGCATTGGAACAGGCTGCTCAGGGAGGTGGTGAAATCACCAGCCCTGGAAACCTTCAAGAAATACGTACAGGTAGCACCTGGAAACATTGTTCAGTGTTGTACCTGACAATGTTAATGGGCCTGAGGATCTTAGAGGTCTTTTCCAACCTAAATGACTCTGTGATTATCCCGTAATAAACTGAATGAGGTGTCAGCGCTGGAGAACCATCTCCAGTGGAGATGGGGCGTGTTTGGCCCACACCAGCAATGCCCAGGCTGGTGAAAGCAAAAGTGTTTGCTAAAATGTACCCTAATGCTTTCTTCGCTGTGTATCAGCACATCCCTTCGGTTTCACTCAACCTCAATAGCTGGGAATGTGATACAGCCGACATGCCATGGAGGGCGGGAGAGGAGACCTGGGGACACACCAGCAAGGCCGAGCTGTGGCTGTCCTGGCACCTGACTTGACTGGCCTGTGGATGAGCTGTCTGCATCTGGATTAAGATTTTTGGACTAAGATATTTTCAGAGGACAACTTCTCAGATCCATCTTATGTCGAGGAGAGAAACGGTGGCGATTTGGATCCTTCACGACTATTTGGGAGAGCTAGCTGAAACCCTGCAAATTGACTCCTTACATCGTGGTCACCTTTAGAAGGTGGTAATGTGTTTAGGACAAAGTTTTACACTACATATGACAGATAAAGGAAGAGAATGGGGGTTTTTTGGGGGGGTGAGGGGGGCTTCACATAATATGACTATCTCCTTGACACCTGCATAAATGAGCCTTTGAGCCTCTGCCAGAAAATTTCTGAAAGTCTTATGTAGAAATATACAAGATCTTCTAAAGGTTGTTAGAACTGCATTACAGCTCTCCGAGCCATTGGATTTTTCCCAGACTTCCTAAAAAATAACACTAGTACTTCAAAAAGTTCTTTAGCTTGTTCCTTTAAGACTCCTGGGGTAGGTGTCCAGGCCTGCTCAAATAAAGAACTATTAAGTGCAGCAGATGCTGCCTCACCCCCTTCTCTCCTGCTATTTACTATTCCACCCACACCACATTGGAGCTGCTGGAGCCGGGGCTGTGCAGGTGTCTGAGGCTGGAAATTTCAGATGCTTCCTTTGCCATCTCTGAATTTTGCCATGTCAGACACTGGGAGCGATGGGGAATCCGACCTGTGAGTCAAACATGACATTCACTGGCTGGTTGCATGAAATATAACCCACAGCATCGTTTGGCCCTCTGGGCTGGAATCTGTTTGCCTTAATTATGGGCAACTGTAAAAAACTAAGAAAGATGTAAGAAATGAGATTCCACAAGCCCTTCTAGTGGTTCTGTCTGGCCTCAAGCACTTGGAAACCTCTTGA
Source organism: Oxyruncus cristatus (assembly GCA_013399855.1). Taxonomy (NCBI): domain Eukaryota; kingdom Metazoa; phylum Chordata; class Aves; order Passeriformes; family Cotingidae; genus Oxyruncus; species Oxyruncus cristatus. The sequence goes on along the minus strand of VXAY01007012.1, from coordinate 399,686 downwards.
ATATGTTGCCTAATGCTCCATCACTGACTATCCTACGTGACCTCTATGAATATCCTACGTGTGGCTACAGTAATTCTGACATTAAGTAATGTCTTCAGTCTTTCAAGAGCTGTACAAATTTGAAATGAACTTTCGTACCGACTCTGCTAGTAAGATCACCTACACATTCTCACAGCAATCCTAGCTTTAAACTACGGTGGAAACGTGCTGGTATATAAATCCTGCCCTCCTGGCTCTTTGAACATGAATGCTATCAGTTTTCAAAGTTAGCCAGATAGGACAAATATGTTCCTTTACGGGATCCTTTCTTTTGATCACTGGGGGTATATCAACACCTGGTAATTCTCTGAGGCCTGCTATGGTGGAGTCTGCCTTTCCCCAAAGACTATGGAAAACATCCAGGGTGATGGTTTTTCTAGGCCAAAATTAATGTTGTGAATAGTGTGGATACTCTCATCCTCCTGTCCCTGTATTTCACACACAAGGAAACAGCAATAGAGTGGCTTATTTGATAGACCCCAGCACTGAACTCAGGAATTCTTGGCTCCTAGCCCTGTGCTCAAACCCTTTCTCCTCCAGCACTCAAATAAGGGCTCAGTATGTTCTCAGCAATAATATCCAGTGATTTGTGCAAGTGTAATAGAACAATGCCATATGCTTGGGTTCCTAGGCCAAATTCTCATTTTGGCTTTACTCCACTGACTGTAATAAAATGAGGCCAATGAGAACGTTTAACCCAGCATGTTTCCAGTCTGTAGGGACTGTGGAGGTGGTCTTGTGATTTTAACAGGGAACTGCTTTGCTGGGATGCTTCAGTCTTTATTTTAAGCACAGAAAGGTTCAGGGAGAAGCAGCTGCTTGCATTGCCCTGGAGGCTTCCTGGGATCTGCCCAAAGCAGGCATTTCCACCACTTTCATCAGTGCCCATTTAGTGATAACATTTCAGTTGCTTGCACCTATAAATCTGGGAAAGTGCAGTGTTATTCTAATTCTGTGTCTATTGAGAGGACTGATCTACTGAAAGGATCTATTGAAAGGTGTTTTGATATTGTTGGTCACCCCATCTATAAGAGGAACTGCTCTGGATTATTTTAACTAAAAGATGACCACCTAACCAAGAATGGTAGAGAAACCAGCTGTCTTAGGTAGGGAACTGTAAAAAAATGTCTGCCGTGTTTAAGCTTGTCAAGGAATTACTCAAGTTTATTATTAAAACTGCATAACTGATTTATTGGAAAACCCAGATGGAAAAAAAATGGAACTTTGCTTCCCAAGGAAGCTGTGATGTTTCAACATTAGCAAAACATGCATCTTCCACCAGAAGACAATTTCAGTGGAAAATCATTGAACAGCTCAAATCTAAGACAGTCACATGAAATCTAAGACAATCACCAGAGTACTTGAAACAAACCTCTAACTTCAGAATCCAAGAAACGCTAAATTGCATTTATCCTCATTTTATAAAGGGACAGGCGAGACAGATATGGATGCAAAAATGTCTGTGGTGAGGCTGAAAATGAACCCTCCATACACAACTTTCTGGGCTGATGTCAGAACCTTCCCGTGGAACTATGGAGCTAAATTCACTCATCATTTATATATTGCCGCTTATTGAAATATTTGATTTATTTTTTTTTCCCCTAGGTTTTAATTTTCTCTTAAGGAGCTTAAAGAAATGAAATTAGTGCCCCCTAAAATATTTCCTAAGAATTTAGATTAGCAGTCTTTAGGAAGGGCTGGCAAGCCTTCCTAATGAGAAAAAAAAAAAAACCCACATATTTTCTCAGTAGAACCAGCACTCTTACAGTGATACTCCCCTCTTTCAACTAAATCTTGAAATTTATCTTGAAATACATCAACATAATAAATGAAGTATATTCATAATATAACAATAATAAAAAGTTTCATACTGTCTTAAGAAGTCCTGAGGGAAGTTTAGTTTTGCTGCTGAATTTAGGGGAAGAAAATACTTTAAGCGTTGGTGAAAATATTGATCTTTAAGAGACAAGGCAAGAGGCTGAAAATGGGGAAAAAAATGCCTTGTTGAGTATATTACCTGTGAGAGGACAAGACAAAATTACTAAATATTACATGAAGTGTATATTACCCTCCAGGTTTGGCTCCAAACTTACATGGGGAAAAAATAAAAGAGGGAAAAAGTAGAAAAAAAATGAAGATCTATCTTACAGCTTGGAATTACTTCTTTAGGAAGTAGAGCTCTTTAAATGTGTTCATGGCTTAGGGAAGAAGGGGAAGGGAATTGTAGAGGTGTACATGTTTAATCAAGCTTTCTGAACCAGCCGCTGCCCTGGGATGGGATGTTATTTATGACAAAGAATTTTAAAGGTCACTTGAAATGAGAGAGTATCTTTGATGGGTGACATTCTGGCCTAGTGGGGAACATGGCATAAATTAGCAGTTATAGAGACTTTCTGTTTGAGTTTTAAACGCTTTAAGTCAAAGGAAAAGGAGAAATATTTTCCCATTGTAGTACATGTAGAGCATGTTGTGACAGGACAAGGGGTAATGGATTCTGAAACTGAAAGAGAGTAGGTTTAGGTTCGATATTAGAAAAAAATTCTTTACTGTGAGGGTGGTGAGGCACTGGAACAAGTTGCCCAGAGAACTTCTGGGTGCCCCATCCTTAGAAGTGCTCCAGACCAGGTTGGATGCAGCTTGGAGCAACCTGGTCTAGTGGAAAGTGTCCCTGCCCATGGTAGGGGATTGGTTCTAGATGACCTTTAAGGCCTCTTCCAAGGCCCTTCTATGATTCTGTCATTCCATTTTTTTGAATATTACAACTATTATTACTGTATTATCTCTAAGACTAGAATAAAGAAGAAATGCAGTGAAGAAACAGAGACGAGATATGGATTAATCACAATTTCTTTTAGCTTTTTAAAAAATTAGGACTCTGATAAAACTGGTTCTCTGGATTCCTGCTATGGCTTGTGGGAGAGATGGGCACTAGCAGTTGTGTATTCATCCCACTTTCCTTTGACAGCTTTTCAGTACAGAATGACTAAAATCAGGGTTGTGCCTCTCCATAGACTTCATACAGATCTTGACAACGAGTTTTGCTTAATATTGAACTTTTAGTCTGCTACACGGAGAAGGCTCCATCCCAGGTAAAACTCGTGTTCCTTTGAAGACAATGACAACAATTCCAATGACTTAGATACCATCACACTACCTGTCATGAATGTTTTATATGTGTAACTCCTTTAATCAGGATACTTCTGATCTAAAATATTTTAAGTTAGCACAGAAAGAGGAACTGGAATCACCCCAGATAACTTGAAGTATTTCCTGTGTAGAGGTCCTCATCTGAGCTCAGCACTCTCAGATTCTTTAAATAGACTGGAGAAAAAATATTAATATATAGAAGGTGATTCATATCACTATTTTTAGGTTGCCCATGTAGAATGATCATCCTGGTAGTGGCTAATTCTCTTCACTGATTTACTAGAGAGTCTAGCCACTCTCTAGCTGAGCTGTAGATACCTCTGCTGTAAACTATTTCTTTTGGCCATGTGAAGTCTATTTCTGATCTTAGCCTTTTTAATTCATGTTGCAGGATCCATCTTTATTTTTCTGCCTTGATATCAAAATGAATATGCACTATGCAGGCTAGTTCCACTTACAAGCTTATTCCACTTCAGTTAGCAAAACTTGACCAATTTTAGAGTAAAATGTATCATAATGTAAGGAGCAAATTTCTTCCAAATGTCTGCATTGTAAGGGAAATTTTACACCTACTTCTGAATAGGTTTGATGGCACATCAAATCAAAGTGTTTTATATGTATTGCTCTGTAGTTCAGAAAAATACAGAAAACATTAAAATGTCCTGGTTTAGATGCTCCTAAGTTCTGCCTTGCACAGCTTTCAGTCTGAAAGGAAAATATGCCCTTAGGTTTACACCCAATCCAAATCCATCTTGCAGATATATACCAAAGAGGATCTAGTGTGAATGATAACTGAGCCCAGAGTTTGTCGCGTAAGTGGGAACAACTTCTAATGATTCTTTCTGGAAACTGGAGTCTTCTTGTGGGACACGGTCAGTCAGAAGGTTCTCTCTATGACTTTACTCAGAGGGGATTACAAATATAGGTAAAATGTAAATTGTACACTCTGAAACTTTAGGCAATTTCTGCTTATGTTTTTGAGGGGAAATACATACTTTGGCAGTTTATTAGGTGAATAATAATACCATGTCTTAGCTTATAACAGGACAGCAGTAATGTTCTTTAAATATCAACAAGAGTCTCTAAATAAAGATCTGGAATTCTGCAGATCTTGCATTTGGTCACTGATTTGTTGAGCTTTGTATCCAGGATTTTGGGATTTTGTCTCTGGAGGCAGAAATGGTTCCTCTGAGAAATTCAGAGCTTCATTAAGATCTCGGTCTGAGGATCTGATGGGAATCTATATTTGGTGTCCACCTTGAGACCAATTTTTTGTTACTCAAGGACATAGAACTTGGAGCTGTATTCCGATGGAAACATCAGATCAAAGTTTCCTAGATGTCAAAAAGTAATTTAGGTTTTGGTACCTACTCAGGAAGGAATAGAGAACAAACTAGAAAACATCAATATGTCTCTGAAAAAATCCGTAGTCATAGAATAGAATCATAGAATGGTTTGGGTGGAAGGGACCCCAAAGATCATGTAGTTCTAACCTCCCTGTCACAGGTGGGGATGCCACTCACTAGATCATGTTGCTCAGGCCCCCATATAACTTGGGCTTGAGCCAATCTGGCTCCCACACTTTGACTATTGTGTGCAGTGCTGGTTTTCCTCCTTTCGAAGAAGATATAGTAGAATTAGAAAGAGAAAACAGAAGATCAGGGAACCAGTTTCTATACAACAGAAACAAAGCTGTTCACCCTTCAAAAGAGATGACCTAACAAAGGTTACTTCTCCCTTCTTGGAAAAGGAAAACGGGGAATGTTTTTTATCTCTTTTTTTCCAAGGAAAGAAGTAGAGTGTGGAAAGTAAAACAAATTAGTCCCAACCAGAAAACAGAAAGGAAAGGTTACTCTTACAACACATGGCTAAACTGTGGGAGCCTCCTCCACAGGACCTTGCAGATGGTAGATGCACAAACTGATCAGAGAGAATTCCTTCTGAGATTATTTAATGCAAAGACCTCAGCTCTAGCTAGGGAGGTCCTTGAACCAGTTTGCTAGAAGCATAGAAAACATTCTTCCAAGAATATAAGTCTCTACTTTTCCTGGTTTTGTGATCATATTTTGTGGTTGGCACTTTGCTGAAGGCAGGGTTAACACCAGCTAGATCTTTGGTTTCACGTGATATGGCCATTTTTGTTATGTTATGTTCTTGGCTTTGTCTTCAACAAGACTTTTCCCTTGTGTACACATGTTGAAATTAGTTCAACTCTTATAACCCTAAACGATGCCTTATTATTTTGTCTTCAACTATTCCAGGCTTCGTGCTTTGTATGGTAAAGTCTATTTGAGTTATTTCTGATGACAGTTGGTCCTCTGGATGACTATCAATGCTTTAAACACCAGGAATTCTAATCGGACTGAGGTCCATGGAAGTCAAATGCTCTTTGATGGCCTGTCTATCACAATTATTAAGGCACAAAGAAGCACCAAGGAGACAAAATAAACAGCCTATGCAGGAACACGATGGCTGAGGGAGGTTTTGGTAGCCTACCTACAACTTTTTTTTATTGTTTTGGCAAGAAGTTAACTTTGAAGATCTGGACAAATTTTTCCCATCCCTGCTTGAAAAGTCTTTTTTTTTCTCTGTACATTTCCCTTGTATGGACTTTTATGTCACCACTGTGTTGATGGGGAGGCTTTGATGGCAAAAATCCAGTCGCTTCTGTCAGTCAGCCATTGAGTTAATAACAAAACTATGACTGTTAAAGGTGTACCCAGGCAAAGTAGAACTGGAATTACAGGAGAATAACTTCTTGAAGTGCCCAAGGGGAAAGCTGAATAAACAAGGGCTTCCAGACCGTTCAAAAATGTGTCAAAATGACGTCTGCAAAATGTAATAATGGCTAAATAGAAACTCAGGCCATACATTGTCCAGTAAAATATGAATGTAAACGTTTGGAAAATTGTTGTGCTCCTAACAAGCTGTGTTGGAATCTATTATTTGGCTTGGATTTCACTGAGTGTGTGATGGGGCCTTGTTTAATGTGGAGCCTCGATTTCCCTCATTATTTCAGTTTACCTTTTTATTTGCTCAATGTGTTCATGTCGTGATGGCGTTTGGCATTTCTCAGCTTTCAATTCGCGTTCAGTATGAGACCTGGATTAGTCCCTCAGCTGATGTAACCCTGCACACTTCATTAGCACTAGGCAGATTTACATCAGCTGAGGATGTGATTTTGGGCCGTTTTCACCCACAGTTTTTTTTTCCTCTTTTATTTCTCCTTTCTGTCTGTCCCATATTTGTCTAGCTAAAGAAGAAATTTGGTTGGGCACACCTCGGGATCTATGTGGAAACTTTAGGCTGGAGACAGAGTGATGTCTCACCTTCCAAGTTCAAACATTTACTTTTTAATTAATGAGGAGTTCAAATTTTAAAGAATAAGTTAAAACTGAGTTTGAAGTTGTATACAAGAATTTTCTTTGACTGTTGCTTTAAAATCTATCAGAGACATATTTGATGTTTTTGCAGCTGTATGGCTCTTATACAACCTAAGGACCATTTATTGGAATTTTTGAGTGAACTTTTGTTTTTATAGGTGTGTAAATGTGTTATCGAAGATATTTTGGCATTTTAACCAACGGCCTAAATTTTGTCTACTTTAGTAAAAAATGTAAGTCTCTTTTTTTCTCTTCAGAAAACCCCTTTGGTTGACCGGCGCTGTTGGTCCCACAGTGGGCCTTTCAATGCATTTATTTCGTTAAGAGGTGGTTTGGATTGAAAAATAATAACACAATGAGTTAAACTGAGTCCTTGATTGCACCATTGTAAACCTGGACTAAAGTCACAAAAACTGAGAGAATTTTTCAGCATTTGCATCTATCTGCGTGAAAGCAGAAGGTTCCTCTGAGCAGAAACAGAATCTGTTATGACACTTCTCATGAAATTTAGTCTCTCTTGGTTTTCACATGATTGCTGTCTTTTCAGGGGATTTAAGATTGACTTTTTTTTCTTGTGAGGCAAGAGAAGAATTTTGCTCACAGTCTGAAACGAGGATCTTTTCAGGTATGAACCGCAGAATTATAGAGTGGTTTGTGTTGAGGCAGACCTTACAGATCATTTAATTCCAACCTCCCTGCCAGACCAGGTTACTCAGAGTCCCATTCAGCCTGGCCTTGAACACTTCCAGGGACGGGCCACTACAAATTCTCCAGACAACTGATGGCTCTCATGTTTTGAGATGGTGGTGTCACTCCAGTGGCAACATGCTCCTCATTCACATGATCTTCTGGATATTTCACTAACATGAGCTTTATTCTGTGGCCAAGGGAAGACCCAAGTGTGCGTGTGATGGTGTGGTGGAGCACATCACTGACTGCCCTTGGATTTTACGATGGAACAAACTGCTGGTGGGAGCAAAGGCACTAGTTTGTTGGACTGAGAGATAAGACATTTAAGTGTCATCACTGAATCACAATATTCAGCTGTTCCTCTTTTTTTTCGGATTTTTATTTTTTTTTTTTTTACCTTTTTTTTACATTTTTAGTGCAGCCTGCTTTCCTGACTACCAGCATGTTAGCTTCGAATGAGAATCCAACCACTTCATTAAGAAGTAGATTTATATATATTTTTATATGTATATATATGTATATACACCACTCAGCAAAGTGTTAATAAAAATTACTCTTATATTCTAATTAAAGAGATTTAAAGCCTAGTTCATTGCCACCTCAGTCATTGCGAGCTTTGGCATTGACATCATTAGGAGAAGGATTGACTTGATCATTCCCAGGAGTCCTGTAGAACAGTTTTCCAGTCCTGATTTATCCTTACTTCGGGCTGTGTTGAACCCATAAGATTTGTCTCGTTTGATGGGAGAGAAGGACAGGCACACCTAGGTTAGCTTTCGAGTATGACACTGTTCTTGTTGACAGAGGTTGCTTCCTGAACAGCCCTCGGAGAAGCAGGATGATAATATGTTCCACAGTGCTATGTATGCCCAGACTATCTGGGCTACTTTATTTAAACTCAGCTCAAACCTACACATGCTGCTCCATGTTACAGCTACGGGGGCAATAAGTGAGATGACCACTGGCCTTAAAAACTCATCCCTGCCAGACCTCTGTTTATGGAGGTTTATGTTTATCTTAGTTTTTAACCTTTCTCTTTGTTCTACTCTTGACTCATTCCAGTTTGTCACCATTATTTTGAAAGAATGATGTTCAGCCTGAAAGCATAAGCCCATATCTTGCACCCTGAGTATGGTTGTACAGCTGCTTCTTTAAGTTACACACAACATGCATGTCTATATCCAGAAAAATATGTATTCTCTTCTTCTACAATATCAGGTTATTGATGTGTCAGTCTGTGAGCCAACCTCTCCTTCTTAGGCTGACAGTCTGGCGAGTTAAAATCTCTGGAAATTTGGCTCTTGCAAACAGTCCTTACCAAACATATTCTCAGTGTTAGTGCTTTAGTGGTACTTGATCCACCTGGTTGCTCCAGACAGAGCCTGAAAAGTGTGAGGTGCACTGATTCAGCACTGGCCATTCCTTTGACATTTCTCCAGGATGGCCAGAGCTGGCCTGGGTTCTCCATCTATTTTGTCTCCTTAAAGCAGTGACACCCCCTCATGATCACTATTTTCTCTCCCCCTTCTTCTGCCGTGTCAGAACTGGCAGCTGAGCTGGGTGCTGATGAATCAAGATGTGGTGGAACCCCAAACACACCTTTGTGGATAATAAATTCAGACCCTGAATGAACACCCATGTTGCAGCAGACGGGTACCAGGTGGGTGTTGGAAATGCGGGATGTGAATTCATTCAAAGGATGCCGGGGCTGTAATTTACAACCTCCTGGTGCATGTTGTTTTTAAACACTTGATTCATTAACACTTCTCTAGATGTTAAAAGAGGTTCGTAAATCGATTGGTAGCCAGGAAAAATGAGCAGCAATGAGGTCATTTCAGTTGGAATGGGCTCATTACCATGCCAACTGTCAAAACTTTTCGAAGCCAGACTTATTCCTTCTCCCTTCTAGCAGTCAAGACAGGCTGAGGGTCCTTTGGTTTGATTTTTTTGCAGGTAGAATAAGAAGAAATTAAAAAAGGTTATTAAAGTCAGGAAAAGACAGGTAAACAGCAGATTTTCCTAGAGAGCTGAAAAGCACTTGGAATAAGGATGCTAACTGATCTTGGATTTGGTTTGGTCCAAGACTGGACGGAGTGGCTTGTAAGTTTTTCCCTTAGGAACTGCATACAAAGATGATAATTAGCTTTATCCCCTTTCAGTGCAGCATCATTTTCGATTTGTGGCAGGGAAAATACCAGTGTAAAAACAAGCTAAAAAAGGGGAAACCCTCATTCCACCTCCATATTTCTCAGATCTTTTTTTTTTTTTCCTCATTCCGCAGCAAGGCTGGATCATCAATGAAAACTTGAACTCCAAGCAGAAACCACTCGAGTCCTGAATCAGAAGGTCAAGGGCTAGATCTTTGAGTGGGTGTAATTTGTAAGTCTCACACTTACTGAGAGAGGCTTTGATGAGTTTCGTCAGCTCAGGGAATCCCCAGCTCTGACCTACCAACAGAGGCTACCATGAAGAGATAAGACAGATACAGTCTTCCTGAGGACAGATACACTCTTCCCCTCAGGCCCACTTTGGACAAATGGAAAGTAAGATACCTTTGGAGTAGTGGAAGATTATGAATCCCTCCGCTGGTGGGTTTATTTCTGATGGGGTAACACACATTTACTCTGTCCTTCCCGTTCATCCACTCTTGCCCTTCTTATCTGTAACATTTCATGACAGTGGTTGAATTGCTTGATCAAAGGAAGCTCTGGCTGGGATTTATCTCAGCCAGCTGTAGGTAACCAACCAATAGACAGGTAAGCCTGAGTTAGTCACTCTAGGCTGCTTTTATTGTCTATAGAGATAAACAGGTATCTCCAGAGAGCAATTAATCTGCTACTTGTTTGATATCTATATTAGGGTGAGATGAATCACCTTCTCCAGACGCCTCTTCCTCTCTATTGACTGTAAAGGGAACTGAGGATGACTATCTTAGATGTAGGCATCTGTGTTATAGATGCTTCAAGATAAGGAGATAAATCCAACCTCAGGGGAACCCCAGTCCTGAAAGTCTAAATGGGTAACGATTCTAGAAAACTTACTGCAGAACTAAAGGTAAGGGTTGAAAAGAAATTAAGGATGTCTTAGCATGAAACATGAAGTGTTTTGTTACAAACTCCATGAAATCCTAGTCACACATGTGAAAAATATTGGTACATATGTTTGAGACATTGGTACTGAATATCACTGTAGGATGGTGTGTTTCATGCATGGTTTGCTCTGCAGTAATGGTTCCCGTTGAATCACCACCTTTGTGCTGGTGACAAAAACTGTGCAGTGTCATCATTGTGATTTTCCTACTCATAATCCACTATATTAACTGCTTCAAGTTAGAGGACCCATGAAATACAGGTTTAAATCAAAGGATCTGGGCCCTGGTTTTGAACCATACAGTGTCTGCCTTGTCTCTGACTACACAAACCTGTCCAGGGGTATTTGTCTGCCAGAGTCAAGCTCTTCAGCAGCAGGGAAATTAAGCTTCTGTATTCAGACACTTCAGTAGGGAAATTCTCTCTCCTGTGGAAAACACCTACTAATAGCATGAATGACCTTTTCTATCTTTGAGTACATACAGATCCCACACAGACGATTTTGACTAGATCACCAAATTCTATATCAACCAAAGACTGTAAATCTTCCATGTAATGTCCATGTTCTCATCTCGCTTATAAAACGCTAGGAGGAAAATACAGTGGGAAATGTGTATGTCTGCAGGGAAGGAGGCAAATTTCTGCTGAAGAAGTGATAGAGATGTTATGATCAGAGGTGTCATTCCAGCTTTTCATTAAGGCTTTGCCAAGTATAAAGGGATCATACTTCACCAGCTCTGCTGCTCGTATTGTTTCTGCCACCTCACTGCTTAATCAGGGTGCTTTGAATATTAGACTAGGAAAAGATCTTTGGCTGGTAGCTTGCCTAGTTGAGAGTTGTGTTTCTTTTTATCAGACAGGAGATGAGAGCCAAGATAATACGAGCTTGTTGTGGTTCAAAACCAGACAGCAACGAAGCGCCACAGGGCTGCTCGGTCACTGGCCCTTGGAGGGCTGGGGAGAAAAGTCAGAAAAAGCTACAACCCATGGGTTGAGATAAGAGCAATTTAATTACTGAAATAAAATTAAATATAACAACAACGATAATTGGAAGAATCGTAATAAAAAGGGAGATAACAAAAAGAGGAATAAAATCCAAGAAAGACAAGTGATGTACAATACCATTGCTCACCACCTGCTGATGGGTGTCCAGCCCATTCTGGGCAGCCATTGGCCCCTCCTGGGTACCTCTCCCCAGTTTACATGACACTCTGTGGTATGGAATATCCCTTTGGCCAGTTCAGATCACCTGTCCTGGCCCTTGTGCACCTCCTTGCTGGCAGAGTGTAGGAAACTGAAAGTTCTTGATTTAGGGTAAGTACTACTTAACAACTAAAACATCAGGGTGTTATCAACATTATTCTCATACTAATTCCAAAACATAGTGCTCTACCAGCTACTGGGAAGAAAATTAACTCTATTTCAGCTGAAACTAGTCCAGAGCTTCATTTTCCCCTCGTTTGCACAGCTTCCCCTGACACTAGTGGTAGTTACATATCAGTGTTACCTTCCAGTTGTCATTGTCTCTGGTTTTGGCAGACTATTTTAAGCAATTGAGTTCAGATGAATACTTACTACACAGCCAAGACCCATTAGGGAATAATTCAAGGTGACTGTGTTAACATTACTCTCTATCCAACTCTGTCTTTAGGATCTAAATATTTCTTCTTAGTCATTTTCATAGAAAACCAAAAGTCAAACGGTATCTAGTTTAATTTCTTGTAGCTGAATTAAGGGCCGGTCTTATTTTAACTTTTACCAGTAGGTATTTATGACTCAAAACCAACTAAAAAGCCTTGCATAAGGGCACTTCTCTGCTACTCACTCCGCATTTCAGAAATTTTTTTTCTCCTGTCATTTGGTAACAAGGAAATTGCAGTTTCTGTAGGTGTCATATGAATGAGCAAATATCTCTTTTTCACATGGTTCATACGAACCCTAATACCACACCACTAAAGACCAAGAGAATACTTGTTTCTTCCAACTCTTCTGTTTCACGTAGGCAACTCAAAGCTGTTATATGGGAGCTTAAACAGAACTTGTGAAGACGGTGAATTTCTGAGACAGGAAATGCTCATTTGTCCTGGGATTCCTTTTCTGAAGCTGTGAATGTCATCATTTCCTCCTCTCTTTGTTTGTTACTCAGAATGAAAGGATAAAAAAAAAAAAAAGGGAAAGAGAGAAAAATTGAAAGCTTTTATGTTGCTTAATTTGACTAGAAGATAGTCAGGAGAGCAGAAGCTGTCAAGCTTTCCTTGAGGGATATGTATTTGGTATACATAACCAGCTAGATAAATACAGGTAGAGTTTAAGTACCTTCATCTAACTCTGCCATAAAATAAAACTAGTTCCAAAGCAGGCACTAGAGCTACATTAGGGCTAAATTTTAAATAGATAAACTGAAGAGCAAAGGCATCCTCGTCTGATGGGTGGGGAAATGAGACCCATGGAGATTAAAGACTAGAGCAACAGAGGATTTAGACAGGCATTAAGGTCCCTTGCTCTGAAGGAGGCCCAGAAGCCAACACCAGCCAAGCTCCTGGGTTGTTTCTGTATTTTAAATTACTCACAGTCCGATTATGCCCCTCCTTGTGTGAAGACACAGAGAGCTGGCTCCAGGACGCAGTTCTCATGGTGTGTCCTGGGGAAACTGAGCCCTTTGCATGCAAAGTGGTATTTAGGGAGGGGTTTGCAGAGGAGAACTCCAGGTATAACTCCAGTTGTGTAGGGTATAGACATCCCTCTTAATCCCTGAGAGAACTGGTCCAGCCAGGGTTTATATCTGATCTCCAGACCCCTCCACGTCCCCGACGGGGGCATGTGACAATCCAGCCAGAGCTGAGTTCCTCACACTTCAGTGCTTTCATTTTCACCAGAAATACAACTCAGCATCTAAACTACTCTCTTTTGAAAAGTATTTTTGGCCTTTAGATCATTTCCTGGGTCTTGTATTAAATCACTGGGTGGTGTGGCAGAGGGCAGAGCTGGGACCACCGCCTTCTGTATCTCAGTGGAGAATAACTGTGCATCCTCCAGTGAACCTTGTAGGACCATACCAGTGGACACCACCATTTTGTTGGCCATTATGTTGGTCAGCTTGAGCTTAACTCTCACAGGACTTCTCCTTTCCCCAGCTATCACATCCCTCCTACTCCCTCCTTATTTTTCCCACTCCTTTGTTTCCAAAGGTATTAAAGTCTCACTCATGTTTCCAAACCCCTACCAATGTAGGAGAATTAAATGAAAGTGTTTCACCCTCATTGTCAGTAAGTGCATCCTGATTTCAAGCTTTTATTTCACTGGTAGTCTGGGATCTTTTTTTCCTTTCTAAATTCCTCTCTACAAACAAACACATAGCAAAAGAGGCCAATTTTCTGGGCTGTTATCAGACAGCTTTCATCCCTTTCCTGATACACAGGCCACCAAACTAATAGCTTCATGCTCTCAATTTCACACTCCAGGAGTGACACAGAAATGTAGCTGGGACACATGTTCCACAGAAACAGTACCAGAAATAACAGATTTACCCCTTATTATTAGTTCCTCCAGGATGAATTGAGTTTTTTTCTTAAAGGTTTTAAGTTCAAGGAAGCAGCATGATCCTATCACAAGTAATACAGCCCATTTCTGGGAATCCTCGGTGGGCCTGTTCTTCCCCCTTTCCCCAGTCCAGTCCTTTGTACTCAAGACACCAAAATACAATGAAGACACTCCATGAAAACATGGTGGGATCCCCTGGTTTCCAGAGATATTGATGCTGTGTCATCAGAAAAAGACATTCTGAAGGTAAATGCGCAGAAGCACAGAATCACAGAATCACAGAACATGCTGAGTTGGAAGGGACCCAGAAGGATCATCCAGTCCAATTCCTGGTCCTGCACAGAACCATCCCGAAGAGTCCCACCAAGTGCTTGAGAGTATCATTCAAAATCTCCCTGAGCTCTGTCAGGCTTGGTGCTGTGACCACTGCCCTGGGGAACCTGTTCCAGTGCCCAACCACCCTCTGGGTGAAGAACCTTTTCCTAACAAATCAATGGCTCAAATGCATGTTTTGCACAGTGGTCAGTTTATTGAATGTAAGAGAACTTTGTACAATGTCTTTCACAAGATGTATTCCTAACAGAGGTCTTTGACATCTCAAAAGTCTTTGTCATTTTCAGGACAACTGTTTTTTTTTCCCTCCTGTTGCTGTTGTACAGCCCAGTCTGTGTTTACATATTTGCTGGACATTTGCTTCTGGCAACAGAATGCTTATTATTCATGTGATACTGCTTTTCAGTAACTCCATGAATGTGGTAAATGGGAAAATGACACTTAAATGAAAGAGTGCATACAGCAATTTTTCCCCTGTTTTTTTTTTTTTTTTTTAGTTCCTTCCTGTGATTCTGTCATTGCTTCCACTTCTCATCTCCTTTCTGTGCACATTCTCTATCCATTGTGAAGTTTTAAGGATGTTTCTGCTTCATTTTTCAATACTTTCTGGTCAGCTTTTATGGTCCTGAATGAACTGCGCTTGCTGCTCCAATCACAGCCACTTTCCTCACTTGAACTCAAACTGGAATGCTAAATTTTATTCTTTTTTTTTTTTTTTTTTTTTTTGGGTAAACCTTTCCTCATTCTTTGCAAAGGAAAGTCCTCAAAGGTTGAGAATACAGTTGGAAAGACCTCATGAATTGGGTATATTCTTTATGGGGAGAAAAGAGAGATGCCAGGGAATAGTATTAATAATGCTTATTTTGATTATTGGTGAGGCCAAAATGATCTCAATAGAGATTCAGGTCCCTGTCATAGAGATGGGGATAACTACAGCACAGAACAAGATTGTGTCTTGCTAAAGGTCGTGGACCAAATGAGGATAGAAAACAGTACATTGACCATGAAATCTCACTGTCTCCTTTAGTCCTACTCTGTTTGCAGAGACAAAAATGGTTCAAGTAGGAAGGGATCTTAAAGATCATCTAGCTCCAGCCCCCACTGCCATGGGAAGAAACACCTTCCACTAGACCAGGTTGCTCAGAGCCCCGTCCAACCTGGCCTTGAACAGTTCCAGGGATGGGGCAGCCACAGGTTCTCAGGGCAACAAATATAGATTATATTAAATATTTGGTATCCTGCCATTTTTGTTACCTGTACCAGGTGCTTCCGAGGACGGTGGTGAACGAACAGCTTCTGTGCAGCAGTTAGTTATACCAAAGGACCCCAAGAGCCATGTCTTTATAACCCTCAATGTCTCTTCTTGCTTTTCAGTAAAATTATCAGGTTCTTGGGACAATTCTTGAACAGGGAAGTGATTCTGCCCCTGTACTCAGCACTGGTGAGGCCACCCCTGGAGTGCTGTGTCCAGTTCTGGGCCCCTCAGTTCAGGAAGGATATTGAGGTGCTGGAGCAGGTCCAGAGAAGAGCAATGAGGCTGGTGAAGGGACTGGAGCACAAGTCCTGTGAGGGGAGGCTGAGGGAGCTGGGATTGTTTAGCCTGGAGAAGAGAAGGCNCCTTAAGCTGTGCCAGGGGAGGTTTAGGTTAGATATCAGAAAGAAATTCTTTCCAGAGCGAGTAATCAGCCATTGGAATGGGCTGCCCAGGGAAGTGGTGGATTCTCCATCCCTGGAGGTGTTTAAGATGAGGCTGGACGTGGCACTGAGTGCCATAGTCTGGGAACCGCGGTGGTGTTGGATCAAGGGTTGGACTTGATGATCTCAGAGGTCCTTTCCAACCCCTCTGATTCTATGATTCTATGATTCTATGATTCTCTGAGGTAATATCTGCTCTCAGGATGGACTAATATCAGAAGTCCTCCTGTGTTTTGCTGAACTCCTTCTAGGCTTTCTGAGTGAGTTACAGTAACTCAGTTCATTTGGGGAGAAATAAAATTTGTCTTAATGTGGTCATGCTGCGTGTGGCTGTGAGAGGTTTGTTGTGTGAACTCAAGTCAAACATTTGGTTTCTGCAGGTTTTAGTCTCTTTTTCTCCCAAAATCACATGAATCCAGAGAGTTTAAGGCCTCCTGCTTGTTGAAGCCTGTGCCTGATGGAAGAAATCTTTTTAGGTTCACTCTGGCTCAACAAAAGTTGTGTTTCCAGAGGTGTGTGTAGCTGGTGAATTACAAAAGTTCTGTGCAGGGCACATCTGGTCCAGGAGTAACCTTTGCAAATGGACCTGTGACAGGTAAGGATCTGGCTCTGAAAGCAGCTCCTCTTTGGTCCTGCTAATGAATACAACTTGAAAAGTAATTCTGCATCTTTTGGAAGGTCACTCGGCTCTAATGTGAGTTTCCAACTTACTTTCAGAAAGCAGATATAACTTCTAGTTCCCCTCTCTAGCTCTCAGGCTGCTACTAAGAAACAGCAGCCTAAAGCAAAGATATGAACTTGCTTTCTAAATGTTCAGTGGATGTACTAAAAATCCTTCTTTCCTGGCACTGCCATTTGTCTTCCTTCTCCTTTTTTTTTTTCTTTTTTTTTTTTTCAAAATTAACCTGTATTCTTGCCCTTCAGGTACTATTCCCAGTGTTTGCATTGACAGATCTGTATGTAACTTTTAAATTTCTTTGATCAGTGTTTTTCTAGTGAGTGTCCAATATGAAATGGGCAGAGGTGAATTTTTTCCTGGACCTCCTGTCCCATGCTGTCCTGTCCTCCTCTGCATTCCCCCCCTGCCCAGGATATTTCTCTTTCTTTTTTTACTGACTCACCTTAAATAACATCCTAGCCCTTCATGGGTACCTTCCATTAGGGGATCTAGTGTGAAAATGTTGAATTTCTAAGCACCATGTCAGACATTTCAGTTACGTCTCAGATGAGAAAGAATAAGGGCTTTATTCATATTGTGTTTGCCTGTGCCAGTAAATCACAGCTCCTCAATGGAGAGACTGTGAAGTGAAATGCAACGAAAGACCTCATGGTCCCACAGAGTGAAAAAGAAGTCATATGCCAGGGGAGTGACCGTTTTCCAATGGATTCTTTTCATTGAACCTATGGAGGGATTGAAGCTTGCCTGTAGCCACTATAACTTAGCTCAAAATTTGGCCAAGAATGAAAAATTACTGCGACCATACTTCTGCAGTTGCAGTAACCCTTATCCCAGACCATCAGAGTCTGGAGGACTTACTCTTCTTAGCAAATCACCAGGTGAATTTAATTGTCAGGAAATAAATCTTCTGAAGTAAGAGGCAGACGTGAGAAACAGCCACAGCTGAGAAAAGAAGCCTCACAGATCTCGCCTGTGTTTTATTCAGTAAGACCAAATTCAGGACAAATTGCTAAACTGATAAAGTTTATTATTTCTCATGTTTCTCCCCAGTGTGGTTAGACACCCTTCTGAAATCCATGCTTCACCTAACCAACTCAGACTCAGTGCTAAGGTGGATTTCTCCCCAGTCTATATGGGAAATCAAACAGGAGCAATGAAATTTCCTTCTACCGTTCAAAAGAGCTCATATGGGAATAAGTTCTATAAAAGCCCCACTTTTTCTACTTTTCCCACTTTTCCCACTGCTTCTAAGTAAAAATCCAAAAGACAAGCACAGCTTCACAGAATCATAGAATCATAGATTCACAGAATGTTTTGGGTTGGAAGGGACCTTAGACATCAGCTGGTTCCAATGCCTTTGCCATGGGCAGGGACACCTTCCACTAGACCAGGTTGCTCAAAGCCCCATCCAACATGCCCTTGAACACTTGCAGGGATGGGAGATCCACAGCTTCTCTGGAAAACTTGTTCTACTGCCTTACCACCTTCATAAAAAAGAATTTCTTCCCTATATCTCACCTGAATTTCCCCTCTTTTGGTTTGAGCCTGTTACTCCTTGTCCTATCAAAACAGTTCCTGATGAAACTTCTCTAACATGAGGAAAATGAATATGGAAGCTCTTATAATATTACAGAAATCTGAAGCAAAGTCTCATCTTCAGCCTGGAAAAAAATTGCAGAGCTTAAATACAGGGTGTGTTGTCTTCCATCCAGGTAGGTGGTTCATGATTTGTCCAGGCAGACAGGATGAAATTAGTCCCACTCTGCTCTAAGGTGGGATCCAGACATACCTAAGCAGTTGCTGCTGATATTCATCTACCATGGTCTTAAAGGCTGTGGGACAAGATTCCACAACCTCCCTTAATATCCAGACTCTGTGATTATGGAATTTGTTATTCAGCATGCACTCTAAATATAGATAATCTAAATCCTTCCTGCAGCAAAGTGAACTTTTTTTCCCCTGTCCTATCCTCAGTGCCACTAGGGAACTATGGTTACTATCATCCCTAAAACAGCCTTTTCTGCATGGGAGGAAAGCTTGGTTGTCCTCACCGAATCTCCTCCTTTCTTGACCAAACAAGTCTAATTTCTGAAACCTTTCCTTGCAGGTGATGTTTCCTACTAACATCTCTCTTCAACACATCTGTATCTCTCCTCCTAGAGAGCTCCCACCTGTTAGGAATTGAATTTATGTTTGCAAGTATATATTTCATAGAATTATAGAATGGTTTGGGTTGGAAAGAAGCTTGAAGACCATTTAGTTCCAACACCCTGCCATGGGCAGGACCACCTTCCACTGGATCAGGTTGCTCAGAGCCCTGTCCTACCAGGCCAGTTCCATGCTTACCTGGGCTAACCATAATTTCTTTGGGTTTCTGACCATTCTACCAGTTTACCAAGAAAATGCAAATCCTGATCTTTTCTAAAGTTTCTGAAAACTCTCTCCATACATCATATGCTTATTCCATATATGTACTTCCCTGTCTGTCAACGAGTGGTTTTCAAACTCTGGGACATCTCTGCCATACTGCTTTGAGTGTTTTTTGTAACTGGTTCTGCACCTGCTTTTCAATGATCAGAGGCTTCAGAAGCTCTGTTTGCTGATAAGAATGATTTACAGGAATGTACTACAAACCTTAGAATAGTTTTCTTATATCAGATTTTTATATTCCATCCATCCATTATACCAACTATCCTAGCATTAAAGGGAATTAGATTGATTTTACATGATTTATTCTTCACAAACTCGTGTTTCATCTTTTATCTTATTACTCCCTGGCTTGCTTACAAGTGGTTCAGGGAATAATGTGTCCCAGTATGTTTCTAGGCTTCAAAGTGAAACTGGGACTGGCTCATGATCGTTGTCTTTTATTAGAATGAGTCCTGTGCTTGCCCTTCTGCAGTGCCCACACATTCTCTTGCATTCTCAGATGAGAACTTGTGTTCTCAGATGAAATCACACAAAGGAAGTTCTGTGAGGGTCATAACCACATAAATTTCCAGCTTCCTATCTTCCTACAGCCAAATCCAGAGCTCACAGCTGTGATTTCCCTGCATCCTTGACCCAAAGGCTTGTTCCACTGTCCAGCTGCACCTGGCTGTCTTTGCCCATGGGTTGGGATGGTCACCTCCTCTTCAAGGTTGGTGTGATATGGAAATCCACTTTCTCCCATCTGTCTCTCCTCCTTTAATCCGTATCTGTCTGGTTGCGTAGTCCTGGACATTATCCACTCATGCATTCTCAGCCATCTATCAAGGACCAGATGCAAGCAAGACTGATAGGTGCTGGACTACCAAAATGAGCTGGAGCACCATCCTCTGTCACCACTGTAAAACAATGGGAATTTAAAAAAAAAAAAAAAAGCAGAAAGGTTAAAATAGAACAAAGAAAATGTGTTCTCTGTAGTGTATTGTCATACAATGTCAGTGTGGTGGGAAGGACGTTGAATTTCTTATCCCAGTCCTATTCCTCTTAGAGACCAAGAGCCATATTCCTCACAAAGACCAAGGTCCTAGAAGGATTAAGATGAAAACTAAATCCCATAAAGAAATAATTGTTCAATAAATCAGTCTTTAACCAGGCTGTGATACTACAAGCCTTACCAGCTAATGTCAGAAGTCAAGAGATCTCAACTGAGGTGCAAACAGCAACAGGCCAATGAACACTCTTAGGTGATTTAAAGGGGAAAGACTATTTTAAGATACCACATCTCAGCTGATACTTCCCCAGTAGTAAAATGGTTACTGTCCCATAAGTGATGATAACTTATTATGAAGCACTTCACATCATTACCTGAGACAAGGCGGACACACAGTTATGTGAACAGGGAATAGATTTAGGCAGATTATGAAAAATTTATGATATAATAAAATTTCTACTTAATGAACAAGGAAGGAAGATTTCTGGCCAATTCACAATTGTTTGCATCCATCATCAAAACCTTTATTCCAACAAACATTCTATCAATTCCTGTTCACAAACTATTTCTATTAACAGCATACAGATTTAATTGCATGAGTTGTCTAATGATAACAGCACTGACTGTTTACTTATAGTCTGTTGTGTCATCTTTTTACTATCCTGCTCAGCTCCAGGTTTACAGACTGGAAATAGTTTTTACTTCCTTTACTAAAATCATCTTCTTATAGCTCTGCTACTTCTTCAGGATGCAGACCCAAAAGGAAACAGCATTACTGGGACTGTAAGTAACATGAAGAAGAAACACCAGAGGAGGAAACATGTGATTGTGATCTCATCTAGTAGTAGTCTACAGGTAGCTTTACTAGAAATAGGTGGTGCAGATACTCAAAGCAAAAGTTATGGCTTCTGAGACCTCCAGAAATTCTTGCAGAAATGTATGAATAAAGAATTTTGGGTAGGAGGGGGTGGATCAGCCAAATTATTCTAAGAATCACCTTCAGCTGATCTCAAAGAAAAACTTTCAGTGCTTTTTGTCAATGAGATAAAAGGAAGTGAAAAGAAAAAGTGCATGGCTGTGCAACCCACAAACATGCAGTCTGAGCACGAGGAAACATTCCAGCGTATTTATACTAAATAACTGAATGCTAAATTTAATAACAATCACAAATAAGTATCTGCATCCAGTTTGATAGGAAAACCCCATCTGAAAATGACAAAGGAGAGGAACAACAAAATTAAAATACATTGAAATGATGATTTCCCAGTTTGAATCAGAGCCCGTGAGGAGTCCTGTGGGGCTGCCTGGTTTTGACGACTCTGAAGGCATTTTGCCCAGCCCTTGTTCTTTGTTCAAACTCTTTCACGCTCCAGCTCTCGGTTTCCTTGCTGGTTTCCTCGGCTCGTTCACCGTGCCGCAGCTCTCTCCCTGTCTGTCTCCCCTCCCAGCACAGGCGCGGGGACGTTCCTTGCAGAGGGAGCTGCATTATTTGCAGGCAAATCAGGTGTCAGAGCCTTTACCAGACGCGACTTCCTCTGGAACACAAAACTGCACTTCCAGCAATACATCACTGCCATTGTACAGGTTGGTTTGCACAGAATTTTCTGAGGTCAGCATCCTTCACCAGACCTTCAGCTATCACCAGGCTCGTGATGAGGGAAACACGCAGCTGGCTGGGGGGGCTGTTGGATAACTTGTCTCTTCTGCTGGGAACAGCCTTGACCCAGTGGTGAATAGTAAAGAGATCTGTAGGGGCAGGAGGAGCTCTCCTGGAGAAAGAAAATGATATATTCCCGCTTCCCAGCTGGTGGAATAGTAGCTGGGGATTTTTTTTTTCAGCTGGTGCAAGGTGGTACAGTCTCCTTGCTCTTTTGTTCTGTATCTGGAGGTGATTTGATTGATGACTAGGAAAAATGTGAAGGTGCAGTGGATGTATTTGTCCTTGGGGTGCAGTGACACCAGGACAGCTGAGAGGAGTCTGAGATCTTGGCAAGGATCAGCTGGTCTGTAGCTCTGCTTCTGCAAGGCAAGAGCACGTGCCAAGAAGGTCTAAGAGGCACTTTGGAGTCTGGGTTCTCTCATAAAATCATAGAAAGGCTTCTTTTGGAGCATGGGCAGGGACATTTTCCACTAGACCAGGTTACTCCAAATCCCATTAAACCTGACCTTGAACATCCCCCTGCCAGGGATGGGGCATCCACACCTTCTCTGGGTAACCTGTGCTAATGCCTCACCACCCTCACAGTAGAGAAACTCCTAATTATGATCCAGGTATTTCTCTCCAGGCAGCACAGCTTCCTCCCCACCCTGTGCATTGAGGTGGATTGAGCCATCAATAAAAGTAACAAATTAGAGTTTGATCATCTATATTTGCTAGGCAGAAGAAGAATGATGGTAGGGTTCTCTGCTATGTTTTTGCAGCATTTTCCCATACGGTGTCAGGACTAGCAAAGCTAGTCCATGAATAAAAAAAGGCTCAGCATTAATCTGGCAGCGGTTGTGTGTGACTTTGAATTGCTGCAAATATAATTTCAGAGCTTCTCAACACTGAAATGAAAAGGGATCACATGCCAGAGTAGTTTAACTTCCACTGAAATTTTCCTCGTGAGTCAGAAACTGAATTGATGATAGACAGTGTTCGGTCCAACAAACCACATTTTCTCCTTGTCTCCAGTTTTCTAGTAGGAAGGGTTGTAGCAGGAGTAGAGGATGTCAGATGCTCTGAACCTGAACCAAAAGAGAGAGAATGTGTAGCTGGTAAAAGGAGTAGGAGAGAGGAAGAATGAGTTAGCCTTTTTCACTCGTGGGTGGAGAAAGGTAGTGCTATTAAACACCGTTCAGCTCCAACGCAATGAAAAAATTGTATATGACAGGCTGTGAAACTTCCTGTGGATCTGACTCATTGTTTGAGCCAACTTCTTTGCATTTCAGTGACTGGAGTGGCAATAGGTAGTCAGCTGGCAACACCTCTCCAGAAAGGACAGTGAGGGAGTGTTAATCTTACTATTAGGATATTTGATTTGTCTGTGATTGCAGAAACAATGGACTGAGCGTGTGCCAGTGAAAGCAGCAGCCAGTCACAGGGCTGTGTGTCCTGCTGGCATGCAATAGGAAACTAAGGTCAGATATAGTATGAAAATATCAGGGATATTTTGTCATGACTGGCAAAATCATAGAATCATAGAATGGTTTGGGTTGGAAGGGATCTTAAATATTATCTTGTTCCAACCTCCCTGCCGTGGGCAAGAACGCCTTCCACTAGACCAGGTTGCTCAAAACCCTATCCAATCTGACCTTGAACACTTCCAGGGTCCAGACTTTCAGTATCTGACTATCCTCATAGTAAATAATTTCTTTCTAATATCTAATCTAAATCTGATCTCTTTCAGTTTAAAGCCATTCCCCACTGTCCTGCCACGACATGCCCTTGTCAAAGGTCTCTCTCCAGATTTCTTGTAGCCCCCTCTGGTACTGGAAGGCCACAATTAAGTCACCCCCGAGTCTCCTCCAGTTTGAAAATTCCCAACTGTCTTTCCTCATAGGACAGATATTCCATCCCTCTAACCATCTTTGTGACCTTCCTCTGGACTCCTCTAAAATGACCATGGGCTTGAAAACTACTTTACCCATGCAAATGCAGGCTGACAGAGGGCAGACAAGAGTGCCTGAGAGTTACAACCCCTTAGAAAGACTGTCAGTCCTTGCAGCTATGGGAACAGCAGGCTAACCCCTGGGCTCTCCTTCCAGCCCCTCTCCTCCTGCCATGAGGGACTCTTTCTCCTCGGGGTTCCTGGGCATAAAGCTGTGTGGTGTCTCTGCAGGTAAAAATCAAGAAAAGGAATTAAAGAAGGCTCCACTTCCAGCACAGAGAGGTTGTTTGTAGGTCTCCTTCCAAGGCTGCTTCAGTCAATGGGAAGCCTTGCCTCCTTGAGGGAAGACTGTCTAGGGATGCCTTCATAGGAGTGGGTTTAAGGAATATCTTTAATAGAGTGGAATGATGTGTTTGCTAGCACTTGAAGATGGTGCTGATACCTTGGCTGTAGGTCATTGGGTCGTAGTGACCACAACAGCTCCCTCAAAGCCAAAGGAGCTGTGGCAGCCGAGCACGTGTTCCTTGTGTTGGGTAGATTTTTCCATAAAGGTTTAGGGCGGAACCAAAAGGCAAGACGTGGATGTGAGCTTGTGGTGAGAACACGCTGCAGAGCCTCTTCCATGGGTTGCATTTGTACTACAACCTGGAGCAAGCCATGCTTTGAACAGGGCAGGTTCCTCTTCTCCTCCTCTGCCTGAGTGATGGTCACTCCTCAGCTGTCCCACGTAACAGGGTGTCAGGCGTGAGCTCTGCAGCTCCTGCTGATGTTCGTGTAGCATGGTTACACTCCATACCTGCCCCTTCAAGACATCAGAGGGTACCAGTCTGCTGACTGGAGATGTAGAAGGAGGCTCAAGCTGCGTTGATATGATAATTGCCCCTCCCTCCCCCGCTTTGTTGTCCTTGCCTTGTCTTGGTGACTTGGTTTGATTTTTAAGGCAAGTCATTTGTTCTGGGATATTTTAGAAAAATTTGAAGCCCTCACATACAAATGAGGGATGATTACCAAGGAGCACCATGCAAGGGCTAAATGTACAAATTTCTGGAGTGGTAGGAAATGACATATCCACGTCCTTCATATGCAAACCCGTCTCCTCTTAAAGTCAGTGACCAACCAGATGATTTCTCCATTGTTTGGCCCTCGCTGTTCAACCAAGACAATCATTCTGCTTTCCCAGCCTGGATGATGGCTGTGCTGCAGGTGTCTCTTCCAGGGCTATTCCATTCAGGGGTTTCATATTCAGGTCCTGCTGGGTTTGGGACAGAGGAGGAGGATACTGTCTGGATTATTTACCATAAAGGCCCCTGGCCGCTAGGAAGTGTGCTGAGACCACCGTATGGATTTCACCTGCTCTCCCAGTCATCTGGAGAAGCACAGCCCTTAATTTCTTTGCTTTAGGCTGAGTGCTCTGAATTGGATTATTTTTGAAGTCGTACAGCCCTCTTCTCCTCCCCTCTCTGTCCCCCACACACATCCTCTCCTTCCCTCCGAGCGAAGTTCTGCCACATGACGCTGGGGGGGAAGAAACAGGGATGACTGACACCAGATTTATTTGAAAGGTGCTTTTAAGGCATCAGCTCAGGGACGCTGTGGGAAGTCTGGCCCCAGGAGGTGAGAGGTAGCTCAGGACTTAGAAGGGAAAGGTGGAGCAGGGCCAGCTAAAGCCAGGTTAAGCCAGCTCTTCTGTTCTTAGCTTTTAAAGTTTAAATCCTCCTGCCCTCAGCTAATCTCTCATCTGCTTGTCATCCAGCTATTGATTTTACATGCAGGTAATATCATGTCTCAGTGCAATATATTTATATGCACACACATAAAATAATAAGTAGATTAAAGAATAGATAGATAGAGAGATGAATTGATACGGTGTGCTTCCATGGGGTGCTGAACACTGGTGTAATACTGCTTGAGTGAAAATCAATAAAATTTCCAGAGTCGCTGCAGAAAACTCTGTGTGCCTGTCTCTCCACCTACCAACCTACCTGCCTTCCACCTTGTCATAGTGGGTTTCTTAAACCCACAAACGTTCTTGCTGATTCATACAAAAACCCGTTTCCCCCCATCATCAGAGCCTCTATGTTTTAATCAATGTCCAGTGAAATAAACAGGCTTTGGACAGGCTTTGATCTTGGCTTTTTGTAAAGTTTCTGTCTAGGGCACATGTGAAGAATGACAATGAAAAATAGGTGTATCTATAGGAGATTTTTATTACTTTATGTGGTGACTTGTGTACCCAGGTGTGGACAGATACAGTTAGAGGTCTCACAAGCAAAGAGCCCTTGCTATTACAGCTCAGCTTCTTAATTATTCTTTAGATCTATGTCGTTATTCAATACATATGTATGTCTAAACAATCCATCTAGGTATCAATACATTATATATAAAATATATGCATTATATCTATATACCTCTATATTAGAAATGTGTGTGTGTAGCATGCCTGTGAGGTATATGAGCATTAAAAAAATTGTGTGAATATTTGGAAAAAAATCCTCTGTGTTGCATAATTTAGACAGGCAGTCCAACATTCAGCAAGGATTCCAGGCGGTGTGAAGGTAAGTTGAGTGAAAATGTTTATGTGAATGTTCAAAGCCGGGGAAGTTTGAATCTTGTACAATACAATTAAAATGTGTATTTTAGTGATAACTGAATCAGAAATAAACACAAAGAAAATATGAGAGAAGAAAGGAGGAAAAAATTACGCACTGCCGACATGCTCTGAATTAATTTGCTAGGTAGAAACCATGATGTCGATGTAGATACTGTATCTGCAGTGAACTCCACAGTGAGAGGAATAACCTCTATCTAATACTGTGGTGATATGAAGGACTTGGACACAGTTTGGAAACACGAGTGATACATTAGAGTCAAAAAATAGCATTTCTGCATTATAAGGGTCCAAAGGAAATAATTTATGCTGCGGGCTTTTTTGTTCTAGTGACGATTATTTTGTGGGAAATAGGTTTTGATTTCTAAACTTAGCCATGCTGCCCACAAACGATACTTTCTGGGGATTAGCGATTGATCTTTCCGTTTCTCAGCTCTCTTGGTTCTCTTCACATCTTCTACTTCCTGATGTGTGTGTGTGTGTCTGTGTGTGTGTGTGTAAGCTCTGGAGCCAAATGCAGAATAGTCATCTGGCAGAAGCAATAAGCCACTGGAATACAGACATATTTCTGCCTCCAAATTTCACCACATCTTCAGTCTGAAGACCGAGGATGGAAGAAAGGTTAAAGTTTGACATTCATTTCTGTTGTCCATTGAAGGGATAAGGGAATTCCCTTTCTTTGGTGTTCAGAACCCCTAGAATAGGTGGTTGAAGGCTGAAGTCAGTATCCAGGCAAAAGGTATGCTGGTTTGAAAAGAGGGGTTGTAAGAGCAAAGGTTTCAGAATTAGAAAGCCAGCTCGAGTGCGTGTTGAAATCTGTCCTTCCCAATGAACTCACAAGCTTTTCAATCCAGGATGGGAACCTGCATGTGTTTGATTTCCCCCTGGCCTAAGCTCATTTCCCAAGTTACCAGCAAGCCATCAATAAATCTTAAAGGTGAGCGAGACTGGTGGGGCACTTGCTGGTGAACTGCTAGACAGTTATGATTCATTACTATTCCCAATTACCTAAGAACTGCTCATGCCTTTATTTTATTTATTACCCCATTTTCTCTTCTTCAACCCACTTGTACATCGCATGGAGGGCGAATGTTCATCTGGTGGGACTCTGGTCTGACTATCTCCAGGGGGCAGCTGATGTGTATGTATCACACAAAACAAACATCAGGCTGCAGAGTTCTTTGCTGGAGCTGGCTGCACGCAGCAGGGCAGCCCTTGTAAAAATTGCCTATTTGACTTCTTCTTCTAGACCCAAACAAACTTCTTCAAACTGCAGATTCTTACTAGAGGTTCTTAAATTGGCGGCATGGTGCATGGTCACTTGGTGATTACAGTCAACAGAGCTCAGTAGTCACCTGCTAAGGGCAATTCATGTTATCTCATATCTGAATTGTTCTGTGGTTATCACTATCTTACCTCAAGAGTAACTACCTGCTTAAATTAGGTGATCCTGTTAGTGCCTTAGGTGGGAGAAGCTGGTCCTGGGCTTATACGGGATACCTCAAGGGGTTTTGTTAGTACAGAAAAGAAGAAAGAAAAAAGTAGAGTGGGTGCTATAGCTCTGATTGCTCATCCGTCAGCCAGGCAAAAGCACCTGAAATAAGTGAGAGCATTTGCCATTTGTGGCTTTCTCATTCCTTTTTTTTTTTTTTTTTTTAATAATTTTGACATCGTCATGTACTTAGACAACACAGAAAATGCCATTTGACCCAGATGCCAAATTGAACATAATCAACAAATAATCCAGTTGAGCAGGTAGTGATTTCCAAAAGGTTAAAATCTGTTAACATTAGGTACTGAGCCAAAGTCTACTGAGTAACAAATACATTATAAGAAATTGTGATTATAATGAAATGAAGATTAATGGCTAAGTAATTGTATATTGGTGTATTATCTGAATTGATTAAGATAATTCAAATTATCTCTAAGACTTTAGATGACATATGCAGCCAGCATGGTTGCTGGGGACCAAATTTTGTAGCCAGTGACCGTGCAGTAGACTGAGGAACCTACAGACACATCCAGGCATTTTAGACTTCATGAGTGGGGTCACTGAAAACCTGCCTGGGTCTGAGAGGGTGTGGGTGGCCTTTGTTACAAATCTGGAGCAAGACTTAATCATACATCACATGCCTCCAGTCAGACACTTTTTCAGCAAATAGGCACCTACAAAGCTGCACCAATACTGCAAACATGATCAATAATACAGTGGAATATTCTTTATAGGAGCACTCCTATCAGACATTGTCCTCCTGGTGCTGGTGACTAGAGAAATACAAATAATTCCGAGTTTTTACGACTTGCTCCTACTTCTATTTCACAACTCACTTTTCCCTGTTGACTTTTGCAGGAAAGTTATAGTTAAACACTGATGACCTTTGCACCTTAAACTCTGTGCTAATCCTGGCAATACTCCTTTGCATTTTAGTTTGCTGCATACCTTAACATGAGAGCAGCGTGTTTCATGTTGCAGAAAGGAATTTTGGGCTCTGAACCTGTATTTCGTGGAAACACATTCTGCTGGTGGAAGCACCAGTGGTTCGGGCATATCTTGCTGTTTGACACTGCAGAAAAGAAATGTTTGGAATGAGGCAACTTGAATCTTTCCTCCACTTTGTAGGTGTTTTGAGAAAGAAAGAGAAACGGGAAAGCTAGTGGTAGGGAGAAAGTCATCATTCCTTTCCCTCCTATTGCTTGTGATTAAATAGCAGGGTCAGAGCTGGATTTTTGGATAGCTGCCGGGCCTTTGTTACTGCTTTTTTTGTCTACATTTATTTTGTATCTCAGGAAATAAGTCAGAGAGCAAACTGGAGCTGCCAGCCCTCTCTTACCTAGCTTTGGGGACTCCAGGGGACTTTATACAGCAAGGCTCAGTGAGCTGTTCAAGATGCCTGCATACCCCATCCGTTGTGTGGTGTTGGGTCTATCCT
Organism: Oxyruncus cristatus; assembly: GCA_013399855.1. NCBI lineage: Eukaryota > Metazoa > Chordata > Aves > Passeriformes > Cotingidae > Oxyruncus > Oxyruncus cristatus. The sequence goes on along the minus strand of VXAY01007012.1, from coordinate 370,545 downwards.
GGAAGAAGACCTCTGATCACTTGATTAATGTGCCCTCATGTGATTTTGCCATGGGAGAAATGAAACAATTTGTGCCCATCACGTCTGTAGTACAGACGTGTGCTGGTGATTAAACTTAAGCCATGAAGCAAGTCTGGGTTTAACATACAGGCTCAGACTGGAGATGGTCATAGTGGTAGGGGTCTGGCTTCGGAGTCAGATGTTCATTTTTATACACAGATGGACTTTGAAGAGTGACTCAGCTGTGCCTGCTGCATGGTGACCTCTTGGCTTCAGTGATTACACACCCTGCATCTTTACTTTGTTACCTGGCACGGTGAAGTCCCCCCTGTGTGGGCCCATGAAATGCTGAATCAAACAAAATTCCTATGTATCTTTGGGTATAGAAAGACAGGAATAGAAACTCACAATAAGAAACGGTCATCTGGGCATCCTTAGGTGTCAGTCAGAGGACCAAATATCTGATGATTTACAGCATCGTTAAAGAGGTTTTCCGTAGATTTTGTAGGGGAAGGAAGGAAGAGAGGAAGGAAAGAAATGAGGGAAGAATACATAAATAAATAAAAGGAACAGAAAAAGAAAGAAAGCAGAACAGCGAGCAATTCTTGTAAGAAAAGGAGTTGTAGTTCATTGAACCTTGTCTTCCTTTTGCCTTCCTGATCTTAGGTAAATATTTGAGCAGAGTCCAAACCAAATACACACACCAAAATAGCGTAGGGTGTAACTGATACAATCTCCAGGACTCATAGAAAAGGCGACTTTGAAGGGGGAAGGGAGAGACCTTTTCCTAGAACAGCTATTGCTTGGGTGAAGACTATGACCCTCTTGGCTGTACAATGGGAATTAAATGCTTTCCATAACAAGCACAACAAAGTGTCCCATTTTAGAAACATGACCACTGCTGAGGTGGTAGAGGAGATCTTAGTATTCAGTGCCCTTTTATATTGTTTGTCATGAAATTGTCCTAAAGTCCTTTATAAACATTTTGCCCCCAGATATTGAAACAATCAGGTCATTGGAGGTCCTGGTACAGGTTGCCCAGAGAAGCTGTGGCTGCCCCATCCCTGGAAGTGTTCAAGGCCAGGTTGGACAGGCCTTTGGAGCAACCTGGGCTAGTGGAAGGTGCCCCTGTCCACAGCAGAGGAGTTGGAACTTTGCTGACCCTTCAAACCCAAGAACCATTATACGGTTCTATGATATTTTTTATGCAGTGATAACTTCTCTTTAGCTTTCTCTGGATGTTGTGTGTGCGTTGTGGGGAAGAGGTGAGGATGAAAGGCAGTGTAACATCAGAGAGGAAAAATCCAATCCACGGGGATTAGGAATTGCGTCTCTTTGGCCCATCTGCTTGACAAAGGCCTATTGCATAGTGCTGTGAGCACAGCTAAATCCTAGGCTTAGTCCCTCACCTCTTGGTTAGGCAACAGAGGAGACAGATAGGGCCAGAGGAGCAGCTGGATGAAGATAGCTTTGGTCATGTAAATGCCTGAAGTTCACTGTGAGGAGTCTGAGCCATCCATCATTTCATGCCAAGCTCAACTGCTTTGATGGAGGCATCACACCCAATGTGCACTGAATACGTCCTCACATGTCTAATGTGTCTAGACATACTGGCCTTTAATATCCTGCAAGTTGCAGGAATCTAGAGTTGGTAGGGACACTGTAGTGGTTGAAGCCTGGGTTTCTTTTTTTACTGGTGTAAATCAGCAGAACACCACCCACGGTTAGAGCCACACACATTGAGACCAGGTGAGGAGCTGGGTCCATGCCAGTGTTGGCTGTTACTGAAGATATAAAAGGTCTTTATATGAGGAGGAGCTTGTGGAAGGGAGTAGTGGCCTATTATGAAGATGGAGCTGAGCCTGCCTTTGGGACAAGTCCGTGTAGCTGTTTAGGAGGCAACAAAAAATGAGCCTAATGCGTCTGGCAAATGATCTCTGGGGATTAAAATGGATCTTTGACTTTTGCAGCTCTGATCACAGGCTGTCTCTTGTGCTGTTGCACTGTGCCACGCACAGCCCTCACCATGGCTTTGCACTGGGTACAGAATGTTCCTCTCTGGAGGGCTTGTGATCTTCTGGGAGGGTTGCTGCTGGCTGTCAAAAGACTGCTGCATTTGCCCCAGAGGAGAGGAGGGATACAGATGCACACCAGATTTCCACATTGTGTGAAAGGAGCCTTATAATTATCTTATACATTACAGTTGGGAGCCCCAGGCAAAGGGTAGGCTCCTGTGCTTTCTCCTGACCCATTGTGTGAAGTCTCATGTGACGCAGGGTGGGGAAGTGGCTGCCTCAGACGTCTTTGTCGTGCAATGTCTTTGTCGTGCAATGGTAGTCATTACATGACAAACGGGGCTGGGCCAGCCTGCCCGGGCATGGGATGAGGTTGGATGGTGTGGGTGCACGATGTGTTGGGCACGGTGGTGGGGACGGGGCTGGACATCACCAGGTGCTGACATGGCTTTTACTCGTCCTCTGATAAGGTCTCGCCTGCACCTTGCTCCTTTGTCATCACAGAATCCTAGAAGAGTTTGTGTTGGAAGAGACCTTAAAGATCTAGTTCTGAGAAAATTGCCATGGGCAGGGACACCTTCCATTAGACCAGGTTGCTCCAAGCACCCATTCAACCTTGACTTGAACACTTCCAGGGATGGGGCAGCCACAGCTTCTCCAGAAAACCTGTTCCACTGTCTCACTGCCCATATAGTTAAAAATTTCTTCCCTATATCTAATCTGAACTGCCCTCTTTCAGTTTGAAGCCATTCCCCCTTGTCCTACAACTCCATGTCCCTGCTAAAAGTCCCTCTTCAGCTTTCTTGTAGCCCCTTTAGATACTGGAAGAGGCTCTAAGATGTCTCCACAGCTTTCTCTTCTGTGCCTTCTTTGTCCCCAGAGATGGATCAGTTTAGCACCTTTTTGCACCTCCCAGCTTTGCCTCCATAATAAGGACCAGCAGGAGCTGGTGTAGCCTGCAGTGTCACCTTCTCCATGCTGGTTCAGGTTCTCTTTGGAAAAACAAAAATGGCATAAAATAGGAAATTTTTGACCTCTGTATGAATGGATCTTACTTAGCTGTTGTCACTGTGGTATAATAGGAGAGGATTTGCTCTTGTGAGAGGGGATGGATACGCCGTAATCCCCCTTAGCCTGGTCCACCACGCTATGTGTGGTCTGGGTGCTGAGGTGCTGCTGCAGATGAACTGACTTTTTCAGGCTGTAGCTGCATGCAGCCAAGCTTAATTCCAGGATTAATCCCTGAGCTGGCTGTGAGAGGCTGTTCATCTCAGAAACGCCGCAATTGTTGGACTAATAACTATAGTCACGTCTCAGAAAGGGATGAAGTCAAATTCACACAAAATTTCCAAATAGTAAAAAAAAAAAAAAGAAAAGAAAAAAATAAAAAGAAAAAAAAAGTCAAAAAAAGAGTTTTTGTGTCCAACTCTCTTGTTTGAACAAATGATTTTATTTTTCCGAGTAATTTTTTTCACCAAAGAGTAAGTCCCAAGAGAAAAGCATAAACCTGGTCTTTGAACTTACTGGAGTGAAACTCTTTGATCACCTTGAGAGATTTTTTTCTAACAATGCTCGAAGCCCACCAGCTTGCTTAAATGGACCTTGGGCCATGGGCAGGGTCGGCTTCCAGGAGCTGACAAAATCAAAGTTTTACGAAAGAATTCCCAGTCTGCGGCACACCCCACCACCCCACCCAGGGGAGAGAGATTATGGGAACTCATATCACAGAAAGATCAAGCTTCAGTTTAATCACCTCTTGTTAATGCCTTTCTTATATTGGATTTTAATACATTTTTAATCTGTTTTTCATTCCTCATACTTTATCACTTGGGTGATCAGAGCGAACAGGAACCAACCTGATGCTGGGACAGAAACACAGTAGAGGAGGCGTAAAAGCAGGAGCAAAATTTCCCGTGAGGTCGTGGAGGAGGGATGTGAGCTGGAGACTGGTCTGGCAGAAAAACTTGAAACTTGGAGTAGGCAGCTGATGTGACACAGTCCTGTTGTGTGACCTCGAGTGCCTCCAGTCTGTGTTCAGCCAGACTTCTGACTGCCTATTCAGTTATACTTGTAGAATCATAGAATCACAGAAGGGTTTGGGTTGGAAGGGACCTTAAAGATCATCTTGTTCCAAGCCCCCTGCCATGGATGAGAACACCTTCCACTAGACCTGGTTGCTAATATTCTCCCTTAGTAAATATTTTTAATCTATGTAAAACACCAAGCACACCGAAACCTTCCCAGCTACATCCTCTAAGTAATGCCTCACACAGAAAAAAAGAAAAAAAATCTTCAGAAATTATAATAATGACACAGAGACCCTGTCAAAAACCCCTTCTGAGGGACTTCTCCCATCCCCCCCACGATGAACTTATTTTCCCTTCAGTTCAAAAAGACCCTTATCAACGTTTCAATCTTTCCATGTAAATACACTGACAAGTGTCAGGCCCTGGCAAACCCATAATTAAGGCTGAACACAATTTGCTAATAAAAGTTAAGAAACCCTGGCTTGAGTTTACTTACATTATCCCCACTGGGCCCTTTCCATCAGAATCTTTTATCAGCCTCTGCAAATGCCACTTTTGACATTATTTTTACTGAATCAATCAAACACGGACACTACACTCATTCTCCTCCTTGCTGAGAAGATGCTCCAGCTACAGAAATAAAGATCTGTGCTGTTGTTTGTTGTTGTCACTGCAACCCCTCTGACTCAAAGCACAGTGAGCTTTTGAAAGGAGAGAAAGAATGAGAAAAATGAGAGGAGAGGAGAGGAGAGGAGAGGAGAGGAGA